>OY744527.1:109117121-109617121 GCA_963556195.1 Sepiola atlantica
ATTTTATTTATATATTATATTATATAAATTACATTATATATATATATATTATATTATTATATATATTTATATATTTTATTTATATATTATATTATATAAATTACATTATATATATATATTATATTATCATATATATTTATATATTTTATTTATATATTATATTATATAAATTACATTATATATATATATATATATTATATTATATTATTATATATATTTATATATTTTATTTATATATTATATTACATAAATTACATTATATATATATATATATATTATATTATTATATATATTTTTATATTTTATTTATATATTATATTATATAAATTACATTATATATATATATATATATATATTATTATTATTATTATTATATATATATATTATTATTATATATATATATATTATTATTATATATATTTATATAATTTATATATTATTATTATTATATATATTTATATATATTATTTATATATTATATTATTATATTTATTATATTTATATATTTTATTTATATATTATATTATATGAATTACATTATGTATATATGTATTATATTTTTTATATATTTTATTTATATATTATATTATATAAATTACATTATATATATATATATATATTATATTATTATATATATTTATATATATTATTTATATATTATATTATTATATTTATTATATTTATATATTTTATTTATATATTATATTATATAAATTACATTATATATATATATATTATATTATTATATATATTTATATATATTATTTATATTTTATATTATTATATTTATTATATTTATATATTTTATTTATATATTATATTATATGAATTACATTATGTATATATGTATTATATTTTTTATATATTTTATTTATATATTATATTATATAAATTACATTATATATATATATGTATTATATTATTTATAAATTATATTTATATATTATATAAATTATATATATATATATATATATATATATATATATATATATATATGCGTAAGTTATAAAAAAAACGACAAAGTTATGAAATAAGTATATTTACTTTACAAGAAAGTCGGTGCTGTTCCCGACAACCTTTCACTTTGAACCATGGAGTCTATCCGTACTAAGGGTTAGACCTCGAAAATCCATATGAATATGAACATCAGTTCAATCAGGTGTATGTTTGTTATGGGGCTGTTCCGAGTATCCAGTGCGGAATCGTAAATCTGCTGAGACTGAAAATTGTTATTTTAAAATGGGGCATTATTCAGACTTAAGAATGTGTCAGAATTTTCGAGTTTGCCGAATGAGCTGCAATAGAAACGTTGTACGTTGTCAGATTGTAACGAAAGTTCTGTCTGTTTTTAAAGGTTCAATAAAACAAATTTATAAACACAATATCAGATGTATTTAATCGTTAATGTAGCCACCATTTCCCCTGGGACTCACTTCCATCTGACAATATGCATTTTGGGACTGAAAACTGAAACTAACGCTCTGAAGTAAGTCTTAATCCACTTAAATGATTTTGAAGTTTTCTAAAGGTATTGTTATCTGTTGGCTGTATGTCTAGAGAATATGGTGGTCGATGTATAATTTCTCCACTGGTAAACTTTTTTAGATTTTTGGTTTTCTGTGTAATGTGTGGGGTAGAGTTATCATGCTGAAGATTGAAGGAGATCGTATAGAACCCATTTTCCACCATTTTTTACTTCTTCTCATGACGTCATCTTTAATTCACTCAAATGATTTTCTATGCTTCTAAACAGATAATAATCCATTGGCGCGAATTTCCTACGAAAAAAACTCTAAGAGACATTTGGTCTTTTATACAACGTGAGCTTTCTGATTATCATGATGAAGAATTGTATTAGACCTCACACTGCACAAAAGAGCGAATATATATTTATATATATATATATATATATATATATATATATATATATATATATATATATATATATATATATATATAAAGATAGATGAACGAAGAGTGATAAACATGTACGAATGTCCATTATATTTCAAACTTCGATTGTTCAATGCAAGGTATATTCTGTAATAAAATTATGTTTATTATTCTTTCCTTAAACCAAGGCTTTTCAAAGATCGAGATCTTATCATCAGAGGAATTATACAGATAGATACAGTATGATACAGGCAGTATGAAAGCCAAAATTCAACATTTGAAAAAAATATATTATTAAGAAAATGGAAGGTGAAAAAAGATATGGGGTTTGTCCAGATGGTGATTGTCCGTTGATAAGGTGTACAATGGAAGTAGATTGGAAATTGTGCATCATCTACCATATTCTCCGGATCTTGCAGCAACAGATTACATTTTTTTTTAGAAGTTTACAAAGTCATGTGAACCGCTTAAGACTTTTTTTCAAGAGAAGAAATCGAAAATGAGTTAGTTTTACTTTTCAGTTCAAAACCTCGGATATTTTACGAACGCCGCATTAAAAAAAAACTTCCTGACATAATGCAAATGAGCATAGAGAAGCGTTGTGACTACATAATCGATTAAATAAATTTTACTTTGTATCATTTATTCTTTTATTGGGCCTTTAAAAATGGACATAAATCGCATTACAACCTGATATACATATATATATATAATATTCATGTATATAAATATATTGTACTTTAATAAACCACACATTTTATTTTGCAGCATTGTAAAAGGAATGAACGGTAAAGGGTTATAAATACTATTGTTATCAAGTCATCCGTATTTAATTATGTTTGTTTTTTTATAAATTCCAATATTTCATAATGTTAGGGATTTGGTTTTACAACGTTTCTATTATAATTATGGTATTTCCTTCGTTCGCACATACGTTATGATTTTACCGCTTAAAATAGTCGCGCCCATTTGGTTGTTTGTGTTAATGAAGCCTCTTTTGACACTTGGTTGTTTTTTTTTTAATAAAGTTTATTCACTTGTCTCCACACGAGGGCAAAGTTTCTTTTATTTTCTTCACCGAGACAGACGTTGCGGGATGACGTCATAATGGACATGGCGTCGCCTCATATAGTAGCTAGAGATATGCACTAAAACATCGAAGCGGTATCTTGGGGCTCGTTCCTACTAGTGACTATTATCGGTCCATTGTCTCGTATGAATCGTGAAGTATTAGAACCGAGTATCCCTGACGTTTCAACTGCGATAGGCTATGACATGAAATTAGTGTGTTATATTCGTCGTTTTTTTTTTTTTTTTTTTCTTGTTTCGGCGAACTGAGCTACGGGATAGACAGCCGATTTCGCAATTCAGAGCAAGTGGCGTCCCATATAAGTGGCTTTCCTGCTCAAAATGCAAAGAGTGTTATACCGCCTGGGCCGATTGCCTCGAGAATTGATGTAAAACAGTTATTTTTGCATATAGTCGCGAAATGATGTGTTTGATATGTACACCATGTCTGTCCAGTTGTATATTACCAGCGTACGCAATTCTTTGTGAATTGCTCTTACAACATCAGTAATTGCTGGCATTAACTCCTGTAAAATGCCTGGGTGATCTTTGAATACATTTTTGAACTACATATAAAGGAGGGGGGGGGGAGTCCAGTGGAGTAAGATCTGGAAAATTAGGCAGCCATGAGTTTTCATTTTTGTAGAGATTACACGAGCATCAAACATGTCTTCAAGCATTTCTAGCGTTAACTTAAGTGTAATAGGTATTGCTCCATCTTGCTTATATGACTAGATTTAAAAAGGAAACACCTTGGCGATGCGTTGCAGAGAACCCTAGGTAAGATTCTCTGATGCTAATATATTGATTATAAAATGGCTACCAAATCTTCATTACGGAAATTCCCATCCTTTCTTTCCATACGCTGAAAGGAATAATAAAATCAGACAAGTATGAACAGTATCGATATTAGCAAAATATATTCAGGATTTGTGTAAAGATCCTTCGTAATAGTGGTTAATAGTCGCAAGAAAACGGCTATTAAAATTAGTCTCGAGATGAATCAATAGTTCAATATTTAAAGCCACAAACTAGTAATAACTCGACTCTCTGTAGTCGAATCAACACGAAATCGTATTTAGTTAATAACAGTGAATCTAGCTTGTTGGAAAAAAAATAATTCACTGAACTTTTATTTATAAAATAAAATTATCAACGAACGCACAGACACGAAGAACTTGTTTTCCTGAAATGGCGTTTCTCCTAAAAATTAGTCGGCCTACTTCAAAGAAAGTTAAATTTTATATATGAATTAGATTTTTTTGTTTTAATTTTGTATAATTTTAAATTTGCGTTAGTCATTTTTTTTTTTAATTCGGCTGCCTGATAATTGAGGAAACCACCTCGAAACCAACCTCAATTTCATCGTTGTATAAATTTAGGGGTGCATTCTGGTAGAAACCGTTCTTCCAGAAAATAATGAGATTTTTTTTTCTAAATAACTACCTAAATAGATTTCCTTGGATAATATAATAATAGACTAGCAGGGACACTCGGTATTACACGGGAATGAACGCGATTCCTATCTTGCATCGTCTCTCTCTCTTCTATCGTCGTTATCTGAAACTGTGCAACACGTGTGTGTCTGCCATCTTCAAATATGCCACCCCATGGTTGCAGACTGGCGTTGCCATAAAATACTTCATGACTAGGATTTACTTTTTCTTTATTTAACCCTGGCCAGGGAAAACACTCCATGAACCGTGGTACAAAATTGCCATCAAGATGTACCCAAACTATCCCGCTCAGACGGGGGTTCCGCTTTACGGGTATTCGAGATGTTCACTCTGTAGTAGTCAGGAATAAATACCGTTTTAGCCTCCCAGTTATTGAGTGTGACGTCACAGCCACACGAGACTATCATATCTTTTTCTCTCCCGTTCCTTAATATACAACACCTATATATTAGATGAAAAAGCTATCAATACCAAACACAATTGGTCTTTTGGCTAAGATCAAAGTGTAGTATCTGTTCTGACTGTCCTGTGCAGTTATGGGAGGTTAACCCCCTCCCATGCTTTGCCTCCCCTCTTTGGGGAGGAGTAAGTTTATTGCTTACTGTCTGAGGCGCCTTGCCCAGACAATTTTTTGAGATTCACCTCACTCTTCCTCTAGAGTGAAAATTCCCACCTTCCGACCTTGTGTCACATTCTACTTTGTGGGACGTAGATAAATAGGTGAACACAAAAGAGCTTGCTGGCTGTATGACGTTTGAATTATCTAAAGTTGGTTCTAGTGACTCGAGTAGAATTGGTCAAAGAACACTGCGTGCTCTTCTCGGACTCCACCCTGATAACCAGGGACGTCTCCATCTACATCACTGTGTGCGCTATATCGAGGTATATCTATAGACTTTGTACTGTAGCCGCTCAGCTGAGAAACTTATGGGCGTCCGTACAATAACGCGAACATACATGCAGACGTCATATTTTATTTATATAGATATGTAGACAACAGAAATTCCTGAAATCGTTTGCATCTATTTAAAACCGTTTCCATTTCATGAGGTTTCATTCTAATGTAAACTTAACTAATATGTAATAATTTCTTTGTTTTTATCATTTGTTTTCTTTGTTCTGTAGGCTCCGGCCGGAAGCCTTCCCCCTTCACCGAAACCAGCTGTCTGGTTATTGAGACTGTGGAGAAAAAGATTGGTCTCACAACTAACAAAAAGCTCCGGGGTGACGCCACCAAGGTGTTGGCCAAAGGTGCTGGTTTGAAAAAGGCCTTCAATAACCGCTTAGTCAATATCACTTTAGATGTTAAAGATGCCGGTGAGTATAACATTCATGACTACCGTGAAATAATTGGACATGCCAGAGAGATGTTTGAAATTTATACGGTATTTTTTTTCTAATTTATTTACACATCAATGGTTGAATGATACCTTTGTTTTTGTTTTCGGAAGAGAAAATATTTTAAAAGACTATAAAACTGCGTATACAATTTTCGGTTTGATTGCACAAAAGCACGCACACACACACACATATAATTACATGAACAATATTACAGTCTTACGTCAATTAACTAACGTTTCGATGCTATCACATCTCTTCAAAGACATATATATATATATATATATATATATATATATATATATATATATATATATTATACATTAATCCGGGTAAGTAAAAATCCTATGGATCCTTATTGTGTTTATATAAAAGTTCCACTCCCGGCAGCCATAGTAAAACGGTTTGGGCCCAAGGATGTCTAGCTAAACATGTCTACAAATGTGAAGACAAATAATGTTTGTGTAAATATATATATATATATATATATATATATATATATATATATATATATGTATATATATCACACGGAATGTTACATTTTACGAATAAGTAGGCAATTTTTTTTATATCACAGTAAATTGTTTTTTTACATTTATACAATAAACTATCTACACCATAGTCGTCAAAATTAGCTTATCCAACTGGTCATTTATCGCTTAACTTCGATGATCTAACGAAAACCGATGTGTCAGCGTGATTATGCCGAATATTATATATAAAAGAAAACGAACTGAAAGCTTCGCCACATGATTGAATACAGAACTTTAGCCGAAAAGGGCGGTTGTTTGGTTGGGTCAACGGGTGTGGATTAGCAAGTTATACTTTTTCACATACTTTTTTCGCAGTCGTTTCTTAAAGAAAGTATCGGGTTTCTCGTCTTATTGTTCATTTTTAGAATTATTACAGAACGTTTTTTTATAATTTAATACCTGTGATAATCTACAAAATAATAATTTATACAAAAACAGTATTTATTTATTTATTTACGACGTAATCTTTAAACTGAAACATTTTGGTTCTTGCGGATGTTTTACTTCCTCCTGTCTCCGAATGTTTCCACAAATAATTTATGTTTTTCCTAGTTTTTCTTTTATTAATGTCTTTTCAAAGCATTTGATCTTCACAAACATCGAAAATTACTTTTAACAAATTATTTTTTTTTTAAATTCAATATATGTGTCTCAATTTCGATTCCGGTATTTTCGACCGCTGCTCATAACTTTGAGTTAGTACTTCGTATTAATTAAGGTCGTATCTATAAATAAAACTTTTATGAATGCTATTTGGTCCCCCGATTTATAAAATCGGGGGACTTATGTTTTGAGGCATGTCCGTCCGTCCGTCCGTCCGTCCGTCCGTCCGTCCGTCCGGATTTTTCTCCGCAACCATCCATTGAATTTCTCTGAAATTTTGCATGAAGTTGTAACTTTGATCAGGTTAGAAAGTGACATTCTTCGATTTTTGAAAATAAATCTGGTTAGCCCCCCAGGGGGTCAAAAGACCCCGAAATGGCAAAAAATGACATTTTTTGCCCCATAACTTTTCATCCATCCATTCAATTTCTCTGAAACTTAGCCAAAATGTGGAGGCTATTGTTCCTAATAGAAAATAAGTATCGCTGACCTTGGAAAAAATCTGGTTCGCGCCCCAGGGAATCAAAAGCCCCCAAAATGGCAAAAAAATTACCCTTTTCTCTCATAACATTTGATCCATCCATTCAATTTTTCTAAAACATGGCCAAAATATGGAGGGAATTGTTTCTAATATAAAATAGGTATTGCTGACCTTGGAAAAAATCTGGTTCGCGCCCCCAGGGGGTCAAAGGCCCCCAAAATGGCAAAAAATTACCCTTTTCTCCCATAACATTTGATCCATCAATTCAATTTCTCTGAAACTTGGCCAAAATGTAGAGGGAGTTGTTCTGGATATAAAATGAACATCCTTGACCTCAGAAAAATTCAGGTTCGCGCCCCCAGGGGGTCAAAGGGGGGTCAAAAATGCTCCAAATTGCCCAAATGTATTGCATTTTACATTCGCCACATCGAGTCACATACAGAGGGGGACTACGCACGCGCGGCTTGTTTCTATTGTAAATAAGGTGACATGTGTTCTGATAAATTTAGAAAATTACATCATAAATGTGGCGACAGTTCATTAATTTTTATTGTTTATGTTAACAAACGTAAGCATTTTCTGAGAGTTCGCAAAATAATGTCTCATATCTTTTGATTTTCAGGTCACGGTATGTTGAATATTGGTATGGTATCTTCCAATGGTAACCCGGCAGCTGAGTTAAGTTACAAGGCCACCTCTAAGACTGTCTACAATCTTCATTACAGAGTCAACGAACCCGGGGAGCATACGCTGATGATCATGTGGGGAGAGGATCACATTCCCGGAAGCCCCTTCATCATCACTTGCTAAGAAACCAAAAATTAATTTTTAAATGAAAGAAAAATAATCACTCAATTCACTCCTTCCAACACACAAGTATATATATATATATGTATATATATATATATATATATATATATATATATATATATATATATATATATATATATAATTAATGAATAAACAAATGAAAGTCCGCTTGTTTTCCAATGCCTCCACTACCAAAGATTTTCATGTGAAACGTTTTGTTTTCTTCTCATTCCCATGGGATTGTTGTTAGATACGAACAAATTTATTTTTAAAATCGTATCAAGATATGACTATAATACACAAATAAGATTTCATCACCTGGACCGTTCCGTAAAACTGATTGCGTAAAGTTTTCGTAGATCGATACAAATAAATTTACAAAAAAAGAAACTTGAACACGCATTGTTTCATGTTTTGCTGTGATGACCGAAGCTTTACGACCGTAATTTAAATACTGCTAGATTAATGAACCACTTTTATTTTTTACGGTTTTTTTTTCGGATTTAATAACAACCACTGATGGGGCCGATTGAACATATACTTTTTTTTTTACTTATGAACAAGGGAAGAAGTATGATTTAATACAGACGAAACAGCTGTCTCAGAAATACAATTAGAGGTTTTCAACTAAAACCTCGAATTATATATATATATATATATATATATATATATATATGGGAAATGAAAAAGGAAAAACCAAAAGGATGTTTTTTTTATATATTCATCAACGTTTCGTCTTTATTTGTAAGACTTCCTCAGGATGATAATTTTAAGAAAAATGTCATGCAAGTACGTGAAAATATTGGGTTGACATGATGGGTTGATGAGAATAAGTAGTAGCCATTACCTTCATCCTTCCTTTCTCATATATATATATATATATATATATATATATATATATATATATATATATAAAGCCCATATTCAAGTGACTGCGCAATCTAAATTGAAGAATCTGTTTGCAGCTTACTCTTAAATAACGAATAGGTTACAAGTTCTGTAATACCATCTAATGTATTTAGTTTATTAACGCGAATCAAAGATTTATATAGCTAATGATCTCATATTCCATGCGTCAGGTAAAACAATGCTTACAATAAATATCCTGGATAAGTTGTCTTGATTTACGAAGAATAATCTTCGTGTGGAGAAATTTCAAAACACTTATAC
This sequence comes from Sepiola atlantica, assembly GCA_963556195.1. Taxonomy (NCBI): domain Eukaryota; kingdom Metazoa; phylum Mollusca; class Cephalopoda; order Sepiida; family Sepiolidae; genus Sepiola; species Sepiola atlantica. Next base: position 109,126,475 of record OY744527.1, read on the forward strand.
ATAGATGTTTATAGATGTTTATTTAATCAACATTTCATATTATATTTTATATAAGTTATATATCGTAAAATATTTATATAATGCAAAAGATGGTGTATAACTTTATGAATATAAATAACTCTAAAAATCTGTACAAACCTTCTTTAATGTGTTCGAGCAACATAAATAATGTTTTTAAATCAAGTTAAAACGACAGTTCTTTACTACTATCAAGTCTCTAATAAAAAATATAAGGATTGTATTTGTAAAATTGTAGTGAAGAAGTAAGAAAGGGGAGATAATTCATTTAATTTCTCTTTTACGTCAAGTATAACAAAAAATATTTGCGTATTACACATTTGGAAAATTCGTCTCGAATCAGCACAGAAATAAGTATTGTATCTCTATTTATCTATTTATCTGTTGAAGCTACCCGTCAGATCTGAGAAGTGAAACTTGGAGTCATCGGGTGGCTTCAACGGATGGCGCAAATTATTTTGGTTATTACCTGCTCTGTTCTGGTGACCTTAAATACTTTTTTGGTAGACGCCTTTCGTAGGACTATATAGTTTGAATCAATCCTTTAATTTGGATTAATTCGGCGAATTAGTCTGATATATATATATATAATAATAACATGAAAATCAAAGTCTCAAAATCGGAACAGAGTCGATTCAAGACAGCGGATATTGTACACACAAATTGTTCGATCTCCTTTCAAATAGAGCTTCATGGCAATAATAAATAACAGCTCTGTCCTCGAGGCATTTTAATCGGTCTGAATACTTAAATTAAGTGTTAATATAAGTCAAATTGATTATATATATATATATATATATATATATATATATATATATAATGTTGAAGATTTCGGCTAAATTATATGAGTATCTATACAACGCTCCCGCAGGGATATTGAGAATATGTTTCATTACTTTTTATCAAAGACTAATCCGTCAAAATCTCGAGACGTTGGTGACTAAAACAACATTCAAGTGAGACGTACCAGCCCCATTCCCATCCCCAACCTCACCTACGCCCCTGTCCCTACGTGTTGGAGTAGTTTTTTATTTATATTTTTTTAACTGTTAAATTTGTTTAACAAAAATTTAAACCCTCCTTTCTTTACTAATTCAGGGTCATCTGACCTTCTATTCATGTCCAGTTTTTTTTTTTTTAACTTACAAAAAAAAAAAAGAATAAAAAAGCAGAAAACCCGTATTCTGGCTGTGCGTTTTAATTAATTAATTTTCCACTTCCACTGTTTTCATTAATTCGATTTTTTTTATTAAAATATCCTTTTTGTAATTTAAAATGAAAACAGTGAATTGTTAATTGCCCTCAATGACCTATAGGTATTAAGTCAACGCTATTTATCTTCATGTATCCAAAGAATTCATAGTTTAACCAATCGGTGTCACTTTTAATCCTTATTATCCAGGGCGTCCCCTAGCGGCACGAACTGATGGGTTTTCAGTTGACCCCAAGTGACAGCAAGTCAACTAAATAAGCTAGGACTTTCCGCGGTATCCTGGCTGACACATTGATGTCTTTTACTATTAATTCTTTTTTATTATTATTATTATTGTTATTTCTTTTCCTGGAAGCTCATAAAAGTAACTTCTTTTGTTAATTTTTCCAAGGCAAAATTGTGGTTATTCTTTTTAATCGCGTGGAAATTTTGAGCTTAAAACCTGGAACGTCAAAATTGAGTATATGGAAACATTATGTTTTCAACCCAGTAGATTCCATTGGGCTTGAAACGGAATACAATTCTATTATATGCGTTTTGGTCGTTTTATTTCCCTGATGCTAATGTTAATTTGTTAAAATATGCGCATATACTTTTTTTTTTAATTTAATAAAAAAAATTGTGATTTATTTGTTTATTCGTTTGATTTTTTTTTTTACAATAAAGAAAATTAAAACTTTTCTTTTTGACAAGTATATTTATTTATATATTTATTTATTTATCAATTTATTTATTAATTAAATTAAACTGCTCCGATTTTACAAATTTTATTTTATCGTTTAAGTTTTCCTAACCCCCCTATTTATTCTGCTTACGAACAGGTCGATCATATTAATACTGTCACTACTAATAAACCACCCTGAAATGGCCAAATTCGATAAAAAAGAGCAATTATTAACTTTTTTTCCTGATCAAATTGTTCTCTAATCCGTCCCGTATATTTTTTGTTCATCATGATCAACGTCAAAGCTATTGCCTAATAAAGAAACCGAAACGTCGGTTATTGAATCCAATAATTGTCTTCAACTTTTTCCTTATTTTGCATATATTTTTTATTATTATTATTGACTAATGATACATCAGTAACAAAAATAACTGCAAGCGAAATATTCTTTTAGTACTTTAAAATAAAACTTGAAGATCTTTTTATGTCCGCCACCAATTAAAATGCTGTTATGGTCCAAATTATTTTATTTATTTTTCGTATTGACCCCCCCCCCTGGATTTAGAGTTAATGGTAGGGTTAGAGAAGGGTAAGTACTTTTTATGACTTTATTTAATTGAATTTTTATGGCGAAATTGATGTTTAACGGTCCCAAACTATTTATTGTATAGTTAATGTTCTTGATAAAACTTTAGTATATAAAATGCCAATGTAAAAAGTCATAAAAAACGTATACCCTACCATTAGTCTAAATCCGGGTGGCAATACGAAAAATAAAGTTTAAAAGATGGAGGATAAACAATAGCGGCCATAACAAAATTTCCATTAGTCGCGAGGATTAAACGGAAAAGATCCACAAGTTTTTAATTTTGTTTTTTGTTTTAAGTATTAAAAAAATATCCGAACATGATTTTTTTATCGCCAGAAAATCGATATATGAAATTATGCGATGTTTCACCTACGCCTGTGTTGTATATTTTCGTCCCTTGACTCCATTTTGTCATCTATATGTCGTCATCTGATCGCACTGTGTCTATTTCTCTTCGCGTCAAAAACACAACACAAGAGGATTGAGATTTTCCAGAACTTTATTTCGCCTGGTTCTGAACACTTGGTGTGTCCAGCGTTGCAGCTCAGACCAACATCTGAGTGAAATACAGGTGCAGCTTCCGTAATGATTCACCATTATTTTTTAATTTTCGTATTCGTCTAGTGACACGTTCGTGAAATAAATTCAGCATGCAACAAAATTGTAGCAATCACTAGTTTATTTTTCCATACAAACAAAACGAAGCGAAAAGCGAATTAAAGCTAAAGTTAGAGTAGCTGATATCCTTTCTCTGTGACGCTTCGTTGTTCTCTCTTGTTTTCTTCTGTGTCGCTTTATATAAACATGAGTTATTATGTCAGCAGGAAGTGTAAGGTAGACTCAGTACAGGTCAACATTGTGTCGCTTATTCACTCGGTAAACGGCATTAGATTAGAATCACTCATTTAGTGTGATCGCAATGGGACATCGTTGATATCGCTACATGTTAATCAAAATGATATATCTAGACATTCATCTAAACCCCACTCGTAAGCGGGTGAGGGAAGAGAGAGTTCGGTTGTCCCTGAGGGCGTTTCCTTGAATTCTCGCGTGACATCATAGTCACGTGTGTTTTCGTTTAAATTTCGGGCTCTATCTTACTCCCTCCCATATTAAGGCTTAATTAGACATTATATTTTAACATGTTAATCTGTGTTGGCTTAAATAGAAATCCTAAAATTATCATGGTGATACCGTACGTCGTTCTTGAGATATGGGCATGTTCCCATATTGGAATGTTGCCGTGTTTACATTTCAAAGACGTCAAAACTGATTTCAAATGAATATGAAAATATGAAAATTGAATATGTTTCAATAAATGTTGTCGCTAATTGGCGTGGTTATCATGTGACATAATAAATTGCCCGGGCGGTTTTTCTCCTGTCAATCACGATCTCTCTTCTTCTGCCAGAACGGCCGTAACTTATTCAGTGTTCGATCTCGGACGCATCTCTGATTTCATATAAGCTTCTCATGGCCTAAATTATTCTCGCAGTAGTCAGCTGTCTGACTCGTCACCTCTAGAAAATTGAAATCTGACAATAGCAGTTAACCCGTGACCTTCACCCATCGCTCGCTATGTTTAAAACAGAAACAACATTATTTCGGAAAATTGAAAACAATATGTTTACCAATGCGTTTTATTATTTAGACTCTGATTCGTTGTCTCGTCGTACCCTGCGTGGGTCCCAAATATAACTAGTGTACCAATCTTTCCCAAATCTCCGCTGGGCACAGCTGATTTTCAGATGTCAATCGGTGTTTGCTAGAATAGAAATCCTGAAACTATCATGCTCATGTTATGCGACGTTCGTTAGATAAGGGCATGTTCCTGTATGAGAATGTTCGGCTTCTTGGCCTTTTGGCTCAAAGTGTAGTATCTGTTCCGATGGATACTGCACGCCTGTCCTGTGCAGTTCTAGTAGGTCCACCCTCCCAGGCTTTGCCTCCCCTCTTTGGGGAGGAGTAAGTTTATTGCTTACTGTCTGGGGCGCCCCTACCGGGGAATGCCGACGGGGCTGCCCAGGCAATTTTTAAATGGCCAGAGTGCTCACCTCTCGAGCGCTGGCTTTTCAAACCCCACTTTCTCGACCCGATCTTGGGTCACATCTTACTTGTGGGAGTAAGATAAAACTGGCCTTGTGCCTAACTCCTGGGGAGGAGTAAATAAAACCAAGTTATGAACAAAATATTTCACAATAAATTAAGTAATGTACATTTCAAATGTAAAAAAAACTGATTTCAAAGGAATATGAAAAATGTTTTAATAAAGTTGTAGCCTATCACGTGACATAATAAATTGCTTAAATATTCCAAATTTGATCGTATGTTTCAGGATTTTTTCGATTATGATTGATAATTAGTATTATTTGGATCATTTGGACTACTGTTCTCATCTTAGATGCTATTCTCACAACGTCTTGGTCGATGTAAACTCTGACGTTCTTTAGGAGCATCTTATCGAACTTGTGAATATGTATGGAATGAGAACAATCTGCCTCCGTTGATTAAATAACGGTTTCAGTACATAAAAAGTATCGAGTTCGACAAGACGCCCCTGAAGAAGGTCAGAGGTGACATCGGCCGAAACGTTGTGAGAATAAAATCCAAGATGAGAACAGTAGTCCGAATAAGCCAAATAATACATTCGTGACGGATGCATTTTTTTAATTCACACAATTCCTTTTTAATCTTTTTCTTCTTCTCTCTTCTACGACTCTCCCTCCCCCCTCTTTCTCTCTCTCTCTCTCTCTCTTCCATCTTTCTCTATTTCTTCTTCTCTTCTTCCTTCTTTCTATTCTTATACTCCTCCTACAATTCATACTCTTCTTTCTCTTATCCTTCTACTGCTTTCTTTTTCTTCCTACCCATCTTTTTTTCTGTTGCCTTTCTTCTTGTTTCTTCTTCTTCTTATCGCAGTATTCAATTCATAGCATTAAACGAGTCTCTTAGTCTCTCGGTTTCATTATTTTATCAATGGGGCGATCATCACCAGCGGCATCATTATCATCGCTGTGACTGACCCAGAAAATAAATCAGTCGCACCCCCACCACCGACCCACAGTTCCCATCTTGCAACAACACCGGAAGTCATCACGCCCGATTTCATAAGTGTCTAATCCAAATTTTCCTTTTTCAATGCGTCCTCGCATCTCTATGGAATGACCTGTCCGTCGGTTGGTCACGCTAAAGTTTAAACTAGCATTTTTATCGCTTAACGTGCATTTTTAATAGACGCATCTAAAATAATATGAGTCAAAGCTTCTCTGTAAGTGGCTTTGTCTGTCAGTTTGTCGATCTGTCACGCTTAAGTTTGAAATAGTATTATCATTGTTAAACGCGCAGATTGAATGGGCGCATCTCACGAATATCCTTTCTAATTTGCTGCTTTTTTTTTACTAAATTTACAAAAAATTTAAAATAAAATAGATAAATAAATAAATTTAAAAAAAGCCAATTCGCAAACCGTTGAGGGTGTTTTGCTGGCGTTGTTGAAATTTAGAGTAAACTTATCTCATGAAGATATTACATTAGGATTGAAGTCCGAATTTATATCTAACTCTTGCAATGACGATTTGCTTTTCCCTTTTCTTTCTTTTCTTTTCTTTTTTTTTTTTTTTTTGTTATCAATCTGCCTTCAGATTGAATTGCACTTTCCGACCAGAGATATCGTCTGCATTTGGAAAGCAAAAGTTTGATAGCATCGGCCATGTTTTGATGGCAAACCAGGGGTTATCTCCTATTCAGAAGAGTTTACTATATCAAAAGATATTGATAACACTTTTCAGATTCCTTGAATATGGGACTCGAGTAAAAAGGAGAGAGAAAAAAATTGCATTAAATTTGAAACGAGTAAGACGGCAATATTATTACTATTTTCACCCAATCAAATATATAGGTTCGGAAATGTCGGGGGTATAAAGTAGTCGTGATGATGGCGAGTGCAAAATGAACAAACAACATGTAAATTGAAGCACTTTATATATACTTTTTTATTATTTGGATCACCACTTATGAAAGCCAATAGCCATTCGGGGCTAAGGCTTAATGAAGCGAAATGATTTCCAACCGAAAGATGAGGAACACTATGGGAGTACTAATATTGATCAATGGTATGAACTACGGTTTATGACGAAAATTTGTTGACATTGGATTTGAAGACATCGGGAAAGCAGTCCCGCAGTAATGTGTTCCAATGGTTGGAAGCATTTGCAAAGAAACTCCGTCCATGGAAATTTCACCTGATGCTAATCACATGGGGGAGAAATAAAAAATATGTTTTCGTTGTGGTAGGGAGACGAGTTCTTGCCGTGAATGTCTTACAAGATGGAACCAAAGATTAGAGCTAAGTCGAGCTCTTTCCATGGAAATAACGATAGAGTAGAGAGAGACTAGCAACGTCTCTTCTATGGGAAAAGGGTTGCAAGGAAAAGAAGAGATGACCCCTACTAGACTTCGAAGTCGATTTTGTATTCTGTCAAGGCAGACAAAACTGATGTGTGTCTCTCTCTAGATGTGGCAGTAGTATTACATCTTTGAGCGTGTCTGACTCTTATATAGCTAGAGGGTTGCATCAGGAGTCAGTTATTTTCAGGAGTGGTAGAATGATCCACCCATTTTCCAAGCGACCTTAGCAGCAGACTCGATATACGTCGTCCATTTTAAATATGGATTTAAAGTCAGACCTGGACTCTCTCCCGTCGATTTCGACGTATGAGTGCCCCGCCTGGGGCGGCCCGCGTGTGAATTTGTAATTGCAAGGGTTGCGCAATCCCCAACAACTGCTCTCCTGAGTCGGCATTGCTTGATTCCAATGGCAAGTAGTAGTACAAGACGACTGGAAACAATGCCGAGATAAGCAGAGAGCACATACAGCACCTGGTATTCCTAAATGGTCACCCATTTAGTACTGGCCAGGCTCGACGCCGCTTAACTTCGGTGATCTAACGGGAACCGGTGTGTCAACGTGATTGAGCTTATCAAAACAAGGGGCGCCCTCAATGAGATGCCTATTCATTTCGACTGGATCAAAACAAGGATCCGGGCGTTGGTGGTGAAAAGAGAACAGTTCGGCTTTTAGAGGTGTTGAAATTGACAAAAAAACAAACCCAGTGCACCACATTCCGCAGAGACGAATAGAAAGTATCTAGATCTTTATCAAAAGATCTCTTCGAGGTACAGCGTAGATATAAACGAATAATCTTAGGATATGATTTTGCAAATCATTAATAAAGATCGGAAAGAGCGTTGGCCCCAAAATATATCCTTGAGGAACGCAAGCCTTGATTCTATGTTCTTCCGAACTCTGCCCATCAACAAACTACTTTTTTAAACTCATCCGAAATAAAATATTCGATGGTTACGAAGACATTGCCAGGTATTCCATCGCTAGCAAGTTTGTGAAGAAACCCATTGTTCTAGACCCTATAGAAAGCCTTTGGTATATCACAAATTATTGCTCTAGAAACAAAGCTTTTGTCAAGAGATTCGCTGGTCTTATGCGATATTATCATTAACACACCATCAGTTGATCTTGCAGGACGAAATCCGTATTGCTTGTCACAGCTGGTAACTCTACGCATAATGCCTCCTTAGCTCACTCCCTTTCAAACACTGTCACTTTCTCGACCCAACCTCCTGAGTGTGAAGAACAGCAAGCCTCACTTCTCGACCTTGACCCCACTTCCCGACGCGTGTGTGACGACTGCCCATAGCCCGCTCGAGAATGCTGATCACATTGTGGTAATGATTGATATCACCCTAAAAACTCGTCCAAAAGCTGATGAGCCGTTGCTCAAAACAACTAGATACTACGAGCAGGCTGATTTTGAGTCGATCAAGGATCAGATCAGCAACGCTCCATGAAGTGAAACCTTCTTCTCCCTGCTGATCAGTGTGCAAATGAGTTAACCGAATGGGTCAAATCAGGCATTGAAGCATATGTCTCCAGGTGAAAATTCTTTAGCAAACCCCACTCTCCTCAATGGTTCACCTCGGAATGTGCAGCTGTTATTGCTAAAAGGCAGCAAACATTCCGACAATTTGGCCGCCATAAGTCAACTGCGAATAGACATAAATTTATAGAATCAATGAATAATTGTAAAGTAGTGATAGGTGAAGCAAAGAGAAGGTATACAGAGTTAAACAAAAATCGCATTCAGTCACAGAAACTAGGTACTCGCGATTTCTGGAAAATCTATAATAGTGTGGTGAATAATGGACAATAAACAATTCCCCCGCTATTCCACCACAATGATGTTGTTTGAACAGCAACTGATAAGGCTGAACTACTTGCCCAGCGTTTCGCCTTGAACTCTACTTTGGACTCTGCAAACCATTCCCTCCCTAAATTCCCATTTCGGACCGAAGCAACACTTGAAAACCTGGTCATCACTCTATCTCAGGTCAAGGACATCATAAAAAAAAACCTTGACACCTCCAAAGCACGTGGGCCTGATCTTATACCAGTAATAGTAATAATGAAATGCTCTGCTGAACTGACACCTGTCCTCTCAAAACTCTACAACAAATGCCTTGCTGAATCTTGCTTCCCTGATAGCTAGAAAATTGCCTTCGAATCAGTCTACTCTCGATCTTTGCTAGAATCTTTGAATACTTAATCAATCTAGTGATAGTCTGGCACCTAGTTAATGCTAAACGTCTTTCTGACAATGAGTATGGATATAGAAAAGCAAGATCTACTGCGGATATCTTAACGGTTATCTCTGAATGCATATATCATACACTGAACAAGGCAGGCGAAGCTAGGCCGGTAGCGCTTGATATATACAAAGCTTTTGACAAGGTCTGGCACAAAGGACTTCTATTAAAAATTCACTCATATGGTATTACTGGACAAATATTTAATATAATTAGATCCTTCCTAACCAAAAGAAAGATCCAGGTTGTCCTTAATGGCCGTTCATCTAAGCAACATGACATAAATGCTGATGTCCCAGGCATCCATCTGTGAAACAGCGATTTCAGCCGACGCGATCTGTCTTTTTAGGGTGCACCAATATGCATCAAGGAAATCAGGCCCTACGTAGAAACAAGTAGAGATACAGGGCTAGTACATATTTCGACTGTCCAGACCTCGGCCGGGGAATGGCGCCAGGAAGTCTGGAAGGATTTCTTAAGTTGTCTGTAGCAATTATCCAGATACAATGGATGAGTTTGACCAGCTGAACAATTTGGTCAAGGGTCTTTTAGATACTGATGGATATCAGCTCGTGGGGGGGTCGCGCGCGCGAACGCCCCCCCCCCCCTAGAGAAAGAAAGGGAATAAGTCTTTTGGTCACTCCCCTCCCCCCATGGTGGAGAGAGGGGGAGAGCAGGTCCTTTACGGTGACAGGAAAGAAAACAACCCAACGAGAGAGAGAGAGTATGAGTTGTACGCTTTTCGTCTTTGTTTTGTTGAGGCGAGAGGGCGATCACAAATGAGTTAGATTCGGGATTTCGTTTTGGACGGACGTGTTAGCCGGGAGCTCAGACACGAGCCGGCCAGGCGAGAGCGTCGCGCGAACGATCGTTCTCGTCTTGGCGTGGCATGGCCTATAGCATCCCCCCCACCGTTTTGAGTAGACAAGTTATATCTCAATTAAGGCTTTGCAAAGGGAGTTTCACACACACACACCGTTTCTCCAAACATAGATTAAGTTACAACTTATTTAACACTGAGAAATCGTAGAGATTCACACACGCACACAGAGAGATAAGATAGTTTAGTAAACAAGCCATTATCGAAAAACAGACTTTGGGTTAAAGTTTAAAACCAACCGTTCATTTTTGTTAAATAATTATTGCTACGAAAAGACCTAACCGTTTGTTGAGTTATTCTGTTGTCGATTTGTTCTGTTCGCGTAACATTGCTTCCACAGCGGACCAGCGAGGCAAACATCCCGATCGGAGGAGATTCAACGCCACTACAGACGACATCACGAGCCAAGGAAAATGTGTTCACAGTCTAGAAGGATTCCTGCGCCGAGACGGTTCTCATTACATTACATTTGATGCCGTCACAAGGAAGAAGAGTGTGGGGTACCTGTTTATAAGTGGCGCCGCGACCAGGATATCAAACACCTGTGCGCCAGTGGCCGACTACGATACCCACGGGGCGAAGAAGTGTGTGAGGCGTGGGGTCTGGGTTATACATCCTTGAACGTTTACTGTTCCTGATTTTTATAAACGACCTCCCTGATTACATTGAGTCTTAGATAGGTATATTTGCTGACGACACCATGCTCTACTCTCGTCATGTGGGCAAAACGGACGTGCACATATTCGAGGCAATGGTTAAATTCTTAGAAAATGATCTCCAGGCTGTGGTGGAATGGGGTCACAAAGTTCATTTCCTTCAATAACTACAAGAAACTTCTTCAACCACCGATTGCCATGGCAAAAAAAACACCCTACCTAAGAGTGCAACATTCAAACTCCTCGGCCTTACTTTCACAGATAACATGAATTGGAACAAATACATTAAAGTCATTGCCAAGGCTGCTGCAAAGAAGGTGAACTCCCTCTACCGTGCTAGTAAACTTCTTACGCCTGACATTATCTTATATCTCTACAAAGCCACCATCCACCCATGCATGGAATATTGTTGCCACATCTGGGCTGGTGTATCATCCACTAGTCTCTCCTTCTCGGAGAAAAAAAGAGTTGTTAACTTAATAGGTTTCTCACTATCCACCAAGCTCCAGCCCTGCCCCATCGCTGCAATGTTGCATACTTGTGTCTGTTTTACAAGTACTTCAATGGATTGTGCTCTGATGACCTATCTGCTCTAGTGCTCCCTTGGCGTAAATTCACTAGACCAACCCGACAATCAGCTAAATCCCATGCATTCACTGTGGAGGTCCCCAGATTCCGGAGAGCCTTCTACTCCAATAGCTTCTTTCTTCGTGCTGCCGGCTTCTGGAACTCCCTCTCTGCTCCCTGTTTCCCCGACTGTACCGACATGCAGAAATTTAAAACTAATGTAAACAGAAATTTCGCTGCACAGCTCACAACTTAGGATGATCCCTAAAACTTACACCCTAATTCTCAGTAGCCCCTTGCGTTTACAGTGACAACTTGTTTTGTTTGGGATGAACTATGTTAAAAATGGAGATCTAGACCTACCTAGAAGATTAAAAATTAATGATACAATTTAAATTATGTATAAGCCCTTAAATTCCACTTTTAATAAGGGACAACCCCTAAGAAAATATGTTATAGTATTACAGTTATAAATGAAGACCTAGAGTTACCGCCCTTGTCGCTACTACAATAATAATAATAATAATAATAATAATAATAATAATAATAATAATAATAATAATAATAATAATAATAATAATAATAGTTGTGATAATTTTGGTGACTGTAGTGAAAATAGTAATAACAGGAGTAAAACACCACAACAATTAAGCGGAGTCCATACTTAGACATGATAGCTCCAATAGAAGAGGCAGCCTTGAATAAACCCACGTCACAAGGAGATGAGCTAAGGTGGAAGGTGAGACAAGCACTCTAGAATTCTAAGCCTCCAAAACCTAACATCTCAAAGGAAGACGTATTGCTTATCAAGTCACTACGCAGTGATGATGATATCATAATACTACCAGCAGACAAAGCCAATGCTACTGTGTTAATAGATAGAGCGGAATATTCCAAGAAATTAGCAGATCTAATAGGATCTACTGGCTACTGTAAAGTAAAAACGAATCCGACTTTGACAACAGAGAGGAAGCTGTCACAGATCCTTAGTAAAAACAAGGATCTAATACCACCTGCAAAATAGAGACAACTAGTTCAGCGCCCGAGGTTCAGCATGCCATCCATTGAGCCGATTCTTGGTAGGTATAATCAACCCACTCACAGGCAAATCTCCATCGTATGTCATGAATTCAATTTACTTCGTGGAAAAAATAGACAATGCTCCCATTCATTCCAACCAGATGGTGAGTCTAGATCTAATGAGTCTTTACACGAAAGTACCTACTGATGAGACTCTGACGATGGTACGGGATAAGTTGACTTCAGATACCTCACTGAAGGAACGCCCTTGTATCTCAATTGATAATCTAATGGAGATGTTGACCTTCTGTGTAGAAACCACATACTTCGTGATGTGATCTGATATATACTAACGGGAAAAAGGTCTAGCTATGGGATCACAATTGTCCCCAGTACTGGTCAATGTATAAATGGAATACTTCGATGAAATGGTGTTAGTATCAACACCGCAAAAGCCAACAATGTGACTACGATATGTGGATGACACATTATTTTTTAATTAAAAAGAATTAACTTTTAATTGGAAAGAATTAACTTTGAATTGAATATAATTAACTTTAAATTGAATATAATTAACTTTAAATTGAAAATAATCAACTTTAAATTGAAAATAGTCAACTTTTAATTAAAAATAATGAACTTTTTATTGAAAAATAATCAACTTTAAATTGGAAATTATCAACTTCAAAATGAAAATAATCAACTTTAAATTGCGAATAATCAACTTTAAATTGAAAATAGTCAACTTTTAATTAAAAATAATGAACTTTTTATTGAAAATAATCAACTTTAAATTAAAATAATCAACTTCAAATTGAAAATAATCAACTTCAATTTGAGAATAATAAAGTTTAAATTAGAAATTAATCAACTTAATTAAGAATAATCAACTTTAAATTGAAAATAATAAACTTTATTGAGAATAACCAACTTTAAATTGGGAATAATCAACTTTAAATTGAAAATAATCAACTTCAAATTGAAAATAATCAACTATTAATTGAGAATAATCAACTTATGTATTAAAATCAATCAAAAACGAAATTCATTTTATACCAAATTATATTACAGAACGGTATTGATGCTAAGTTCATTCTTAGTAACTCGGAAATCCTCATATTTTAATTGAATTTTAAAAATTCTTAAGAAATCACATTTTTCATAAATGCAAATAAAGAAACTTTATTTCAAATATTTCTTTGTTCTGCATAAAATAATTCGACATATTGTTGTTCGTGTTGGAGTCAAAGAGTAGTATCTGTAGTATACTCAGTCAGAAAAAGAGAAATCATTCTTGATTGGAGCATTTTTTTATTTTGTCACATCCAGAGTGCCCCTTTTTTCGGGGAGTTCGATATTCCCACATAAAAAGCGTCATTGTGTTAAACTGCATCCTCATGAGGAGGTAAGTAAATAGGGAGATATATTTACTGAAATTACCCGCGTCTCGTGCTCAGGGAGATCAGAAAGTGGAAGGGGGAGTTCTTCTTGGGACCCATTTATTTATATAAACATAACATAATGAAAACAATATTAATTGAAACTTACTTATATGATAAAGTATTGTCCGGAATTTTTAGATGAGGATTGATCATTTGTATAATTTGGATTATTGGGACTACTGTTTTCATTTTATGTATTATTTATAAGGACATGTGGCGCAACGGATAAAAGTACTAAGTATAATTAGTTCTGAGTGACAGTCTTCTGGATGTTGAAGGTTATATCCTCAGTACAGGCAATACTAAGAATACAATTATGAATTACTTAAGATTTCGATTTGGTCATGGCTGATGGAATGAGAACAGACTAACTTCGCGGATTAAATAAAAGGGTTATGTATCTGTCTGTCTGTCTGAAGCCGAAGTATTATTAGTTTTGATCGCTCTCTTTTTATATCTACTTATCAGCTCCTATATATACCCATTCCAAAGCTTCCCCAAACATCACGCATCTTTCAAATTTACATAATTAATTTGTTTTAAAGCTTCTAATAAATTAATATTCGTAAATATACACTCATGATTGTTTTTGTTTTTTTAGATTCCCAGATTATTTAAAATATTTTCCTCGATAATGATAATCTAAATAAAAATTATAAATAGAATTAATTAAAGGCATTGTTTTTCTTTTAATCTATATAATTGAGTTACGTAATTAAATTGGATTGTAATTGAATATGAATTTTTAGATGAGGATTGATCATTTGTATAATTTGGATTATTGGGACTACTGTTTTCATTTTGTGTATTATTTATAAGGACATGTGGCGCAACGGATAAAAGTACTAAGTGTAATTAGTTTTGAGTGACAGTCTTCTGGATGTTGAAGGTTATATCCTCAGTACAGGCAATACTAAGAATACAATTATGAATTACTTAAGATTTCTATTTGGTCATGGCTGACGGAATGAGAACAGACTAACTTCGCGGATTAAATAAAAGGGTTCGTTCAAAATTCTGTGCAGATTCTCTAGTTCGATATAAAGATTCCCGAGTTCGACAAGACGCAGAGGTTATATCGGCCGAAACGTGAACATAACACCCAAGATGAGAAATGTAACCCAAATAATCCAAAAATAGAAATTATGATAAAGTATCTTCTTTACCTCCTCTCCGAAGGTTAACACAAGGCCAGGTGTGGGTTTTGATGAAAGTTTTCTCTGTGGAACGAACTGGATTCGAACCCGACACACCCTAGTCCGCGTCGTGAACCACTTAGCCACGCTGATTAACAGAAAAATTAAGGAGTAAAATATATTAAATAAATAAAACGTACGCAATGTTGAGAAAAATGTCGACATTATTATAATAGTAAATATGAATATTAGGATCTTGTCCGTTTAATGCCCGCCATCAAATAGTAGCTTCGTTGCTGTCGGGCTGATATATGATTCCGTTTAGTGCTAGGCAGTCCATATTCCCAGGCTTTACCTTCTCTGTACGAATGCTGACCGGGATGATCAGGTATTTTTGTAGGCCAGAGTGCGCTTACCCTAGTGCGCTACCTTATCAAAACCACACCTGACCTTGTGTCTAACCTCCTTGCAATATTGTTACTACACTGCATCGTGGTATCTTTAATTTTGTAATAAAATTATCATTTTTAAATAAGATTTAAAAACAACAACATTTACTTCCTTACACTATGGCATGTTTTTATTTCAATAAATAATCGATTAATCTCTATATATAAAAAAGCAATGTGTGTGTGCGCACGCGCGATGTTTTTGTGTTCCCTATAGAAAGAAAGATTAGAAAAGCTGCATAAGATCTAAAAGTACATTTTTATGTAAAATCTACCGGGGGAAAAAATGGAAGTGGTTCCGAATCTCTAAGTTCACCTGAAGGAGACTACGAGAGCATACCTCCATTTAAAACTTCAAATATATCCTAATTTTGATGAAATTAAATCATATGTATAAAACTTCAAAGTTGTCTTAAATCTCTAAGTGCTCTCCTTACATAAGGGGGCTATGGGGGGGAGGCGAACCCCCTTAAAACTTCAAATACGTATATGCGAATTTAATGAAAGTTAAACCATATACAGGGTGGGCCAAAATAAGGGTCCTATCTTTAAATTTGAATAACTTGAATTTGAATAACTTCCACAAAATAAAAGTTAAACTCACCAAACTTTATGTGTGTGTAGACTGACCCTTCCGAGATTTTTTGAAATAAACAAAACAAATTTTAGCCGAAAAACACTTCTTAAAACTTACAAAAACTAAAGTATTGTTTTTTACACTGTTTTGAGTTTTTTAAGCAAAAATAATGTTTTCTAAATGAGGGTACGTTCCTTAGGGCTAATACGGCTCATGCTTGCTTCGGAAGGGGTCCTTTACTTATTCTAAAAAAAAAATTTATAAAAAAATCAATAAATAAAAAAGTTATGAATTTTTAAAAATAGGACCCTTATTTTTGCCCACCCTGTATATAGGACAATAATTCAGAAAGTTTATCAACATTTCAGTTTTTTCCGATTATATTAGGTGACGAAACGGGGGGGGGATAGCGGCAGTAAAAACAAAGAAAGTAACATGGTGTTATGAGAATAGTGAAAAAGTACATAGTAGTAATCCTCATTCAATCCCGAGCAACGGCGAGTCTTCCTGCTTGTAGTAAATAAACATAACAATGTGTAAGTCATGTAGAGGCGAGAAACACACACGCATAGACACACGGGAGTTGTGACATTATTTTATTAATATAGAGATATATTCTGGTCGAAGGGAGTTAACTCGTGTTTGTATTTCATCTGAAAATTACAAATGAAATTCTAACAGCATTTATAAGAATTTAGTTCCTCATAGTTTTCTGTGTCTTATAAATTAAACAGAAATTCGAAAAGAATTATCAACAAATCAAATCGTCACAAAATGTTTACCTTATCCAATTGCGTTTTCAATAAAAAGAATGCGCATTGGTGACGTAATTTATTTAAATGAGATTGGTTTATGCTGACGATCGTTTTCATTAACAGGCGGTTACGATCATAGAGTATATGAAATGTTGGTATTATTCTAACTGTAATCATATGCTAGTTGACCCAAAAGAAAAAAATGAGATTCTACTTTTTAAACAATTACATGTAAACAGCCTGAGAAAGTTAGTGGTAAAAATATTATTTTAAATAAAATAAAAATTATTTTAGAGTGGGATATCAGTTTCGGATATATATTGAACCTAAAATGATCACTCACTTCCTCCCTTGATAGCGTTTTTAAGGACATGGTTTTTTGGTGTGTTTTTTTTTAATGTTGATAATCTTTTTTAATTTCTCGGAAATCAATTATGGTTTTGTGTGTCGGAGGCGTGTTTTGCTGTTTTTATTGTTGTTGTTGTTGTTGTTGTTGTTTAACCCGCCAAGTTTTTCGCGCAGTTTACATGGGCGTGAGAGGGTGCTGAAAATATACATTAAAACATTTATAAATGAAATAATTACTTACTCTTTTGTTTGAATATTAGCCATGCCTTAACTTCACCCCTAACCAAAGTCCAACCTCTCGTTCCTCTGTCAGAATTACTGTCTATCCAGACCTAAATTGCATTCGTTTGTCCAGTTATTCATTACTGTGCAGGACCGGCGGGACAGTTATAAAAGTGGGTGGGGACTCTCCTAAAAAGTGGGGTGGGGGCGGTTAAACATATGCATATATAACTTCATTATTGATGACCGTAAAGTGGGGGGAAGTAAAAAAAGTGGGGGGATTGAGCACACACACACCCCCAGTGCCGCCGTCCATGCTGGGTTCCCGTAATTTGGAATTACTCCCACCTTTCTGTGATAACCTCTACGGACCATACCTTTTTGGGTGTTTTTTTTTTCTTCGTGTTTTCTGTTTTTACGGTGGATTCGCTCCCTGGGGTTAATACCAACAAAATGAAGAGAAAAAGGAAAAAGTCTTGCTTGAAAATGATATATTTACCGAAAGTCTTGCCTTAAAAAAAACAAATGAAAATAAATGATTTTATTCATTTTATATTGCATCATGTCTTGGTTTTCAGATTTTAATGTAAAATATTCATACAAATGGATGCTTCTTACGATGTGATCAATTTCCTTATTCCAATTCGCGTCAACCAGTGCAACACATCGCCAGGACTTAATCTTACTTTAAACTGTCATCTTTAACACCTCGACGTACTTTTTTTTCTGTGTTTACGGTTGATTCTCCCCTGGGGTTAATACCAACAAAATGAAGAAGAAAAAGAAAGGAAAATGTCTTGCTTGAACATTATATATTTGTTGAAACTTTTGCCTAAAAAAAATAAATGATTTTATTCATTTTATATCACATGATGTTTGTCTTTTCAAATTTTAATATTATATATATATATATATATATATATATATATATATATATATATATATATATATATATATATATATAATCATGCCGTAATTGACTCTAAATTGTTATATAATTTTAAACACAGGTGCTTTTTAACTTGTTTTCTATAACATTTCAAATGTAAAACACGTATAATGTTATAAATAATTTAAATAGAAAAACAAATGCCGTAATTTTAGACACAAATAAGTCTAACTTTTTACCCGTAGCGTTTCATGTTAGAAATGGACACAATTAATATTAGTGATAATTTTGATATTTAAAAAAAAAAAAGAAAACAGCCTCTAATTAATTGTATATTTGCAATTTGATCGCAGGTTTAGAAATATTATCACACCGTAAGTCAGTATAATATAGGATTGACATGTATCACAATCGTATACAAATTAAATATATATACCCATTCCAAAGCTTCCCCCAAACATCACGCTTCTTTCAAATTTACATAATTAATTTGTTTTAAAGCTTCTAATAAATTAATATTCGCAAATATACACTCATGATTGTTTTGTTTTTTTAGATTTCCAGATTATTTAAAATATTTTCCTCGATAATAATCTAAATAAAAATTATAAATAGAATTAATTAAAGACATTGTTTTTCTTTTAATCTATATAATTGAGTTACGTAATTAAATTGGATTGTAATGGAATATGATGGAACAGCCGGTGGCCATTCCAACATTTTATTACTCGCCCTCTGATTATTCGAACGCACAGAAAGTTCTATTTCAAGAAAGAGAGAGAGAAAGAGAGAGAGAGAAGGAAAGAGATAAAGAGAGAGAGAAAGAGAGAGAGAAAGAATAAGAGAGAGAAATAGAGAGAGAAAAAAGAGAGAGATATGGATACATGTTAATTGATTAATCAATAATGTAAACAACACATTCTCTGAGATTTATGGTACGAATCGTTCAAAAATGATATATTTAGTTTCATTTTTTATTAAAAACGTTTTGGATTTGTTTTAATCTTATTAGAAATTATGTTTTAAAGAATACATTTATCGAATCAAGTAGTAGTAGTAGTAGTAGTAGTAGTAGTAGTAGTCGTGGCGATTGTGGTAGTAGTGATATCAGTGCAAATAGTCAACGCGTTGCTGGTATTAGTTGTTGTTGATATTATTATAGCAATACGAATAGTCGATTATCGTGGTAGTAGTTGTTGTTGATGTAGTAATAATAGTACGAATAGTTGTATTGTTGCTAGTAGAATTAATTAAAGACATTGTTATTTTTTAAATCTATATGATTGAGTTACGTAATTAAATTAGATTTGGGTTTGTTTCTTTAAAGTCTTATTATAAATTATACTTTAAAGCACAAATTTATTGAATCAAGTAGTAGTAGTAGTAGTAGTAGTAGTAGTAGTATTAGTAGTAGTAGTAGTAGTAGTAGTGGCGATGGTGGTAGTAGTAATATCAGTACGAATGATCAACACGTTGCGGATAGTAGTTGCTGTTCATGTTGTAATAATAGTACGAATAATTGTATTGTTGATAGTTGGTGTAAATGTTACAGAATTAGTACGAACATTTGTGTTACGTCGTCGTAGTCATTGAAAATTGTTTAATTTAAAAAATAATTAATTTAAAAATTATGTTTTTATTATTCCGTGTTTTATTTATTAAAATAAAATATGGGATGATTTTCTCTTTTCTTTTTGTAAAAAAAAACACATTTTATTGAGCAATTAAATAACTGATTTTAGAATCGTGTTCACTGTATTTTATTGTTTGGGTTGTTGATTTTACTTTAGGTACACTTTCTTCTGAAACAATAAAATGACTTCCAGTTAACAACTTTCTTCTATTTATCGAAGAGAATTTAAAGATTTTGTTTTCCAAACACTTTCCTTGCGGTTACCTTTTACTTAGTTTAAAATGTAATGTATGTAATATGTAACTTAAAACAACTAGCAAAAAATATGCGACCGGGGGGAGCATATATTTGCTAGTATATTTAATTAATTTATAAATTAATTTTTGTATATATGGATTTTTTAATGAATTTATAAAATAATTTTTGCGTGCACACAAAAAAAATAACAAAACTATCAGCATATATATATATATATATATATATATATATATATATATATATATATATATATATATATATATATATATATATATATATGTGTGTGTGTGTGTGTGTGTCTGTCTGTGTTCTTTTATGTACGTAAATATTAATTTATAAAAAAAATAATTAATATATATATATTGATAGCTGTGTCTTTTAAAAATGGCTCGAAGTTCGGATTTACACTTATATCCAGTGTTCGATAAGGCGTTATAATAATTGAATAAATGACGTGTTTTAAATCGATCATGGTCAGTGGTTTCACATCTTTAGCAATCATCACAAGACCAAATACGATCTTGTAGTTGTGTAAAGGTACCCTACTCTCTTCGACACCCGTGGGTAGGTATCTTGTCGGCCACTCACGCACAGGTGTTTGATATCCTGGTCGCGGTGCCAAGTATAACAGATACCCCACTCTGATCCTGCGTCACGGAACCAGTTATAAGCATGTACCCCGCTCGACGTCTGTGTATCGGTGCTCACGCCTCTGGTTCTCTACACAGAGATCTTGCCAGACCGTCAACACTCTTTGGCCGATAATCGTCGTAGTGGCAATAGAAAAAAAGGATATGTCGAATTTCCGATGATGATGATGATGATGATGATGATGATGATGATGATGATGATGATGATGATGATGATGATGATGATGATGATGATGATCTCGTCTCTGTGAAGGCAAGGTTATTCAAGCAGAACAAATCAACAATAATAATGTAAACAACTTGGCGAGTTTGTTTTGTATGAAATAATTATTAAACAATCAAAGGAAGAAATTGGTTAACGTTGAATTGAAAATCTATCTTTTGATAAAATGTATTTTGTGTTAAACTATTTTGTCGTCTCTCTGCGCGTGGGCGGATCCATTTACGATTGCAAGTTCTTAATTAAGTCATAAGTTGAACTAACTTGTCTACTTAAAACGCGCTCCAGCCATCCAAACGAGAGGCCGAACGCACGACTTTCCTCGTTCGGTGGCCGCCCAAGTCTGTCTCTGGGGAACTCTCTCTGTCGCGACTCTCTCTACTCTTTTATTGAGAATGCGCTGACCTCTACAGGGAGGGGGGCGAATTCTTGTCAGCATCCAATAAGATCACGCCATGAGAACCACAATGAGAGAGCAACGTGTCATAAGCGAAAAAAAATGATAATAATTTTTAACAAAAAGTGTATATTTCATTTGGACCGAAAAACGATATGACCTAAATTGCAATTAACATTCGAGGGCAGAAAGGTCAATACGAAAACAATTAAAATCAAAATACGATTTCGAATCGATTGAAATTGAGATGGGAGTTCATTTACTAGGGCGATTGAATTATGTTCCAATCTTGTTCTCGTTTTGTTTATACTAGAAACATGAGATGATGCTTGACTTTGAATAAGCTCGTGGCTAATTCACACTAGCGCTGTATTCTATGCCCTGCCCTTCGCAGGGTCGCTTAATATTGTCGCATCCTCTTAATATTGTCACAGTTGTGTTGTGTACTTATGGTGTACATAACCATTCTGCAGAAATCTACTGCAGGACACTGAAGATATTGAATTCTGTAATCACGTGTTTAACTATCTTAAATGTTTTGTTTAATCCCCCTTGCTTTTTTGTTCATATATTTATGCCATTTTCAGTATTATTTCTTATTTAGTGCTATTCTTTATGTTTGTATTTTGAATTAATTAATCGACCGTAATTTTCCTGGACATAACTTTTAACGTAAACAACGAAACCTACAAAGCATATATAATAGCACATGAGAACCTACTATACATTAACAAATACTCCAGACATCCATCCACAATTTTCAAGCAAATTACTACATCGATAAAACACAGAATGTTGTGCAATTTTACCGAGGAATGCCGACGTTCACGGTTATTTTTGTACGCTTCCAGGGTGTTCTTTCGGATGTGCTTGCTTTCTTCACATTAAACTGACTTTGTGTCACAGCTTGCTATCATTGAAGACATGAAAATAAAGGGCTTTTTTCGACTTTTCTTTTCATACGAGCTGAGGAATCCTTAATGCATTATAATTCCAGGGTCTGGTTCACAAGGGGCCCGACCCTTTTTTATTCGGAATTAGTTATGGTTTGGTTCTGTCTTCGGATGCCAAGGCATGACCTGCTACTTCGGGCGGTGACAAGCTTATTGCCGGTCGCATGAGGCGACCCTACTGGAAATTAACAACAGGTCCGTTCTTGGTTATTTTTGCAAATATATATATATATATGGCTTTACGGAGTTCTCCAATAAGGAGCGCGCTCCAGGAGCACGTTCCTTTTTGCTGGAGCAAAGGAAAAGAGGGCTCATTTTATATTCAGATGGAGTGGAGCAGAAGCAACTCCATTTTGAACTAAAGAGCGGTGGTTTTATCGCTCCGCGCTTCTCGCTCCAAAATCATTTGATTTTTTTTAACATTAGTTTTTTATTCAGCAATAAAAAGGAAAAGAAAAGAAAGCCTCAGAGTTTACTCTGAGTTATTTTTTTAAATTATATCTCTGGTAAATGTATATAAGATAGGGAGAGAGAGGGGAGGGGAAGGGGGAGAGGAAGGGGGAGAGAAAGGAAGACAGAGAAAGAAAGAACGAGAGAGCTATGCCTGAAAACAGAACATTTTTACATCGACATGTTAAATTTTTGATGAGACAGGTTTCTTAAGGCAGGAGACAAATGTCTTTAAATGCGCCAGTGAGTCTATGGATGTCTTTGAAGTTATTTTCTTATATATTTGAACTTTTTTGTATTTATGACAAGGATGTTTATTGCTGATTGAATCAATGAGCCAATTTTTCTTTTAATTCGTGTTTTTAAATAAAGAATTTTAGGTTCAATTATACTATAGGGGCCGTTGGATTTTCTCGCCCATTTTGCTCAGTGTTCACCCAAATGTTCGATAAAATCGATTTTGGGGTGAAATGGTACATTTTGTCCTGACAAAAAATTCTAATTTATTTTTCAGCATATACCAACTTTTATGCCACATTTTTACCCGTCGTCTTTTCGGCGACATTTTGTTATTCTTAAATTCACGACCAGTATGTTTTAACCTTTTCATGTTCGCTTTTAAATTCGTTAAATTCCATTAAAACTTGCTTTTGTAAATATAATGTTCAATGTTTGTTTTTTTGTGTGTAATAAAATGTTAAAGCAGAAAAAATACCTTTAGTCCAAGGAAAAATATCTTTAGTCCAAGGAAAAAAAACAATAAAAACCTACATGGCCGCCAGCGATTAAAACCTGGAATTAAAGTTAGATTCTCAACACTTTAAAAAGTAAATGAGAATTTTATTTCAGGACCAAAAATATAATTAAGACCAACAATCAGTTTCATCCAAAATTTGGGCGAATACCAAGCGAAATGAGCGAAAGAAAACAGCGGTCCCTATTCTACAATTAAACCGATGTTTAAACTTAATTAAATTAAAGAAAATATCTTAAATTTTAATTTTAAAAAACAAATAATTAGACTTCCTGACTAATTTTTTGACTTTTTAGAACCGAAAGTAGATTAGATATCTTTCTTTATCTTAAAAATGTATTATCGAATATTAAAATAGTAAACAGTTTTTTGTTAAATATTTCAAATATAGACGTTTTCACCATTTTTATTCAAATTTTGAATTTGAATAAATGTTTTTACCCGACCAAGGAAAACTTGCTCCAGTTAATTTTTCGGTGGAGGAAAATTTGACCAGATATTTTTTCAACACCCAAGGTCTAGGCCAGATATTTTGTATGAAATTTTAAGACATTAAATAGATCTCTGAATTGTTTATTGACACTTTATTGATATTTTTTAATATTTTTTGGCCAACTTATGAAAAATATTTTTTTTTATTCAATCTTTAAAAAATAAACTTCATTGGTTGTTTTTTAGCCCCAAATTGTACTATTTTAAAAAAATAATGAATAAATCGATTTGTTTGAAAGTACATGCGCGTTTCTCTGTGGTAAATAATTATTTACATTATACAATATAGTTACGTTCGTAAAACAAACAAATATTAAACAACAATACAACGATTAATGTTGACCTGGCTGTCTCTCGTCTCCTAGAGAAATATTTTCTTTAAAAAGAAAATAATCACTAATAATGTTTTTAAACATTATTAGTGATTAGTTTTATATTTAAAACTTTATTTACTTAAAACAAATCTAAATATATCGGGTCAAATTTTCCTTCCCTGAAAAAATAGGTTGTTAATGTAATCAATATTAAAATTGTTTTAAAATACTTCAGGGATTTTACTATTTCTATTTTATACCTCAGGAAACGAAAATTTACGTATAATCATATACTTCGTCCGACATGTTCTCCTATAACTCTCAAAATATTAGCGAGATTTTGTCAAATATTATCTTACGGTCTTAAACTTAAAGTGACATCCCTACCCATATTGACGAGATCCTTTGACGCTCACCCATATCCTGCGACCACTCATTGGCAGAATAAACGTTTATGAAAGAAAGTAGTTTTTCATTATGGAGCGCTGAAAAAGAGTCGCTCCTTTTTTGTAGGAGTTGGAGCAGAAGCGGCTCCTTTTTGAAAATGGGGAGCGTGAGAAGATCCAGCTCCAATTTGGGGCGTTGGAGCAGGAGTGGGAGCAGCTCCAAAAGTAGTGGAGCGCATAAAGCCCTATATATATATATATATATATATATATATATATATATATATATATATATATATATATATATATATATATATATATATATATATACTTTCGAGAATTTAATTATTTGTAGCGTGTTATACGAAGAGTGACGTAATAGACGTGTGTGACGAAAATATGAGAAAGTAGAGGCGATTGGCGGGAAGATCTGCGATTGTGGACTTTAAGTCTGCCTACTTTCAGCTACATGTGGCAAAGGAACTATTACTGTACCAGCTGGTCTGCTACAAATGAATAACTGCCTGACACGATTATGGTTTGGACTTAATGTTGTACCAATAATTATCACAGCGGTTCTAACAACTGTGCTGATGAACGGAGTTAAGGACGAAATTAGTCACTGATTCATACATTGACGACGTAATGATAGATGTGATGAAGATATCAAGGGAGGAAATTCTTGATCATCTTAAAGGATTTAAACTGACAACCGCTAGAAAGAGCAGCTCTGAAGGCAGGGAAAATGGCTGAACGGGTGTTCAGAAGAGAGATATGAGTAGGCGGCAATTGTTGCCTGTCTGCGGTAAATTATTAGGTCACTATCCTGTTGCCGGATGGCTGCGACCGGCATGCAGCTACGTGAGAAGAAGAATAGTAGGATAGACTGGGAATGTAAAGTCGATGGTAATACTGTTGTTGTGATACAGATCTCAGCTTAAGAAAAAAAAAAGGACTCTGTTACCAGGGATTGGCACATACCTGAAGCGAAAACAGGAGTAGTGTGTTGATAGCAGTATTGCAATAGGTGTCGTCGTGGGTATCGGCGGTTTGGTGGCAGGAGATGCAGCATGGTTGAGGAAAAAGGACGACTATAATCACATTAATGTGGTTGAATTAAATAGTGTGCTAAAAAGTATCAATTTAGCTTTTAAATGAGTGTTAAGATAGATGGAAATAAGAACTGATTCAGCCACAATACTAAGTTGAGTGAATACTACTGTGTGGAGAGAGCGGAAGAATACGGGCAAATGGGTGTTGGAGAAATAGTGCTAAAACGTAGATTAAGAATACTTGAAGAGTTTATATCCGAATTTAGACTGTGAATGAAAGCAGTTTTTGTGCCTTCGGAAAGAAACAAAGCGGATGCATTAACGCGAATAAACAAAACAGTGGTTGGTTGGGAAGGAAGAAGTTCCAGCATGCTGTCTAGGGACAAGAAAAGTACAGTATGCACAACATGAGAATGGATAGAACTTTATATTTGGTGCGAAAAGTTGAGTTGCTTGTATAACAGGAGGAAGTCCAGAAGGTGGTCAGGAATTTCGTCCGATGTAAATTGAGCCTGTCCTAAGCATAGATAACCCTGGTGGGACTGCAAACAATTGGACATGGTTAGCTATTGATATAACACACTTGTGATTGTGCATACTTGACTGTCGACCTGGGGAACTATAAATATGGAGGGAATTGCATGCAGAAACGGCAGCTGCGGTTGCAAAATAATTGGAGAAGGTGATGCAGTCCCCTCTGATTATAACGCTCACCAAGTGTTCTTCGTGGTTAAAACAGCACCAATATACGTATTAGCAATAAGACCGGATCAAGGATAACGAAGCTAATATGTAACCACGGATTATTCCATCTTGTCCGTATCAACTCAGATACCGTCTAATACCCGTTCGGGGGTCCGCTATCCTCGTGCGCTAATAGGCTGTCGTCGTTGTTTTGTCGTTGGCCGTAACGGGAACGGCAATCTATGTTCTTCGTCGTCTTTATCAGAGTGAACTCAATTCCCCACTCTATGATTTGTCAAGTAGTGAAGTATGTCTCGCAGCTTTCTAGGAAGCACCGCCTGGACGAGCTGTTTATATATAGGAATAAAAAATATACATGATATCAACAGAATCCACAAAGACCAGAGGTCTTTGTGGATTCTGTTGAAAATATATTCTCGTATTTACAAGAAACTTGAATGAGAGGTAATGTCTATTGTTTAGGATGTTGGGTGCAAACCTTAAATTAACTCAATTCGCGACTTTTCTTCGGTCATGAGTTTTGTCAATATGAACAGTCGTCTATTCCGGTTAGTGACCATATAACGCGCAGAGAAGGAGGCGGTGCTTCGTGACTTGGCTGACTGCCTTTCAGCTTAAACTACTAATCGCTTTTATAAACAGGCAGAGTTACCTGACTTCATCTGGAATAAATCCTTTCGTAATGGACAATACGCATTCTGATTGGCTGTTGGCTACCTACAGCCTAGGTCTGAATTTCATTTCAACGTTCCCATGTACTAGATACTTCGACCAGATATTGTAAACACTCATATCATGTCTGACACCAGCTGTCCTTCGCAGTTGTAGTTACTGCTTTCAAAAATGTTGACTATTCGTAGACAAAACAATAATGTTACATTTCTCCGAACACTTTCCTAACTCCTGTGAATTGTGAATTGATAATTTCTTGTTTCTGGTGTACATTGCTGTAAATATACACAAGTATATTTATTCAGCCCAATTTCTTCATAGCCACCCCAGCACATTATCATAACCGCCTCTTTTCTTCTATATAAAATACTAGTTATTTGGCATTATGGAACCTATCATCTAGAAGCACAGACAATCCCCTACAAAACTAATTAGTTGATAAAATACAACATGGAAAAATGTAGGTTCTCTTTCTGTTCTTAGTTATCAACGTCTCTTGTTTTCATTGGAGTTGTCAGAGGAATAGTGACAACGGTCAACTATGCATGCAACAGAGTTCTTTCTGCTATGAAAGGGGGCTTGCGACGCCTTTTAAAAATTACTTCTACAATCCTATGACCCGTCACTCAGTGTGAAAAAAAATCAGTCCTAGATTTCATAGCAGGCCTCGCCACCTCGGTTACTTCGCTTAGTTTCTTCCTCTCGGATAGGCATTTCACTTCGTTCTCGCCTGAATGTTCCGCGGGTATCCCATCCTCTCTCGTCAGACACCCCTCTGTGCAGGTCACTGGATGGATCTTCCTTCTCACTCGGTCAAATGTCCGTCAAGGTTTAATGTTTAGTTAATTAATGCCTAATCCTTTTCAGTACACATACTGCCGAAAGTTCCATTGTTGTCACTATGATTACGGAGACTACCGGCCAGGATCTCCTATGGTCTACTTTACTCGTCCAGCTACGATTGGTCGTTTCTATCTGGCTTAACTCGGCCCTCAATCGTTCAAGGTTTACCTCCCCTACTGGACACACAAGCTCCGACATCTATTCTGACATGATACGAGAAAATGGCTCCCACAACTTGATCTAACTACTCGCATTGGTCCCTACCAATCGAGAAAGGACTCATTCGCCTCGAACTTCTCGTGCGCCTGATAGTAAGGGGAAGAGAAAGTGTGACCCATAAGGCTGCACATATCATGGGCAATTCTATCACTGACAACGGGTGCGTTACCTTTATAAACGTGGTACTCCATCCATTTCACACAGTTATGACAGTTCTATCATCCTCTGGATGGCCACCGCCCAGATCCCATCCGCGACGCTCATTGCCAATGGCAATACAACATTAGTCAAGACTTCAATCTAGTACTTTTTCTTCATCCCAATATCGTCTTTCTTGATCAGGTTAAACCCACATAAATCGTGGCTCCCTGTCATATAGACTGGGTTAACGGACACACAGGTTCTCAGTGCGGCTGTCTCGCACTTCTTTGCCTAATTCTCCGTCAAAAGCATGAACTTCCTTCGGGCCAAATTAAGGGCTACAAACTCTGCCTCGAGCTTTTACTTGGCCACTGAGGCTAATTTCTGGTCAGCTTTGAGGGTAGGAATGGGTAACTTGATAGCTTGATAGATCTCTAACGTACTGTTCCTACCCGACAGAGGAACAGACGCCAACATCAACAGATTGTTTTGTTCCAGTAACGTCACACACCCAAAGCACTGTAATACTTCCACGGTCGCTCGGTCAGGCAATCTCAATTCATGGAGTAACTTGGTCTGTATCTCAAGCAGAAACTCCTTCAGATGTTCCGGTATCACTTTGCTCGATGGTAGGTGTCTCGGCGATAATATATCCAGCTTTGCCCTGACCTGCCCCATCAGTCTTGTCAGGTACTGGTCAGTTTGACTTACCTGTTGGCCCATTGGCAGTAACTGCAAATACTGCTGTACAACCATTCTCAGTTCATGTATATCTTCACTCATAGTCTCAATCACGTTACATACTTCCCCTCGGAGGGTTAGGGTTAGGGCACCTGAGAAATCAGCCAATTCAGACATTCCCTATTCTGGGCTACTTCCAGTCTCGTAACGTTTGCGACAAACACGCTCTCGTAAACCACGTGAGCTAATGCCTCCTGGTTTCCCATAAGATCCGCTAATTTTCCCCGGATCGTTCTCACGTCTCCTTCTGTAACAGTTCCAAACACGACACTAAGGGCCTTCCCAACTATGAGTAACATTGCCCTTTTGTGTCTCGTCTGTAACAGATCTATCTCTTTTAGATACAGTCTTACCTCTCTCTACTCACTTTCCAAGACTCGTGTTTCCTGCTCGAATCTATGCAACAATTGGAGGTATTTTCTCTCCGCGTATCTCTTGTCCACCTGTTGTCCGACCTCGGTCAACCTCCTCACCTCGTCTCTCAGCTGGTCTATAATCACTTGATAAGGTTGCAGGTCAATTACAAAAGTAATCAATCACTTCAACCTAGTAGTCACCACTTCGCTTTTCTTTTTCAACACGGTATTCTCTAACGCGGTAATAACCATTAGTACCAGCCACCTATAATGTTCTCGCTTGTCAATTGTTATGTGAATCTATTAATATTCGGCTAGCGACATAATAGACACTTATACATACAATGCGAAGCGAGAACGTAGAATGAATAAGAAAGAGAGACATGGTTTGATGTTTACGCTTCCGAGACCTTCTTCTAAAGAGAGTGATCTTCGTCAGTATTCGTTTATATATGCAAGAGAAATATACAAAGGGAGATAATTATACAATGTAAGTGAGGTAACTATGATACACGTCGTTGTCTCCAAATGCAAGACACTACACCACCACGTTCTCCAATCCATATCTGCAACGAGACGAAGAGAAGAATCGGTCTTAGGTGATTACCTCTTCTTTTTGTTTGTTAGGACATTTACGTGGCAAGTTTTTTTTCCATTTGTAAAGACTCTCACCTCGCAATTTCGTTTTCGATTTGTGAGGACTTTCACTTGGCAAGCTCTTTTCCATCTGTTCTGTTCTAATGTCCTTCGTTTCCTTGAGAGCCGGGGCACTTGGTTCCCCTCAATCGAAATTTCTATGGCAGATCCTCCACAACTGGAGTTGCTTTCTCCTGTACCAGCCTCTCTCAGAATTGAGGTAGAGGTATTGTATCCTCATGCTCCTACTCGCTTGATTCCTCTTCAGTCATCTCCGAGGTTCTCTCTGGCTCTTTTCGATTACCTGCACGGATGTTTTTTTCCTCCCCGGCTTAGCAGTCCTTACAGTGTTCATCGAGACCCTTGTTTTCCTCTTCTTCAAATATACTACTCGTCTCTATTTCTTCTAGATCGACGAGCGTTATTTTTTTTAGTCTTGTCATCTTATCTTGCCGCTTGGATTCCTCCCCGCCCTCTAATTCGGCCAAATTCGGGTCATCAGCGTGCACTTGATTGACCTTTCCCGACACCTGATCTCAAATTACGAATGACACCATACCGGCCCGCTCGACGATTCGATAGGGGCAAGTTGGACCGAATGTGGGCTCCGATAGAACGGAGCCCACCTTAGGTCCAACTTACCATCCCTTCGGGGTAATTTATAATACACGGGGTATCCCACTTGGAGATCAACCTTGCGTTGGCTCCCATTCAATTTTGCATTTCTTCGCTTTTGTGCTCTCTTGCCCCTTCGTCTCACCTGAGCGAAAATGTTATGCTGTTGCTCTAGGATCAACCTATAGTGATCCTCTCCCATGTATCTCCGTCGAGGCCTCAACAGATTATTGAAGAGCATGACAAAGTCCCGCCCAAATAGAAAATAGTACGGCGCAAACTTCGATGTCTCATTCATTGTGAACCTCACCGCTACCAGCACCTGCGTCAAATAAACATCTCAATTCTCCTGGCTTCCTTTGGCCAGTTTAGGTAACAGATCGGCCAAAGTTCGATGAAAACGCTCCACCTTTGCGTTATTTTAAGGATTATAAATAAAAGTTGTCATGTACCGTATATTTAACCCTGTTATTCTGCCTCGTCACCTGGTTTACATTCTCCGGTCCATTACCAGTGATCAGTTGTTCAGATGCTCCATACCATAGAATCTCTTAGAATCGGGTCTGACACTGTCTTAGCCTTCTTATCTGGGATCAGGAAGGCTTTCGACTAATTCGTTAGCCAGTCCACGAAACTCAAGATATGCTGGTTCCTCTGAGTTGTCGTCTTATATGGTCCTGAAATATCCATGCTTAATTTCTGCCTCCATCAGTGAGTCTGTTTCCTGTTTTCGGTTCTGCGCCTGGCAGATTAGACATGCTGTCACATGACTTACCACCTCGCTATACAATCTGGGCCAGTAGTAATTTTTCCAATAAATTCGTGTGTCTCATCGATCCCCATGTGACCCATTTTCTCATGACACTGAACCAAAATCTCTAGCTTTAACTCTCTGTGCACAAACAATCTGAGGTTCCCTCTCTTAGATTTCTCGGCGATATACCACAGCACTCACTCATGTATCGCAAACTGGAAAGTACTCCCTGCCTCTATTTTAGCTCGAAAAGCTGCGATCTCATTATAACCCTGGTTCTTGCCTATTATATCTCTATTAGGGGGCACTCGTTCTAGTCCTCACTGTCCCACGCCTATCTGAAATGCTCCAGGTTCCTATTTAACCGATTCCGACTCCAACTGTTTCAGAATTCGGGACAATAAATCTGCTCAAGTATCGTCCTTACCGACCAGAACTCGATCTTGCAGTGGTACACACTTAATTTCAAGGCTCATTGTTCGATCTTTTTATTTGTCGATTCCGCCTCTAACAGATATTTTAGAGGTTTGTGGTCGGTTTTGATCGTAAATACTGCCCCGTTCAGGCAGTAGTCTAATTTTTGCATCGCGTACAGAATCGCGTATGCTTCTTTCTCGATTATCAGCTGCTCCTTAAGGGTCGCTAATGCCCTTTGACACTCTTCTGTCAACTTAAACTTGGCGGTCTTCTTTGTCAAGTCTATCAGTGGTCCAGTTACCCGACTAAAGGCGAGCACGAATCGCCTGTTGTAGCCGACTGGTGCTACCAGATGAGGCTGTCTGAATGTATCGGCTTCCTAACTCAAAATGCACCAAACATTGATGTTTTATTGTTTCTTTTTCTCTTTGCAAAACTCAATCATGTTCTGCAAAATCCAAAACAAAATCAAGAGAGGGTAGAGGGACATTGGTCCCTCTCTCCTCTCCTCTTTTCCAACGCTCTTATACCCTCTTCCCTCTCTTCCTCCTTTTCACTCAACCAAACACTATGAAAAAATACTTGACATATAAAGAAGTTAAAACAAAAACTTTCACCAAAATGAATGGATTCGGCATTAAATAACCGGAAAAGGGTAGATATGCCGTAAAACAAAACAACCAAACCACACACACATATATATATATATAATGTATTTTTATGTAATTATTTTTATTGGTGATTGCAGCGATCGTTTTTTTTTGTTTTTTTGTTTTTTTTGCTTACTATTATTTTGATTGTCTCACTTCCTAAGTGATTAAGATGCAGAAAATTGCATTATTAGTCGCCCTTAACTTTATAGGACGTATTTTTCGTTAATATATATATATTTTTATTAAGTTCATGCCTACATAAGGTAATCCATGGACACGTGTTTCTGGCTCACGGCCGTTTTGTTTTTGTTTCTTTTTGCTTACTATTATTTCGATTGTCTCACTTCCTAAGTGATTAAGATGCAGGAAGTGAGACAATCGAAATAATAGTAAGCAAAAAAACAACGAACGCTGCAATCACCAATAAAAATAATTACATAAAGACACATTAAATATTTAGGTGATACAAATCGTACATATTTCTAGACAGGGCGTCTAGGTCCAATAATAAAGACGCTGGACAATAGACATCAATATCGAAGGTTCAATCCTTGTCTAAGTTGGCTATGCTGATGACGGCTGTGAGCCAGAAACACGTGTCCATGGATTACTTTTATGTACGTATAACATCAATATTAATAATATATATATATATATATATAAGTATAAAAATATATATATGGCAAGTAAGCTACACAGAAGCGTATGTTTCATTCCATGAGGAAATCATTGTTTAGTCTAATGGGATGAAACATGGATGCTTCTGTGTAGCTTACTTGCCATAGATATGTTTACTCACACAGTAAATACTAAAAAAAATATACAAAATATATTATATTAACTTATAATATTATCAGTTAATCGATTAAATAATATATGCGAAATCATCCAAGTGTTAAAACGCAAATAGATATACATCTGCTGCATAATATAGATGCGTTTATATAATGAAATATCTTTAAAATTGACGATAAAAGTCAATTAATGATTTCATATTATTCTGCACTGAAAGGAATTTCTGTTGATCGCTGTTGGCATTGACAACAACACAGATGGTCTTTTGTTTTATTGTGAATTGCTTGCAGCTAAATCAACATGTGAGCATTGATAATTAGAAAGATCGTATTTTTTCTCAAAACATAATTGTCAGCAAATTATCATTCTAAAGCTGAATGAATGAATGAATGAAAAATGCATGAACATTGTTAAATGATAATTTTTAAAGTTACAACACAACTCACAAATCCAACATTGCACCGATTTCGAAAAAAAACATGTATTGCTTCTTTTGTGGTTTAGTTTCTATTTGAATTATTTAAAAGTAATTAATTCAACATAAAAATTAAGCACGCTTCAAGTACCAAGAAGTAATACTCGTGGACAAATAATCTCCTTTTTTATTTTGTGTGGAGAAATAATCCTTCTTTTATTTTTTATTTTATTTTTATTTATTTCTGATTTCATTGTATTATATATATATGTGTGGGGGGGGGTCTGTGTTGTTTATTTTTGGACAACAGAAAGAACATCTGACGCTTGTCTCCTAAACACATTAAACCTGGTGCAATATTGTAGGCAAATTATATAAGCTCTGAGCATTCTATAAAATAACGTTTACATAGTATCATCTAATTGATTTAAGTAAATTTTCTTTTCAGATTGTGATGTCTTAATTTATATATATATATATATATATATATATATATATATATATATATATATATATATATATATATATATATATATATATATAACATTTATTCATTGCTATCGGGAGATTTCGTGATCTATGATCGGCCTGGCCGATCGGAGCATCTCAAGAATAAACAAGAAGAAAGAAATGAAAATAAATGCGTGTAAACATTGAAGAAGTCATGTTTATACCAAAATATGTTGTTCAAATAAAAAATAATAATAAATGTTTCATGCATTGAAAAAAAAATCTAGTATCGCTTATCTAGTTTTGCAATCTGATTACATAATTTTCACTTGCCAATGCTCCTCAAGTAGCCAAAACGAATTTACTAAACTGCCACGTACCAGCATGTTTGTTCTTATCTGACTTACAAAAAAAAAACACTCCATTGATATCAGGAGATTTCGTGATCTCTGATCGGCCAGGTCGATCGGAGGATCTCAAGAATGAAAAAGAAGTTTAAAAAATTGACTGTAAACACTGAAGAAGACATGTTTATATCGAAATATTTGGTTTGAATAAAAAATAATAAATGTTTTATTTGAAAAAAAATTCTTTCACCGCTTTTCTGGTTTTTCAATTTATATTATAATATTAATTACGTTCAGATATATTGATAACATGTTTTCCAATTTCAAAACCAATATGTTTTCAAAAGTGCTGAATGCAAAGTAGAGCTTTTATAAATTAAATCATATAAACATTAGGAACAGACAACGTGGGTCAACCAGCGTTTCGACGTTAACACGCCACGACGGGGCCGTCGAAACATGTTAACGTCGAAAGGCTGGTTGATCCACGTAACATTTTTTAATGTTTTATATATATATATATATATATATATATATATATATATATATATATATATATATATATATATATATATATATATATATATATATATGCTGTGTGTGTATTAAGGCAGTATTCTTTCATTTAGGAAAACATTGCTAAACATTCTCTGCTTGATTATACCTTTTAATTTTTATCAATTTTTCTCATTATATTTTTGTGTCAAAATCAAACCTAGTAATGTATGTTCGATAAGTATCACTAACGCTTTCGATTCTTCGTCGAATCATCTTCAGGTGACGAAAACAAATGAACGAAAAAGCTGGAGAGAAAAAATAGAATTTCAAAATCAGTTTGGAATGCGCATGTGAAGTCAGACGTCAAAAGAATAAACCGGTTCCGTTTCAGGAGAAACGTTAACAATTTAAATTCCGGGACGCCAGAATTACAGTCACGGGATGAATGTATTACGCTAAACATTTTAAAATGGTGTTACTGGTTTAATACTTAATGTTATTTATTGTAGGGTGCTGGGGTTTAATAAAGATTGCTCGAGTATTTTGAACTTTTTTCAAGTTGGTTTTAGAATGTATAATTTTCGTGTTATTAACAAAAATTTAGCGTAAATCAGAGAGGAGGCGATTATGTTTTGTAAATGTTTGTAAATTGAGCTAGAGTTTGAAAGGAGCATGGTTAGTCGGCAGGAGAGGATAGTGGTTTAACCACCATATATATATATATATATATATATATATATATATATATATATATAAATTATCATATAAATATTATAATAAGTCGCATTAAGAAATTAAAGTCGAGCACAAAAAGCTCTAATGCAAAATTCCAAATACGTTCGTAAAAAACTCTCCATTAGTCTTCTCTCTGTGCCCGCTTCTAGGTACATATAGATCTTAATTTCCCTTAGTCACGTGACAGTTTCTGGTGGCCACGAGGATAGGGCGACTGATTGCAGATTCTATACCGACTCTGTGAATCGGGTTCGCGCCTCCCGACCGTCTGAAATTGTTACTTTCCTGCACTGATGGGAGCAATAAGCTTGAAACGCTTGCATCTGTCGGTTATAAATAATTTAATATTCATAAATATTATAATAAGCCCAATTAAGAAATTATGTCGAGCACTCTCGAGGATGTTAAAAATAGACTATCAAAAAGCCCTAATGCAAAGTTCTGAATACGTAAAAAGAGACTGTTTTTGTTCGTTTTTAACGCTTTATTTTAATCAAAGCATTTACTTGAATTTTAATTATTTTTTTTTTATAAAACATATTTAACAAAATTATTTTTTATAAAACATATTCACCAAAATCGAAATAAAAGATATAACGTTTTGTCTTACATTTTGAAAAAAGTGACGCCTTCATCAAAATTTGAATCCGTTAAAAAATGAATTCATACAAATTGTAATTTCCACTGAGCGCCTTATGACAATTTAAAAAATAAATTCTGAAAATAGATAACATTAACAATGTTAAATTTCATTGTCCACGTGAAACGACGAAATGAAAATTGTGCGGAAAAATATAGTCGCTATATTTGTGGCAGACGCCACAACTAAGTGCGACCTTTCTTTCTTTGTTTGCTCAGTCCTTCTTCGTTTCTGAGGTAGAGAATCTCACAGAATCACGTTTGCCAAAAGTTCCGACCAATGAGGGACCAACAGGTCAGCTTGACCACGCGTGGTTTGAAGTCTATAAAAAGGCACGCACTTTCTTTCTCTCTTTCTTTTCCTTCGGCGTTCTGGGCGAACGCACACAAAGAACTCTCGTCGACAACCCCCATCCCCACCGGCGGCCCGGCCGAGAAGGTGGGGAGGGGGAAGGTAATCTCTTTCAATTTGACGAACTTTTCTTCACACATACACCACTTACAATTTGCCACACAAAAGACATTCAACACGCTCGAATTTATACTCTTACAATTACGAACCTAAGGAGTCTACAAAATGTTTTAAGTAAATAAATTGTTTTTGTTTCATATAAATGTTTTCCTCTTTATTAATTTTATAAAATATCATTCTTATGTTGTGTTAGCTTTCTTATTCCTTCGCTTTCTTTCTAATATAAGTTTTAGCTAATAATAATGTTTTCTTTCTTTTCCCTTCGTTTGTGTTAACCTCTTAATTTAATTATATCTACACGTGGTCCGGCGACGTTCCTAAAACAGTGGGATGATATGCCGCTACAAAGGCATCTCTCTCACAACCTTTAGTCGGGGGATTCATTCTCTTATAACCATTTGTCCGGCAATCCTTCGCCACTTTGTTCATATCTCCCGCCAAAATAAAGACAACTCTCTCGGGCCATATACAGGGTGTTTCAAAAGTCTTGGGAACATTACAAATGCGTATATCTCATGAACTATTCCAGGTAGAAAAATGAAACTGGTGCCATTTTAAAGCTTGCTTAATCAAGTTTTTGGTCATACTAATGATTTTCGTGTTATCTTTCCAGGTGCAGTAATGGCGTTCTCTAAACAAGACAAGGCATTTTGCGTCCTCCAATTTGCAAAGACTGAATCGTGGACATGTGTTCAGCGTGCATTTCACAGGAAATTTAAAAAAGAAGCCCCTGAAAGGAAATCCATTGTCAGATGGCATGCTAAATTTGTGAAAGATGGGTGTTTGTGCCCAAGTAAGCGAACAGGTCGCCCTTCAACTTCAGAAGATGCAGTTGAGCAAGTTCAGACAGCCTTTCAGCGGAGCCCCCGTAAATCAGTGAGAAGAGCCAGCAGGGAACTTCAGCTTGCTCCAGCAACTGTCTGGCGTGTCTTAAGGAAACGACTGCAAATGGTACCTTACAAGCTCAAGTTGGTCCAAAAGTTGAAGGACACTGATAAGCCACTTCACTGTGACTTTTGCATTGCAATGCAAGAGAAGTTGGAAGATAACGGCTTTGATGACCGGCTTGTTTTTAGCGATGAGGCGACCTTCCATCTGAATGGCAAAGTTAACAAGCATAACACTCGCATATGGGGTACTGAGAATCCTCATGAACTTCTTGAGCACGAGCGAGATTCACCAAAAGTGAACGTGTTTTGTGCAATTTCCAAGAAAGGTGTCTATGGACCGTTCTTCTTTGAAGAGGCAACTATCACTGGTGAATCCTATCTCAACATGCTGGAAGACTGGTTAATGGCTCAGTTGGAACAAGCAGAATCTGATGACTTTATTTTTCAACAAGATGGTGCAACACCACACTGGAGTCTTAGAGTAAGGCAGTTTCTTAACACAAGGCTGCCTGGTAGATGGATTGGGAGATCTGGGCGAGGTGATGACGTTCTCATGCCCTGGCCTCCTAGGTCTCCAGATCTTACCCCGTGTGACTTTTTCCTTTGGGGCTTTGTCAAGCAACAAGTCTATGTGCCGCCCCTTCCAAGAGATATTGACGAACTAAAGGCTCGAGTAACGGCAGTTGTGGGAACCATTGACGTCAAGATGCTGGAACGCGTTTGGCAGGAAATGGACTATCGATTAGATGTCTGCCGTGTGACGAATGGTGCTCATATTGAGCAACTTTGAAGATTCCCCACAAAACTTGAAACCTTTCCAACGGTACCAATTTCATTTTTCAACTCCTAATAGTTTTTGAGTTATTAAAAATCGTTATGTTCCCAAGACTTTTGAAACACCCTGTATTTATGAACAAAGAGAAATCGTTCTTCCTAGCTAACCCCTTTCGCCTTATATAAAAGAGAGGTGAATGACTTACATTATTATTATTTTCGAAACAAGAGAGGAATGGGCTGAGCGGATGTGAAAGACGGGTGGGGAGAGGGGTGTGGAAAAACAGGATTGAGAGAGGTAAAGAGATAGACGTTTTAATATAATGATGTAACACGCACTTTTCTATTTGAAACCTAAAAAACATTTTTATTTGAAATATCAAAAATTATATTTCCTCCCGGATATAAATTCGACAAATCAAAAGGCTAATTGGCTGACTTGTAAACCCAAAATCTCTTCCCCCACCCTTGCATTTTATTGTCGACATGTGCACTTAAAATTACTTTCCACACTTTAAAAAAAATGTTTTTAACATAGTTCACACCAAAAAAGGTAGGCCGCCACTGTAGACGTAAGGGGCTACTGAGAAGAAAGAAATGGGGAGAAGGTAGGGGGATCAACCTAAATTGGGATCTGCACAGCGAGATGTCTGTTTACATTAGTCTTAAATTTCTGCATGTCTGTACTGTCGGGGAAACAGGGGGCAGGGAAGGAGTTCCAGAGGCCAGCAGCACGAGGAAGGAAGCTATTGGAGTAGAAGGCTCTCCGATATCTGGGGACCTCCACAATGAATGAATGAGATTTAGTTGATTGTCGAGTTAGTCTAGTGAATTTACGTTGAGGGGGCGCCAGAGTAGCCAATTCATCGGAGCATAATCCATTGAAGTATTTGTAAAACAAGCACAAGGATGCTACATTGCGGCAATGGGACAGGGCTTGGGGCTTGGTTGACAGTGAAGGACCTATTAGGTTGGCGATTCTTTTTTGGACCTTATCAAAGAGGGAGAGACTAGTAGATGATGCGCCAGCCTAGATGTGACAACAATACTCCATGCATGGGCGGATGGTGGCTTTGTAGAGATACAAGATAATGTCAGGTGTGAGGAGTTTACTAGCACGGTAGAGGGAGCCAACCTTCTTTGCGGCAGCCTTGGCAATGTCTTCAAAGCTACAGACTTCTGGAAAATCTGACCTAATTCCAAAATGAAGCCGATCCCAGTTTTTGTCAGAGTCGGATCAACACAAGCAAAAACAAAATGAAAACTTCATTAACGGTTATTTGATCGGAGACGACACCCACGATTAATTGGGAGAGCATTAAATAAGATATCAACCAAACGAAAACCAGTATTTTGTCTCGCCGTCAAAGAGTAAACAAGGCACTCCGCTGTAAGGGTACACCCACTTCCGTTTGTGGAGCCTGCCTTCCATCCATTTTCAATGTCATACACGTTCAATACTATACAAACCCAGAATTGAAGATTTTTTTTAAATACAATATTAATAAATTTCTGGAAATCTATCGAAAATTCGAAAACATAATTCTCTCACTTCTGAAAATCATGTCTTTGAATTCCCAGACTATATATATATATATATATATATATATATATATATATATATATATATATATATATATTAACAAATATATTGTTCTTAAAAATTCAACTCTGTAAGTGTTGTGGCCCTGTTTAAATGGACCGAAATGAAGACACGAACACGGTATAAAGTAGAAACAAGTTTATTAAGAAAAGAGAGTACAGAGAGAAGAAATATGCGCCTGGTAAGTAGAGTTCGTCTATCTTACTGATACCGGCGAGAGTTAATTGTTGTTGGCATTTATTGAGCAAAGAAGAAGAGTCCATGTTATACATAGGTAAGTCACCATAACACCCCTTTCCCAAGTATTACTTCCACAGGAGAATTAATAGCGTTTCCTTTTTGGGTCTATTACGATCAGATCCGTTAGTCTTCGCTTCCTTTTTGATTGTCTTGGTTCCGGAGCTGCCT
This sequence comes from Sepiola atlantica, assembly GCA_963556195.1. Taxonomy (NCBI): domain Eukaryota; kingdom Metazoa; phylum Mollusca; class Cephalopoda; order Sepiida; family Sepiolidae; genus Sepiola; species Sepiola atlantica. The sequence continues at coordinate 109,166,897 of OY744527.1, forward strand.
GGGGGATCTCAATGTCAAAGGTGTCATATATAGTGTCTATAATTTCTTCTTCTTCCTGGGGAGCGCTGTCGGTGTCGTCCGATAGTCGTTTTCTTAAGTGATTTAAATGTCTCTTATGAGATAACTTAGGGCCTAGAATTATGTATACCATATTTCCAATCCGCTTCTCAATTGTCCCCAGTTCCCAGAACGATTTATTATTTTTAAACATTTAAAAAAAAAAAATTTTCGCCTGGGACGTAAAGCTTTCTTGGTACTGCATTTGTTCGTCCCTGTTTTGTCTGTTTTGGCAGCAGTTTGTCAAAAACGGATCGTATCTTGCGCGCAAACATTACCTCAGCAGGGCATAATGAAGATGGTGTATTCGTGTTTGGCGTTATCCTGTACACCTGAAGGAACTGTTGTAGAGCTTTTTCCGTAGGAGTGCCTCTAGCCTTCTTCAGGGCTCTTTTCAGTGTATCGACAAAACGCTCTGCTTGGCCATTTGATCTCGGGTGGTATTCTGGGGTCGTAATATGTTCTATTTGGAACGTATCACAGAATTCCTTGAATTCAGCAGACGTGAACTGTGTTCCGTTGTCGCTGACTAAACAATCCACCACCCCAAAACGGGCGAACAATTCGTGGAGGAAGTTTATGGTTACTTCCGTCGTTGAACTTTTACATCGGCACACTTCGGGCCATTTTGTGAAACTATCTACTACAATTAAATAGTTGAAACCGTCTAATGGGCCTGCGAAGTTTATATTGATCCTGGACCATGGTCGGTCCGTTTTTGGCCAAGGACTGTATTTTATGGGAGGTGCCTTTGCTGCCAATGCACAGCCTTTGCACGTCTTCACGATTTTCTCGATATCCTGGTCCATATTAGGCCAGTACACGTAGCTCCTCATCAAGCTCTTCATTCTTGTAGTCCCTGGGTGTCCAACATGGAAATCCTTCAGAATTCTCCTTTGAAGAGTTTTGGGAATGACTACTCTCTCACTATACAAGAGTACCTCATCGCATAGGGAGAAAATGTTTTTGGTCCTTTTCAATTAATTTGGTGTTGGTCATCTTAATAAACTCGTCACTGAGGGCTTCCATTTTTATTTCGGGCAGTGACAAAGGGAGTTCCCTTACTGTGTTCCATAATGTCGAGTTAATTTCTCCTTCCGTTCGAAGGGAGGCAATCACAGTGTCTTCCAGAGGTTCACTACGTTTTGGGATGAGTCTTGACAATCCGTCAGCGTGACAGATTTTTTCGAGGGGAGGTATTCCATCTTAAAATTATAATTTAAAAGAATTGTTCCCCACCTCTGCAGTCTGTTAGCTGTGTGTACGGGCAGACCTTTCTTTGACCCAAAAATTGTGAGTAAAGGTTTATGATCCGTTTGTAAGGTAAAAGATCTACCGTGTATGTAACGGTGGAATCTCGAGACTGCAAATATGATCCCTAAAGACTCCTTTTCGATTTGGGAGTAGTTCTTTTCTGCTGGTAGCAGTGTCCTCGATGCGTGAGCTATTGGTTTGTGAGTCCCGTCTGGAATTTTGTGTAAAATGCATGCCCCGATGCCATATGAGCTTGCGTCGCTAGCGACAATAATCTCTAAGTCTGGATTATAGTGAGTTAGAAAAAGATCGGATGTTAGGACTTTTTTCGTTTTCTCGAATGCCTCCTGGCATTCAGCTGTCTATTCCGACTGTCTTTTTTCAGAAGTTCATTCATTGGAGCACGGAGGTTATGCATATTAGGTATGAAAACTTGGTAGTAGTTAGCCAGTCCGAGAAAACTTTGTAAAGATGCGACATTTTCAGGAGCCGGCATGTCCTGAATTGCAGTAGCCCGTTCTGGGTCTGGTCTTCTGCCATTTTTGACAATAATGTGGCCCAGATATTTGATTTTCTCCATGAAAAATCACATTTGGCTCCTTTGAGTTTGAAACCGTACTCTTGGATTCACGAGACAACTTTGTGGGCGTGTTCCCGGTGTTGTTCTTTGGTATGACTAGTCATTAGAATGTCGTCTAAGTATGCTATTGCGAATTCCAGTTCAGCATAGTATCCATAACCTGCTGGAATATGGCTGGTGCGACCTTGACACCGAAAGCGAGTCTCTCGAATTTGTATAACCCGCGATGGGTGTTAATACATAATAGTTTCGAGCTTTCCTCTTCCACGGGAATCTGTAAATATGCGTCACTTAAATCTATTTTGGAGAAAAATCTTCCTCCATTCAATTTAGTAAATATTTCATCTGGGCACGGGAGAGGATAATGGTAATCCTTTAGTGATGCATTTAATCCAGTCGAAAAATCGGCGCAGACACGGATCTCTTTAGTTTTCTTTTTAACATAGACAGTCGGAGCAGCCCATTGGCTATATTCAATTTTAGAAAGAATGCCGGTCTTAACTAGTCTGTCTAGTGCTTCATTTATTTTCTCGAGTGAGGCGAAAGGCACATTTCTTTTCTTTTTAAAAACGGGTTGGATGTTTTCTTTTAATTCAAATTTTGCCGCCATCTATACTACCATCCACTGGGCAATTGAATAAAATAAACTGTGTTGGCAGGTATGGCCGTAGGAATCTACGCCATACCATTGTACCATAACTAAAATGGTATAGTGCCATTACTAATACGGTACCATTGCATTGCTGCAAACAATTTATTTAAATTATTGCATCACTGGAACCGGATACGCTAAAAGCGCGGGAATTACAAACGGATGTAAAACAAACGGGAAATACGTCATTATGCCTCCGATACGCAGAGCAAGGAGACGCCCGATCGCGTTCGTCGTACCTTATCACCGATTCCTGGGACCGGGTACAGACCTGAAAAAAGAAAAATATACACCGCCGTTAAGTAAACTAGACTGGGCGGCCAAACGTCACGACTTTAACTACGCGAACAAGTCGATAAGCACGAAGGAAGCGGATGAACAATTCTACCGTGACAGGGTTACTCGGAGCAGCCAGTAGAACGGCTCTCAGACTTAAATCAGCTGTCGGACTCGACTCGTATTTTCGAGACGATACCGCCGTCGATACTCTCGGGGGTCCTACTGGGGATAGTACTACAACGACTATGGCTCAGTCGGAGTCTGATATGGCGGATACTGACTCGGGGCAGTCGAACGGGTGGCAGGGAATAACAATCGGAGGATCCTTACCTTCGGAGAGTGGCAACGAAGTTAGAACTCACACAATCAAGAGAAGGTTCAAAAACATTATAAAAACGACAGACATGAACGCGACCAAAGGACACTTCACGAAATATCACGGGTCAGTTACTAACGAGTATCATAACGTTGGCCACTTCGCCTGGGCACAACCGGAAAGTGCAGACTACATAGTACCCTACTTTCTCACCACCTGGGTACAACCAATCAAGTGGGAAAGTATAATGGGACAAGCGACGAGTTACAGAGTGAAGAGCAGCGGATTCACGATCGATAAAATAATCTGCGGCGAATGGTTAACAAAAAATAACGAAGAGGTGTTCGTACCGAATCCGGAACCTTACTTCGACGTATACGTAGATCCAGGAACGTACATAGGTTACGGAAACCTGGAGGGAATTACAAAAGTTCCAAACAAAGCCTTCAGAGAAATACAACCAATGACTGGTACAGAGGCAGAACTACCTAAATACAAATACAACTCCGCGGCGCCGATCCAACTAATAAACGAAATGGACAACACAGGGAATATCACAACGGATAATCTAGAAACAGACGTCAAAATGATAGACTTCCATGACTGGAGAGAAATGCCCAACGTAAAACATATCCGTCAGGGAGATACTTACACCCACATATGGAAAAATCACAGCCTACTACGAAAACCTCTGACCAACGTCATGACACAAGGTAACTACACGGTAGCAGGTACCATGCTATCTTCGTCGCCCTTGATGGCGAGCAACATCGCGATAGGCCATTCTACCGCCTGGGACTCGGGAATGCCCATAAGCACTGCTCCGGACCAGGGGACACTAATCACCGAAGTAGAAAAAAAAACATAGAACGAAACAAGCCACGTAAACGAATGCGAACAGAAACACAAGAAAACTTAGCTTTGACCGAGGTGTCCGACCTGTGCTTCGATCACCAATGCGCAAGGGAGGTAAACACTACGGCAAAAGGGAAACAACTGAAATTACCAGGACAGAGTGCTAGTGAACAAAGTTCGGGCGCCATGACAGTTAGCAACAGAACATTAATAAACAAAGTCCTTTACACAGGCGAAGACGCGCCGGAAATGGTACTGATGCACGTGCCACCGATCCTGCGACCAAATTCGACGACCGGGACACTCTACTTCACATTCGAATTAACATACATGCTAGAGGTCGAGTGTTTCTACGAGGCAATGCTGCATCTGCAAAAGCTACCGATAAACAATCACAAGTGCACACTGGCAGCCACTTCAAACACTTTCGCATACGAACAAAATGCTATTGTGCCACCTAATCGCCATTTCCACGGACAAATTCCAAAGGGGATGACACACATCGACCCAGACCATTTGAAAAAACTTCTGGGAAGGTTTTTTTCAAATCTTATTTTAATTGATCTGCTTCGGTTGTCAAGCTTTCTATTTTTTGGCAAAAAGCGTTAATGGGTTAATCCCATGAATTAAATTGAATTAAATTCGCTCATCCACTCTGTCCCAAATAAATTGCAAGTGTTTCTTAACACGAACATTTTTAATTTTTTGTTTTTTCCGTTAAATTTAACGTTAGTTATAATCTCACCTTCAAATTTTATTTCTTCTCCAGTCACCGACCTGGCTATTTTGTTTGATTTTAACATGGTTGGTTTACCCAATCTTTTCCATGTCTGCAGGTTGATGATAGTTAAATCAGATCCGGAGTCTAATTGTAACTTTATTCTTTCGTTAAGGATTTGTACTTGAACGTACTTCCTTATGTTTATGCTATCCTGTTCGTCTGATCTTGCGATTTTTATCCGGCTTTTAAATCCTTTATTTGCTCTACAATGTAAGCTCTTGTGTCCGATTTTGTTACAAATTAAACAAGTTTTAAACCGGTAGGGGCAATCCATATTCCAATGAAGAGCACCACAGCGCGAACAGGGGCTAGGTGGTAATTTGTTTTGTTTTTTCTTGGGGAAATTTGTTTTTGGCGAAAAATGAGAATAGTCATTCTTTTTGGATTGACTTGATTTTGAAGGAAAGTTAGGATATGATTTTTGTCGTACCTTTCTTATGTGTGCTATGCCCGATTCTTCTATGTCTTTCGAGTCTTGTTTCACGCTTACAAATCTCTCGCAGTCCTCTGCGACTTTTTGTAAGGTTATATTCGGCTCATTTTCTAGTTTATTCAGAACTCTGCGTCTTACTTCGGCGTCTTTAGCTGATATCAGTCCTTGCACAAAAATTAAACATTTGAAATCATCTGCGCTTAGTTCGGCAAGCTTGAAATCGTCACAGTGTTTATTCACTACTGATGCGAAAGTCGTGTAATCCTCGCAATCTTTTCTCGTTAAATTTATGCACTTCCATCTTTTGTGAAAAAGGGAAATTTTGGGGCTAAACAACTCCGTCAATAACTTAACCACTTCCGAGAAGGTTAAATCGCTGGTCTTACGGGGTAATATATAGTCAACGAACTTTATATGTTCGGTGGTCCCTAATTTACTAAGGAGTAATCGAACTTTTTTAGCGTCCGCCCAATTTTCGCAATCTATGTTGTAAAGATCTTCATACCTTCTAAAATATGAAGCAAATGTTCTATCGTTGTCTGGAGAATAAGAAAAACTGTCAATTGTACTCCAAACAGTATTTTGGGAAAATGCGTATTCGTTTTCGGTATTTTGACCCCTATTCGATATTGTTTGTAACAATAGTTGTTCAACTCTGTTGTTGGACAAGTAGTTTTTCTTGAAATTTAGCTTCCATTTGAGCTTGTTGTTCGGTTTGGAATTTCACGAGTTCTAACATCATAGCTTTGAAATCTTCCATGATTACTGTTGTGTCTTTATACAATACAGTTTTTTTTCTTTTATATTACGCTGCTAACGTAATTAGTTCTTCAATCAGAAAAAAAAGTCAACCCTTTTTTTTTTTTTGCTTGACAAAAAAAAATAGGTTTTAAATTTCGGCGGTAGTATTTTTTTTCTCTCTCTTTAGAGAGAGAAAAAGAATTGTATTATATTCCTTTGTTAAAAATCTTAACTCAGTACCGGAATAAAATAATAACTCACGAGTGTCCTTCTAGAAAAAATAGTTGATATTTTTTCGTAAGAGACGAAGAACAAAAAAAATCACGTAAATTTACTTGCCTAAAAAAAATTCGATTTTCGAGATTTCTTTTTCTTTGTCCGCCGGATAAACTCGTTTTAAAACTTTGGTGATTATGTAGCTTTCTTCGCGTTCGTCTTTAATTTCCTCGTAAATTTGCCAGTGTTTGTCTTACGCTGGATTTTTTTTTCATTCGAAAAACTTTCGTTTGTTCAAAGATGAGTACGTAGGAAAGATTTGACGTAATTCCAGATTGCCAATTGTTGTCTGGTAGTTAGAAAATGGAGAGCGAGTAGATCTTCGAATCCTTCGTCGCCAAGTTGTTGTGGCCCTGTTTAAAGGGACCGAAATGAAGACACGAACACGGTATACACTAGAAACAAGTGTATTAAGAAAAGAGAGTACAAAGGGAAGAAATATGCGCCTGGTAAGTAGAGTTCGAACTATCTGACTGGATTAGTATTTATTTATACCAAAAACGTATAAAATGTGGCACAAGGCCGAAAAGGGGGTGGGAAAGGTTAGGTCTTCACTAACAAATTAAACTAATCTAATTAAGCTAGCTTCATTCGGGACCATGAATCACCAAAATACCGCATTTATACTATACATCCTTCTCCGATCACCAAAAGAATTTGCTCGATGAAAATCCTACTTAAAACCCATATATGTAAAATATGCAACGGAGGGGGTATGGTAATAAAACATTATGTACAAATATATATATGAATATTTACAATGAAAAAATATTCAAGTTAGTAAAAAGACCCTCCCCATTACTAAACTGTAGCAGAAACGCAGATTTGCCAGTCGAAATCGAAAAAAAAGAGGTTGATGCAGGCCCCAACGCTTTATTTAACACCACCTTCGAAAATATCGAAGGGTGACCTGCATCCTGACAAATCAAGCGCTCTGTCACCTAGGTGGGGATGTGATTGAGAGTTACGAACTAAATGCGGGCAAAAAAAAATAGGAAAGGGAGAAGGACGAAAATAAAAAGGGGCCATAATGAACTCATTCACACACTAGCTAAATTATGAACTTAAATTAACAGAAACATGTCTCTAAACTAACTTATAACTGGGTCGTAATCGAAGTTCGTTTTTGTAACCCAATATCCTATGCCTAAGGCACGTCTAAATACCACTCTAATCTAGCTCCTGTCACTCTACACAGTCGCGCACCTCTCACCCACCTTTCACCAAAATCTGCCGAAGAGAGTCTCAGCCCTAATGCGAGCTTCATGTAATATTTGAAAATCGTAATAAGGTCGAGAGAAGTGAAGGTCTCAGCTCCGTAGACTGCCTTCATACGAGTTTTCCATATCGCGTCTCTCATAACGGCTAGTATGCTTAAGAACAAAAAACGTTTCAGCCTATCTGTTGTCGGACCCCAGTTGCTACATACATTGATAGGTTCCAGGTCAAAAGACGATACGTTAAGTATGCGAACCATGAGACCTATAACAAGCCTAATCAGCGGCACAACGATGCGGCAGTAAAAGAAGGCGTGACTCACGGTCTCGTCTTCATCGCCGCATCTAACACAAGTCGGTGAACTCACCAAGCCAGCTGAGTGAAGCTTCTTACCGACTCAGAGAACATTTCTTATCATCAACCAGGTTAGCGTTGTTTCATCATTATCAAAGCACCGTAACCCAGGCGCCCAAGGCCAGATTGAGCGTAGCTCCCCCCTCAATCCTGTCATCTCGAACAGTCCTCCTCACCATAACCCGATATAATGCCTTTCGGGACAACAGCAGGGTGTCTAAGAGGCTTTCTTTCACCCTTACGAAGAACTTCAAAGCGTGTCTACATTCGCGAAAAAAGGAGCACTCGCCTCGGGGCAACCTGTGTGCCTCCCCCTCATCCAAGTGCACACTTTTAAAAGCCGGAAAGGCTTTCTTAGTGTCTTCCTTCCAGAAAACACCGTTTCCCTCAGATTGTGAACTAATTCGATCTAGATAAAAAAGCCGAAGTGTATGACGTCGAATCTCGACGTTTAGCATACCTTCAGAAGGATGGAGATAACAAATCTCGCGACGGACCATAGGGGCCTTGCCAAGCCACAGAAACTTGGAAAGAACCCGCTGCATCTCAAGCAGTGTATCCGACGGAAAAGGAAGCACTGATAGTCGATATAGGATGATCGGATAAATGTGAGATAAACACACCTCCGCTCTCCCCTTTAACGAAGATTTCTACGGATTCACAGACCAGCTGCGGCCCGAATCGCTTTCAATACTTCCGACCAATTTTTCTCCAGCTGCAGATCAGGACCGAACCAGACGCCGAGTAGCTTGCAAGGCCTGTCTGTCCAGCTAAAGGGTCCCTGCATGGGTACACCCTTCCAGGCACCAATGCGCAAGCCAACAGACTTGTCGCTAATTTTGGCCCCTGTTATCGTTTCATACATTCTGATTTCTCTGTCAACGACACTAATCTCGGCACTGCTCGTTACAAGCATAGTCAAGTCGTCGGCAAAGGCGGAGTACTTTAACGTGGTGCAAGCACCTGGCAAAGTAATCCCATTTAGGAGCGGATTCACCCATAGCCTGTGAAGGAAGGGCTCCAACACAAGCACATAAAGCATCGGTGAAAGCGGACATCCCTGACGAAGAGATCTGGATAATCTGAAGGGCTCAGACATCACACCATTCACCTCTACCCGCACACCGGGATTCGCATACAAGAGGCGAATCCAAGAGCGAAACTGCGGACCGAAACCGGCCGCAGACAAACAGCCTCCAAATAACGATAGTCAACCCTATCGAATGCTTTGGACTGATCTAAATTGATCAGCGCGGCTTCTGTGTCGACTTTATCTATGATCAGGCGTATCGAGTGCAAATTATTTTGAATGGTCCGACCCTTTACAGCACAAGTCTGTTCAGGGCTAATTATACCAGCCAAAACAAGCTGCAGTCGATTGGCTAAGATCTTGGCCAAAATCTTTAACTCAGCATTTAGCATCGTTAAGGGCCGAAAATTATCTAACCCATCCCCACCATTTTTGCTTTTGCGTAACAACTTCACTATACCCATGGTCAAGTACTCGGGAATAGTCCCATTCCTAAACTACGAGTTAAATAAAACTGTCAGCAAGGGAACAAAAATATGCGATATCCTCAAATACACCTCGTAGGGCAAACCATCAATACCGGGAGACTTGTTAAGGCCAACCCGCCTTAAGGCTTCCTGAACTTCTTCCTCTGTTATGCAACCTTCGCACCTAGCTGCTTCGGTCGCCTCGAGACGAGAAAAGTCAGCTAAATAGGGGTCGAAATGTGCTAATGACAGACCGGGTTCCCTGGTAAAAAGATCCTGGAAATGAAAACGAAACGCCTCCAGAATACCTTCGTTTGTGGTCACGAGACGCCCATCCGGCAATGAGACACGTGTGATATGCCGATCAGCAGCTTGTCGACGTTCCTCTGCACGCAATTCAGGTGCCATACTTGTTGCTTCTTGAGGCATTCTCTTTAACCTAGCCCTAATCACTAAAGCTTAGTGCTCTTGCATAGCCACAGACGCAAGCTTTGCCTTAATTATAGTAACTTTAGCACTATCCCCCGCCTCCACCGCCCGACCTAATCTAGAATCTAGTACCACTTTAGCTGCCCTAGTTGTTAGATTGAGTCGTCGGCTAAAATCAGCAGTAAAGGACCTAATTACCTTCTTAAAGTGAACCCACTTCTTATTCCCAATTACAGCCCCCGTCAATTCCCGCTGTAAGGTTAGTAATAGCTGTTCCTGGTAGCTCTTCACATCGAACAACGAAGTGTTGAGCTTCCAGTACTCGAACCCGAACAAGTCTATGATCCGAGTAAACTATATTATGAAAACTTGAACATTCTAATAATTCTACGTCGACTCTCCTAATTAAGAACCGGTCAATATAACTCGAAAGTTGTACCGCACCGGAGCCGCGCCTAGCTGTCCAAGTCCATACGCTATCACGGGGCTTTTCATTCCGGAATTTATCGATAAGATCAAACTTATCGATAAAGTCCCGAAATTCCTTATTGTTAGATCCCCTACCCCGATTACGATCTATATCGGGATCCAGGACCGCGTTCCAGTCTCCCGCTAAGATGACCGTCCGAGTTGTACTCATGAACTGCTCGATCCGTCGAAAGAAAGGAGCAAGCTCAAAATGGATATTGGGCGCATAAACCCCAATGAGTCGAAATGCCTTATCTTTTATGGTAATATCCAGAACGCACATCCTACCTTCCGGGTCCATGAAACAAGGGTCACACGACGTATCTAAATACTTATTTAGTAGCCAGGAAACACCTCTTGAGCGAAAATCGAAGTACGCTGAGTAGATGTGAAAACCCCTAGTCAGCGCACCCAAATAGTCACCTGGAATTAAGTGGGTCTCCTGCAAACAACATACATTCACTCGAAATTTACGAGAGTCGGCCCTCAGCCCACGTACATTTAAGCTTGCTAGATAGAGAGCCATTGAGAGTTCTTAGGGTTGGGTTCCAGAAACGAACATCGATGACGTCAGGATGCCGACGGCTCTCCCAAAAGACTGTGTGCCCATCTGAATGTTGATTTGGCCATCATGGGAGATGCCGCCAACATCCAAGGGGTAGATTAGTTTGGCTATCCTATACAGGGAGGGGTGCAAATAAACAGGGACCTCCCAACACAATCTTTTCGTAAACATTTTAAGAAATCATTTTTATGGATAGCCATGGGCTGAGTTAATTTAAAAGTATCATTCGCTTCCCTTATTAGCCAGAGCCCCTTAGATTCTTCAGGTTTCCTGATTACAGTCAGAACGCTGGTAGCGTTAGGGAAGTTTAAGGGATCCTCAACGGACATGTTTCCCACCTCCCTAAACTCTAACAGTTTTTTTAGGTCGGCGACTTTATAGTTTTTTACAGTTTCTTCCTGTACTTCGTTTGTTACAGATGTTTACTCCAGGGAGAAACGCAGTTTTTTTCCTTCTTTGCTCCAGAGAATGGGCTTCTCTGCCTTTTTTGAGATGGGGGTGAAGGTGGAGGTGGCATGTCTTCTTTCATTGGGGAGTGGGAAGGAGTTGTTTTTCTGTTTTCGAGAAAGGGAGAGGCGGGAGTGAACTGTTTTGCAGGAGATGGAGGGGGGTATTTTGGGGAGTGTTTTGCGGGGTGACTAAAGGGGAAGGCTTGGGAGAGGAGACGGCTTTGCTTTTCTTCACTGGGCTTAGAGGGATTAATTTATATTCCCTCTCTTTCAAGGGAGCGGTGATCGGAGGGGGAATAACTTTTGGAGGGGAACGTGGCTTTGTAAGACTGGGAGTTGACTTATTTTTAGGGGAGGGCTGAGGGCTTGGTTTTTGAGAGGGCGATTTGGCAGGAGACTGTGAACTTCTATTTTGGGGGGATTTAGGGCTTTCTGGTACTTCTTTTTTCTTGTCTAGTTTAGTTTTTAGCTCACGAACTTCGAGGTATTTGTCTTTGCTGGGATCCTTTGATAACATTTCTTGTTCTCGCATTTCGCCCAGGGTTTGACGACCAGGTGTTTTTTCCCAGGTACCAAAATCCACTCGTTTTGCCCCCTGTCATCCAGTTTACTTAGGTCAGGGAGCACTGGGTAGTCGTCGTTATCAGCAGATTTTGAAGGAGGGGATTAATGGGCATCCCCACTCTTTTCGTCATTGGTACCCCTATGTGTTGGCCCACTCGTGTTTTTATAGTAGTGGGCTTTCTTTGATGGCATTCAACGGTGAGGTGGCCGACTTCCTCACACGCTCAACAAACAAGCCTTCGTCCAGCCACAATTACCGGTAGTTTTTCTTCGCCTACTACCATATAATATGGGATACTTTCAAACGCTTTCTTGTCAAGTAGTACTTCAAATGTCCATATACCTGGGTGCTCATCCCAGGTAACGGACGTGATGTCTCCATATTTAAGAAAAAATGCTCCTAAATGCTCCGTCTACATGGAACGGAACGTTGAAAACTGACACAGCCGTTCGCCGTTTGCCCATATACTCCATTCGGAGAATGTAGTCTTTGGTTATAATTTCCGTTTGAGATTGTTTCCAAATTAAGAAATTTGTTTAAAACTAAGTGTTCCAAGTATTGTAGCCTTTGCATCTGATAATCCTTAGGTCTATATCCTGCTGGTGCCAGTAATATCGCAATAAGATCCGAAGATGATCTAATAACTTTTTTCGTCTTTTTGTCAACGACAAACATTATAATACTTTTTTCTTAATTTTCTCCAGTTTGGGAATGTCAACAAGTAAACCTGTATCAGTAACTCGATGCAAGCACTGTTTTGCCTTCTGAATAAATTCACTGACATTTATTACCACTTTAGGAGGCTTACTCTATTCTGAACATCCAGGAGTAGCCTCGGCCGGCCCCTTTTTCTCCTCGGTAATTTCCGTAACGTCTGCCGGCTTCGGGCTACAAGTAGCCGTCGCCATTATGGTTATTTAACTTGATAACCAAAAAAAATAAGTAAAAAAAAACAACAGTGGTAAAAAAAGAAAAAAAAAGCTTCACCACGAAACAGTCAGTTCAATAGCAACAACAACAATAACAATAACGGCAGCGATAACAACAGCAACAAGTAATTCAACAACAGTAACAAATGGTAACAAGGCAACAATATACTTAACAGAGATCTTTGGAAGAGAATAACGCAAAAAAAGCAATCCGAGGATTAGACTATCTTACTGATACCGGCGAGAGTTAATCGTCGTTGGCATTTATTGAGAAAAGAAGGAGAGTCCATGTTATACATAGGTAAGTCACCATAACAGTAAGACGATCATACAAAATCTAGTAATTAAAAATTTCATTTTCCTGACTACAGAAATGCGGATTTCTCGGTTGTATGCAACTATCCTATCAAAATGTAAGTACTTTTTAATCCATTCATCTCCAACGACTTTATCTATTTTAAGTCAGAATATTTTTTTCTTTTCCACGTTAAGATTAAAATCAAGATATAATGCTACTAAACCTTATGTCTCGAATCATTATTCAAATTTTGATCAAAATCAATTACGTGATTTTGATTCTCGAAAGTGTAAAATTTAAGGCTTAAGAGGTCTTAAGAAGAAAGCGAAATTAAGGGTGTCTTGCTTAATTGGTGTCTAATGACTATGGATCAATTTCAAATCTCATATATTTGAATTTTTAAATGGGAGGTTGTGCCCATTTTTATGCCCCTCAAAAAGCCTTTAAAATACTCCAAATAAACCGATTTTTTTAGAATATTTATTAATTGATGTCTAATACATATTGTAAAAATTTCACAAAAATCGGAATTATCTGAATTTCCATGAAGGACTTCCACCCACTTTATACTCTGTTTTCATAAAACTAAATCAAACTAAATATAACCCACTTTATCATCCCTTACGACTAGCAACTTAGTTCCAAAATGCATGATTGATTAATTAGTTTTTGAGTGAATCCTGTACATGCAAATATGTAAACATATGCACATACCTTACTTTATATATTAGATATATGTGTGTGCGCTAGTGATTGTGATCCGTTGGGTCGTCCGTTTGAATCAAAAGAAGAAGTTTGTAATGACAGTTAAATATCAAAATAAAAAATAAAAAGACAAATTCTAAAAATTAGTCTCTTTCTACTCGCTGTTATCTTCTCTATTTTGTTCTCTCTTTTCATCTCCAGTTGCGGGTCAAATATTATTACTACTTGTGGTAATATTTCCTTTTATTTATAATGGACTATTCCAATTCTGAGTGTTATAGTTTGTTTTGATGCGTTTGACTGTTACCAAATAGAGAGGGGGTGACGGAAGCGATAGGGTTCAAACTAAATACAGTGATAAAGGCTGAGAGTGATCGACAGAGACAATAAGAGATGAGTCACTTTGTAAGTTAATTGCAAATTACAGTTAATTAAAGCAATGGAAAATGGATTTCTTCAAACATAACTCAATCTCAAAAGTAAATTATATTTTATCACGTAGTTTGTATGATTAAAATACATATAGGAAAAAGTCTTAAGAACACAAACGTTGGTTAACTAAAGTCGACTATAATGATAGATTTTTCAAAATTGCATGAAAAGTAACCTCTTAAAATCGCAACTGAACCTATTCAAGACAGCATATCTTGCATACACAAAGTTTCAATATAATTTCTAGATAAAGATTTATGAAATAATAGGTAATACATTTGGCTAGTCTTAACACTTTATTGCAGTTTTAGGGAGCATCCAATCATCAGAAATGTATTGATAAAATCCTTACCGTCTTTATTCATGTGAATAAAAAAAATGAAGACCGTAAAGGTTTTATTAGTGCACTTTTAGTAATCAGATGTCCCGTAAAACTGCTGTAAAATGTTAAGATAAGTCAAATGTATTACTTACTAGCTGTCCTTACTCGGCGTAGCCCGGGAATTACGTTAATGCTGTTTTAATAATAAATGAGGAATAACAAAGTAAATAGAATTGGATTATAAGAAACCGCAATGCATTATAAAAAAGTATGTGCCTCCTTCTCTAACCAAAGACGGAAAAGATAGTGAACTATTGACCACAGCTCGAAAGGCCGGTAATCTACAGGAGTTAATCACTTTCCTGAACAATATACAGTTTTTACACGCTAAGAAGTAAATCGGAAGTTTGCATGTATGTCTCCGAGAAAAGAAAATTTGAAGAGCTTATTCATGACAAATGTATTTGTCATCTGTTGTTGTTTGTAGTCCTCGCATAGTATAATGTTTTGTTATACTTGTTTATAATGAAAGTATTATTTACTCCTCTCCAGGAGTTAGGCACAAGGCCAGTTTTATCCTACTCCCACAAGTAAGATGTGACCCAAGGTCGGGTCGGAAAGTGGGGGTTGAAAAGCCAGCGCCCGAGAGGTGAGCACTCTGACCATCAAAAATTGCCTGGGCAGCCCCGTCGGCATTCCCCGGTAGGGGCGCCTCAGGCAGTAAGCAATAAACTTACTCCTCCCCAAAGAGGGGAGGCAAAGCCTGGGAGGGTGGACCTCCTAGAACTGCACAGGACAGGCGTGCAGTATCCATCGGAACAGATACTACACTTTGATCTTAGCCAAAAGGCTGAGAGGTAAGTGTTTATAATGAAAGTGACGCACTAAATACGAAAGAGTTTGTTCAGTGTGGCGAGATATATCACCAGTAATAGCTATAATGTGAAAAGTATTTTCGAATGATACCTCTTTCTGTGAGCGAGGACAAAACAGATACTTCAATTTGATCGTATCCCGGAATGCATTTGAAGTAACAAGACAAGAATCATTTTATTGAACGATATTAATTTGCTACATATTTTTTTTAAAAATCGAAAGTTTAAATGTATCTCTATTAAAAGAACGAAATGTGTGATCAAGTTATGGGCAATTATATTCGTGAATTTGTTTTTAAATTCCTTCAAATATTGTTACTTGTTTCTGAACAAAAGGACATGTACATCCGTACTCGCTCGACAGCAGACACCCACACACTAACAAATCTACGCACGAAACGGCTTACTATGGCGACAGTCCAAAACTGCTCTGCTGCTAATGGCTCACTGTGAACACGTACAAACAGTAATAAATCTACACACTCACCATGCAACTACTGCTACTACTACAATGGTTTTTGCTAGCGTACCGGACAAAATATAATATGTCCGTTATCTCACTAGCCTCGAACCTTCGTGAATCATGTAAAAGTTTCTGACGAATAAAAACATGTATATATTTTGTACGGATGACGGTATATGCAAGGAGTGTTGAGCCAGGCGTACCAGAAGACAAATACATAAATCATTAATTACGAAGGCCGCTGGCAACATTTAATTAAGACAACAGTCTAGATAAAAAAAATGCAGAATTTCTTTTTATTATCAACCGTTTTTATATAGGTGAAAAATGGAAAATGTTTCCATGTTTAAAAGTATCGAACTAGAATAAGTGTTTATCGAAACAAAAACTACGGCGAAATACATTTTTTGTATAAAAAAGAAATGTTCAATAAAAAAAAGAAAAATTGGCTAGTCAGAATTAAATATTTATTCATCAGATTAATTGCTATCGGTGACAAACTTAAAGAATCCAACAAGATAGCTTTATATATTAGATTACGGAGATATATACAACTATATGACTGTGTGCGTACCTATGTAGTTTAGGAGAAATAAACACATGTTCAATTACGTTTGTAAGAGCATAATATATTTATGATACGGTGATAATTCAATTAGTCATACTGAACATTGACCTGAGATGACCTTATAATGGTTGAAAGATCGTTAAACACCAACAAACAAACAAACAAACATACTGATACTTGCTGTTCCAATTGTCATATTCCCCATTTTCGCCATTAGTCTGCTGACCGGGGATAAGGCTGTAGTGATTTCCTAACCTAATTGATAGGAGTTTCAGCATCTTTTGAAACTACCGCTATTAATATGACTAATCGAATTACCACTGTATACTATTGCCCATAAAAATATATTTATATATAGTTGTATTAGTTCCTCTATTTATGATGGAAAGTACTCAACATCGATGATAGAGTTTATATAGATTTAGGTATAGAGACGGGTAATCAACGCTGCATGATGATTGGTAGTTTATTGCGTATATATATATATATATATATATATATATATATATATATATATATATATATATATATATATATATATAAATGTTGAAATAAGGTTACTCATTATTTCGACACAACAAAGAAACAGGGATAGGCCACCCTGTGGAAAACAGAAGAATAAGAGTAGGAAGTAAAATCAACCGAACCTTTGTTTGTGAGAAGCCCAACGATTGACTACGAGAATAACAAAGAATCTGATTGGTTAACTAGCTAGACTAAACACCACGTGTATATATAAAAACACCCGGCAAAACAAACTCCATGCATTTTAGCCTGACAATTTCCTATGGGGATGAAACGCGGTAGCACCTGTGTAGCTTAATTACCATGAATATATTTTCATAACTTACTATATATATGCTGGTGATACCAGATCAGGTTGCCCTGTGGCTCCCTGAGACGAAATTCACCTACATTGACGTTTTTTTTTTTTTTTTTTTTTTTTGTAAAACTTAATTATGTTCTACAAAACCAAAAACAAAAACAACAGCCCCTCTCCCTTTCTCCCTCCCCTTTTTTATTTTTATTTTTCCTACCCTACTCCCGGTCCTGGATATGACCTTAAACTACATCCGATGGTGAGATCCGGCTTACGGACTTTGGGGAATGTGGAGCCTCCTCTTAATTACCATTGCTCCCAGGTCCACCCTGACCCGGAGTGGTAGTACCTGTTAGGGTCCCAACTATGGGTTAAATAGAAACAGATATTAAAAGGGGAAAGAAACAAGAAAGAGAAGAAAACAAGACCAGATTCGGCATTAAATAACCCAAAAAGGGTTGATATGCCGTAAAACAAAACTACCAAACCAAAAACCCTGATTAAACATTAGAAGATATAAAGAACTTGAAGCATAAAAACTTTCACTATAATGACCAGATTCGGCATTAAATAACCCAAAAAGGGTTGATATGCCGTAAAACAAAACTACCAAACCAAAAACCATGATTAAACATTTGAAGATATAAAGAACTTGAAGCATAAAAACTTTCACTATAATGACCAGATTCGGCATTAAATAACCCAAAAAGGGTTGATATGCCGTAAAACAAAACTACCAAACCAAACCTATATATATGCATATATAGATTAATAGGTATGTGTGCGCGCACGCGCGTGTGTGTGTGACTAATTCATAAATTAAGCAATTATGTAAAATATGCTGTAGTTTTTTTGGGGGGGTATTTTCGTATATGGTTTCGGTTTGGATTTATTTAATGCTTAAACACAATCTATATAATACTAAAACTCTTACAATCTTGCTTACTTGTTTGCACATTGTATGTATTAGATGGTGGAGGAGGGCCGAACAAGACGAGAAGTGGTAAGATGAATGTAAACTGATGACGTGAATAATAGGTCTACCCGTAAACAGCCGCCTCCCTGATTGGCCACCATGACAACAAAGGTGTTTGATTGGATAACGTAAATATAGTTTTATTCGGGAGCAGGGTTTCAGATGGTAAAAACAGTGTGTTTATTTTTTGTCTTAACTGAAATCTCTATGGCTTATTTATGAAATCTTGCTGACTTCCTTTAAATTGAAACTTTATTTTTCTAACTCTCTAGATATCCTTTAAAATGTCTGTTTACCTTTAAAATCCGTCAATGGCACAAATATATACACTTATGTACAACATAACAACGTTAACCCAACGGTCCAGAGATCGTCTAATACCTATTAAAAACAATCCATTAAATACAAGCTTTACCCATACTTGAGGGGTGCATACTTTTACAATGGGATTCTTATAACAATGTAACTGCGTGAATGTAGTAGCTCCAAACTAGATTTGAACTTAACCGATTCCGTAGTCAACGTTTGTATCCATTAGACTACTACTGTCTCTCGTTTCTGTATAATAAAATTCTCAGACAGTTTATCGTCTATCTGAGGTAAGTCACCTTCAAATGCAACTTTAAAGGAACGTTTTAAATGTGTTATAATTTTAAACAATTTTATTCAATTGATGAACTGACCAAACGACACAGTAAGTAATTCAATTAACTTTTACAAAAATCCAATTTGAAAAAAAAAAGATGCAGTTGACTGGCATGCAATGGATGTTTTATTCTATTCTAATTCTTTTCATTCATTTATATTACACTTATTTTTGTAAACAAAACCATTAACTATAATGGTTTTATGTAATAATAAGTTGTTTTGAAATAATATCGAGCGGGGTTCTTTAGGATTTCTTTAAATTTAATGCGAACCTGAACAGGATAGCACGTTATCAAATGAAGGAATAACAAAGTCTATCCATACACAGGTTTAGTGTCTGCGAATTTTCGAAAATAGCAAACAGGGTACTGAACAAATATAAGACTTCTATTCTCCTCAACATTGGATAAAGCTAAACTTTTCGCAAAGAACTTTGCTACAAACTCCACTCTTCGCGACCAGGAACATCAACTTCCGGAATTTTCCCCTGTGACAAAAAATACTCTTAGTGATATGCGCATATCGGTCAAGGGTGTTGGCAAACTTATCAGCAACCTAGATGCAAGGCAACTGACCCTGACAACATTCCAGCCATTATGAGCAAGAAGCTTCTACCGAACTTGCTCCTATCCTAACAAAATTATACAATCGATGCTTAATCTATTTGGAAAACATTGTTGGTCTGTCTAGTTTTTTAAAATACTGGTGATCAGTCCGCCGCATCTCAGTACAGATCGAACATCATCCTATGTATCATGAGTAAGCTGCTTGAATCTGTGGTAAATCAAGCAATTATCAACCACCTCAGCAAAAACAATCTACTTATTGACACGCAATACGCATTTCGTCCTGCAAGAGCAACTGCTGATATGCTAACTGTAATATCGCATAGGATCAGTTAATCTCTCGACGAGGGCTTTACTTCTAGAGCAGTAGCCTTTGATATATCGAAGGCCTTCGACAGAGTCTGGTACAAAGTGTTGCTTCACAAACTTGCCAACTAAGGAATATCTGGCAATGTCTTCGTAATCATCGAATCATATCTCTTTCGGATAGATTTATATAAGTAGTTGTTGATGGGTAGAGCTCTGAAGCACACAGAATCAACGCCGGCGTGCCTTAAGGTTCTATTCTCAGGCCAAAACTTTTCCTGATTTTCATAATGAGCTTCCAAATCACATCCTGAAATCATTTTGACATCTACGCAGACGACACGGCTGTCTATGGCTACACTTCGAAGCAGAATGATGATCAGGATCTCGCTGTTTCACTTCCTTAAGACCTGGAGCATGTAGTGCATTAGGAAAAAAAAAGTGGCTTGTTACTTTTAACAACTCTAAAACAAAGCTTCTCTCTTTTCCCCACCAACGCTCGGATCTCCGTTCTACCCCAGCCGAAATTAATATCTCTCTCCTTGAAGAAGCCCCTTATTTTGATAAGCCCATAAGTCTGACATTCACCCCAGATCTAAAATATCCAGGCCGTTGCTAAGATCACTGGGAAAATGGTTGGATCATTTTACCGTTCCAGAAAGTACCTGGAATCTGATGCGATGATATACCTATATAAGAGTCAATACGTTCTAAGATAGAATACTGCTAACACATAATTGGAGAAATTCTTCGAAGCACTCTTTGCTGCCTTAACAGAATACAAAATCGACGTCGAAATCTGTTGGGAGTGATTTTTTTTTTCCCCTGCAACCTCTTTTCTCATAGAAGAGACGTTGCTAGTCTCTCTCTCTACTCTATCTTTATCGCCATGGAAGGTCCTCGACTGGGCTCGAATCTTTGGTTCCTCATTGTAAGACATTCACAACGGAAACTAGTTTTCTACCACATCGGATAAGACTTTTCTTTTCTCAGTCTATGTTCCTAGCATCAGGTAGAATTTTCATAGACAGAGCTTCTTTGCAAGGGCTCCCCGTCTGTGAAACACATTGCCGCGAGACTGCTTCCCTGCTGGTTACAACCTGGTCGTCTTCAAGTCCAATGTTAACAGATACTTGTTAAAAAAACGCCCCGTTAATATCACTGATCAATGTCAGTGCTCCCATAGTTTTCCTAATCTTTAAGCTGGCAGTAATTTCAGTCTCATTAAACCTTATCTTCGAGTGGCTTTTAACCTTGATAAGTGAGTACTCAATAGTAAAAAAATACAAAATTAATTAACTATATTCGACAACTTGTTAAGACTTTGAAAACGAAAGGTTAGTAAAGATTGAGAGTTCAAAGTGTCAAAGGAACATTTCTGAAGGAAATACAATATTCCTGACATTGCTGTTTTTGAACAAACTATCATATTTTTATTCTTTGCATTTGTTTTTTAATGGTGTTATGATTAAATTAAGTTTGTCGAATTGAAACAGTGGATGCATTTTTTTTTACAAATAATTATAAACATTTTCTGTGGGAGGTAAATGTAGATAGGTTTGGAGTTTTTTAATGCGAAAATATTATTCTGATGCCAAGTTCATTTAAAACTACGTGTTTTATTTTCTTTGCGTTTGGTAAAGCGTATACTTCCGATGACGTCATATACTGTAACTTGCTAAACCCGTTCCTTTCAATATCTAGAGCTAGAAGAATACCCGTTTCGGGACGGGTAAAATAAATTCCTCGGGTAAAATTAGTTACAAAGATTAAAATCAGCATGTAGTTCTACTAAACCTTATGTCTAGAATCCTTATTCCAATTTTGATCATGATCCATTACATGGATAAAATGTAAGGCTTAAGTTTAAGGAATCTTAAAAAGAAATTAAAATTCAGGGAATCTTGATTAATTGGTGTCTAATGACTATGGATCAAATTTAATGCAAATCTGAAATATTTGAATGTTAAAATTATAGGTTGTGCCCATATTATGCCCACTAAAAACCCTTTAAAATACTCCAAAGAAACTGAAATTTTCAGAATATTTATTAATTGATCTCTAATAGCTTAAAATATGACAAATATCGAAGGTCTTTGAATTTTTAAGAATGACTTCTTAACTTTTTGGCCCGCTTTGTATAAAACTAAATTAAATTAAATATAGCCCACAGTTGTACCTTTACACCTAGCAGCTATGTCCACAAATCCATAATAGTCGGTTAATTAGTTTAAGAGTGAATCTTTTACATACAAATATATAAGCATATACATATACCTAACGTTATATAAATAAAGATAATTGGTATGCTTAAAAAACTGTTTCCTTTTATTTATTTTGTTGAAATCCGAACAAAGGACATGGTTTTCTATTTTTCCTGTTTTATTTTCTGACCTTAGTTTTCGCAAAATATTCACTGACGGGGTTGGAGCCATTGTTAACTACCCCCAGAATATCTCCACCAATGGGAGAGAAGCTTGCTGTGTCGAGAACGAATGAAATTATTTCAGCAGCCTTCTAAGTGGTAGGGGTTTCTTAGTTTTATATTGAGCCACCGTGCTTAAAATGTAAAAAAAAAAATAGAGCCGTTTTCATCAGTAACAACATATTAAACAAAATCAACGTTACTCTGCATTCACATAAATCGGGTCAAAATAAATTTGGACAAACTTGAATTTTTATATCGTTATTATGTTGAATTTGAAAAGTTATATCTTTTATAAAATTCATGATTTTTTTGTTTCTGGTGAGTATTGACAATTTGTATCGAATTATCCACGTGAACACGTGGCGCAACGAATAAATGTGTTGATTAACAATCAGTTGTAAGTGACAGTCTTCTAGAGGATGACGTACTACCGACGCTAACAACTAAGAATAACTTAATAATTACTTAACGCTTCTACCCAGTCATAGCTGACAGAATGAGAACAATCTGCCCTCGTGGATAAAATAAAGCGTTCAGTTCGAAATTTTGTATAAGTTCCATAGTTCGAGTTAAAGATTTCCAACTTCGAAAGTATGCACTAAAAGAAAGTCTAAGGTTACATCGACCGAAACATTGTAAAAAATAACAACCCAGATGAAAATAGTAGCCCGAAAAATCCAAATAATACATATGATGCATTTATAAAAGTCATTCACCTTTCTTCGAACGGTCCGATGTTGTAACCATTAAGTTCCCAGTTTGTCTAAATACTGTTTTTTAAAACAGGACAATTTAACCTAAAATGACAAGATCCTGTTTAACCAGTAATTTTCTTATTGACGTTTAGCGTCTTCACTCGATAGCCATAATTATCCAGTAAGACTTAACCCAACATACAATTAAGTCAAAACAACATTTCTGA
Source organism: Sepiola atlantica (assembly GCA_963556195.1). NCBI lineage: Eukaryota > Metazoa > Mollusca > Cephalopoda > Sepiida > Sepiolidae > Sepiola > Sepiola atlantica. The sequence continues at coordinate 109,189,924 of OY744527.1, forward strand.
AATCGTGAACGACTGGTTTCGCTGGAAACGAACAAGAACGCATATTGTAAGAGACGTTCAACGTTCAAACTGCGCGTTAAATGATGAAAAACCTTCACGTGAAAACGAAAATGCTAATTTAAACAACCGTTACAAACCAACGAAAATGCTATTTTATACTTAAGCGTGATATACCACGGAAAAGATTATTTAAAATTTCATTGTGACATTCCAACGAAAGTGTTACTTCCAACTTATTCAGGACATACCAAGTAAAATGCTATTTCAAACTTATAAAAGATGAAACTCCACTCTTTTATTATTGTTATAAAACAACTCTAACAGTTGTGTTTGGTGTATCTGAGACAAAATATATTTGTAGAAGTATCAGTGTCGATGTATTTAGCTGCTCCAAATGTGTTGTTTAGTGATAAACACCCCTCACTGTCATAATAAACTGTCCGAAAAGTACCAAAAATAGTATATGTTGTTTATATATATATATATATATATATATATATATATACATATATTTTAAGCTGAACTATTTCGACACTTGATTATTGGGGAAATGGTCGTATAATCAGTACCATTAGAGAACCATGAATATTATAACAGTCCTGTTTTTAAATCTCCGAAACAGTTACATGGTAAACAGCTGATGATCCCCGTGTTAATATTAGACGCTTAAGGTCTCCTGTTTTTGTTTCACTCTTAGATAATTAACCCCCCCCCCCTTCTTTTTTTTTCTATTTTACTTATATATATTTTCATTTATTAATTTTCCAACGAATGTTAAGTCTGCAATATCTTGGATTTAGTTAGTTTGTCTGGGAATTTAAACTGCATTTTACATTTCTTTTTTTTTTTTTTTCTTTTTTTTTTTATGACTCAAAGCTTCTTTAGACTATATATATATATATATATATATATATATATATATATATATAACAAGCATGAACGGAAAAGAAATAGTATTGAAAGATCGAGAACGAGAGAGGAAGGTGTAAAGGTGTGCTATACGACAAGAGATTTTTATTAGACTGTAGTTTACAAAAACAGGAGAGTTCCAACCGTCTCTGTAACAAGGGAAATAACTGAGCGACGCTAATTGTCCCGTGCATGCACCACATGATGATGATGATGATGATGATGATGATGATTGTTTTAATTTTGTAGTGCTGTTTTTGTTTTTTTCATGCGTGTTTTCTGAATATGGAATTATATTTTCGTAATCCACTTCTTCGTTTTTGCGAATGTTTTCTTTTGTTTTAAGGAGGTGTTGTCTGTTCCGTTTGACTGTCTTACCTTCTTCTGTTGCTACTAAATATGAGCGAGGTTGTTCTAGTTTCTTAATTATTTCACCCCTTCTAAACCAATTGTTATCCAACTTGATTCTAACGGTATCGTGTGGTTTTAATTCTGGGAGTTCTTTTGTAGTTTTTGATTTTTTTTTTTTCTGCTCGTGTGTCCTGAGAACAATTTTTTCGTGTTTGGGAGATTTGTTCTGAATGTTCTATTCATCATTTGATTCGCAAGGGATGGAGAACCATTCTGTAATGTTCTCGTGCGTAATGCTAAGAACGCTAATTGATGTTCTTCGCCACTTTTGAATGATTTTAAACGTTTTTTTTTTATTGTCTTAATATTCCTCTCAACCATACCGTTTGCTTGATGATAATGTGGACTTGTTTTCGTGCGATGAAAATGCACCTTCTTGCAAATTCTTTAAATTCAGTTGAATTGAATTCTGGACCGTTGTCACTGACAACTGTTTGTGGAATGCCGAATTTGGCAAAAGTTTCTTTTATTTTTTTTATTACAGTTTTTGACTGGCAATCTTTTATTTCGTGTAAATCAAAAAATCTTGTTGTGTAGTCAATGATTGTGACATACGAATTTCCATATAGGTGAAATATGTCTGTACCTACTTTGGTCCATGGTATGGTTAGTATTTCATGATTTATTAGTGGTTCGGCTGGTTGTTGATTTTTGTAATCGATGCAGCATGAGCACGTATTAATGATGTCTTTAATTTGAGCGTTAATTCCGGGCCAGTATATAAATTCCTTGGCTTGCTCTGTTCCCTTTTACGATACCTATATGTTCGATATGTATTTCCTGTCGAGCTTCTCTACGTAATGACTTAGGTACAATGATTCTTGAACCTTTTAAAACGAGACCATTGACGATTGATATCTCATCACGAACAGAGGCGAATGGTGTAATGTTTGTTGGTATTTTATCCTTTGAGTGCCATTCTGTTCTAGTATATGTGATGAGTGTTTGAAGTGACGGGTCATCTGCAGTGGCTTCTTCATACTCGTTTAATTTAGTGTCGGTTATGGGGTAATCTTTTATTACTGCATGTATATGCGATTTAATATTTTCGTCTGATACTTCTGGAGTCCTTTGTTCGAGGTATGCAAAAGATAGATTATCTGCAAACAATTGATTCTTTACCAGGTATGTAATTCAGATCAAAATCGTATCTTTGTAATGCTAGTAGAAATCTTGGGATTCTGGGGGGGTGCATTTATAGTAAGGCAGCAAAGCTAACCTATTGTGCATTTTGTGTAACAAGCACCTAATTTGGCACAAATGTACATTGATATATGGCGAACATTTTCAGATATTAAACCACTCGGAATTCTCCCTTCATATTCGCCATATTGGAATTTAAAATGGCCGCCATTTGAAATCTACATTTGCAATTATCTGTGGAGTTCAAATGGCCGCCATTTGAAATCTACATTTGCAATTATCTGTGGATCTAAAATTGCTATTGACTCGATTCTGGTGCCTAAATGTATATTTTTGGGGAGGGGCAACGAATATAATGGTAATAATCTGCATCGCATATTTTGTACCAATGAGTCGCCATATTGGATTTCAAAATGACCGCCATTTGAAATCTTCATTTTCAATTATCAGTGGGTCTAATGCTGCTTTTGACTCGATTCTAAATGTGTGTTTTGAGGGGCAAGGAATCCAATGATAACAATCTGCATTTTGTATCTTTTAGCAATGAGCCAACATATTGGATTTCAAAATGGCCGCCATTTAAAATCTACATTTGCGATTACCTTTGGGTTTAATAGCGCTATTGACTTTATTCTTGTGTCTACATGTATGATTGGAGGGCAAGAAATCCAATGGTAACAAGCTGCATTTCGTATCTTTATTAATTTTGCTGCCATATTGAATGACCCGGAAAAAATCAGTTAGAGCCAAACTCTATTTCAGGTAAAAATGACACAGAATAAGGTATAATGAACTCTATTCCGACTCATTTTTTATCCAGAATGGAGTTTGGCCCCAACTGATCCTTTTCCGGGTCTGTCACGGAATTTTTAAGAGTGTAGTTGTAGCAGCAGTTTTCATGGCATTTATTATTACAGAAATTCTACAGTGTGTCTTTTCAGATTCATCATGATGCATGCATGCCTGTAGACTGACGGTGCTGGTTGTTCTTCTGAATACAGTTCGATCACCATGTCCAAAAGGTTTACACTAGCTCATGCTGAGCGAACTTCACCAACATCAGAACACCTCACAACTACTGACTGGAGGTTATACATCATTTGTCAATAGGACAAGATGGAAACATTGACCAAACCTGAACAATCTAAGAGAAAAGACATTGGTAGTGGATACAGTTCACTCGCAGAGAACTTGATCAAATTCAATGAACTTGGAGAGCTTCCAGGATCACTCCAATTGGAAAAACTTGATAATGGCCATGACATTGAAGCTGCGATAGTTGCACACAGAGCACAATATCACCATAGTGCAAGCTCCAGTACAACAACACCAAACTACAGAGACCACAGAAGAGAGCACTCCAGAAAGAAAGTCACAGCGATAAGGAACAATCTGTATGCAAACGCACCAGGACGCATTCACGTTTGAGTACAGAGAAAGTTCCAGAAACTTGTTTCTTTTGTGGACAACCTGCGAGGACTAATAGTCTTCGTAAAGCTGAAACATTCGAAATTGACAGACGGGTCGATGCCTATGCAAACCTTCTTGGTGATACAGAACTGCTTAGCCGTCTCAGTGGTGGGGACATGGTTGCGTTAGGCGCCCAGTACTACCTGCAGTGCTTGATAGGACTTTACAACTACGCGAGATCGGTTCAATCAACAGGACCACAGGACTCCGACCAAGAGAGAGCAATGTCGGCAGTAGTGTTTGCTGAATTCGTCCTCTACATTGAAGAAACAAGACAAGATGAAAAGACAGCACCTGTATTTAGATTGGCCGATCTTGTCCACCTATATCAGTCGAGAATGGAACAGCTCGGAGTGCAGCTCGATACGAGAGTCCACTCCACACGACTGAAACAGAGACTGCTATCTCAGTTTCATGACATGCGAGCACACACCAAGGGGAGAGACATATTGATGGCATTTGAAGAAGATCTCAGTGCTGCTCTTGACAAAGCCTGCGAACTGGGCAGAGATAGTGATGCAGTCCATCTTGCACGTGCTGCACACATTGTTCGCCGTCATATGCTTGGAGAAACAACCCCCTTCACGGGATTCCCTGCAGGATGTCAAGAAGAATATGTGCCACCGTTGCTGCTTGCACTAGTCAGCATGATTCTCGAAGAACCCAGCATCAAGGACCAGACGGAAGACACTAACCCTGCAGCAATTACCGCAGCCCAGATACTGAAGTTCAACAGCGTCAAACACATGCGAACTAGTGGCACCACATCGTCCACCTGTGTCAGGCACAGTGTTGCACAAGAGACCCCACTTCCAAAATACATAGGGATGATGTTGCATGCTCATTCACACAAGAAAGACTTAGTCGACAGACTTTCACACCTTGGCTTAAGCATCTCGTATGACAGAGTGATCCAGTCTGAGCACAGATGGGCAACCGCGTCTGCAAACAGTTTCACAGAGAACAAGTGGACTGTCCTCCAAAGTTGCGTGGCGAAGTGTTTACAACTGTTACTGTAGACAACATAGACTACAACCCCAGTGCAACAACATCAAAGACTCCTTCCATGGTACCGGTATTTCTTTAATACAACATACTTCTTACACTGATGATTGAGTGAATTGGAGCATCGTCGTTGCCGGAGAATCTGGAGATGCACGGTCAAAGACTGTCACCCCTTTGCTGCACTATTATACTAACGTACCCCCCCCCCGTCACAAGCAGCATCAAGGGGTCGCCTGTCACAGCTGCTAGAGTGGAGTCATTGGCCAGAGGAAACCTCCAACAGCAGACTGATGAAGAATACCAATGGCTAGTCAATGTAAAACAGGTCCTAGAAGATAAAACTGGTACAGTAGACAATGAAAACACATCTTGGGCTGCATGTCACGCTAGTCGACAGCCACCAAATGCTGGATTAATTTGCCTCACGTCGCTGCCCCCACTCTTCATGGGTTGGTCAATGACTGGAGGAAAATACACACTATACTAGACCAGGCTTACTGAGGCAGCACACACCTGCATTGATATGGTTTCTTGCAAGTAACAGAAAGGGTGTGTGAGACGTTGCAAGTGCAAGGCTACCCTTAATCGCACATTCCTCTATGTGTATGAAGGGGACTGCACATGAAGATGAGTCCACAACATTGATTTACTTGTGGCAGTGCTGAACTGGTTAACATCTCCACATATCTTCAGTACCGATGTATACCTAGCCTCAAATACCAGACCATTGTATAATGTCAGTACACACCTAACCTTATATATTACACCATAGCATGTCAGAATTTTAACTTAGATATTTAATGACTTAAGACATTTATCAATAGTATAAAACTCAAAATCAGTAGTTGCAGTAAATTGATATTTTTATTTAGAGTTATACAGGGAAAACTAGTTTTGAAAAGTTTACTTTGTTTTGTGTTAATGTTCACACTATTTTTGTGGATATTCCGACGTAACCCCGAATTGATCATTTTGTGATATTGATTGAAGGAATGGAGAAGACTAATCAACCAAATCTCTTATGAAAGGTGTCATATCAAACCTAGAACAACACAGAATCTAATCAATAACTCAAATTTGTCAAAACACTTTTTACTTCATAGACTTTGAGTAAAATGTTGTCTTGTCAAAAATACATGATGATGAATATTCATATCTCATGAATTAAGTGGAGTACTGTAATAAAGTATGTCATTTTGAAAAATGGATTTTTATGTGTCATGTACTATAGAAATATTTGACCCAGAGGTAATCTCACATGTAGAATTCAAGTGGCGGCCATTTTGAAATCACATAAGTTGGCTAATTTATAAAGAAACACAATGCAGATTGTAACCATCGAATTCCTTTCTTCCCAAAACATACATTTGGACACCAGAATTGAGTCAATAGCAGCATTAGACCCAAAGATAATCGAAAATGTAGGTTTCAAACAACGGCCATTTTGAAATCCAATATGGTGGCTCATTGGTACAAAATATACAATTCAGATTGTTACCATTGGATTCCTTGCTCCCCAAAACATACATTTAGACACCAGAACCGAGTCAATAGCAGCATTAGACCCAAAGATAATCGAAAATGTAGATTTCAAATGGCGATCATTTTGAATTCCAATATGGTGGACATGACGGGAGAATTCCGAGTGGCTCAATATCTGAAAATGTTCGCTATATATCAATGTACATTTGTGCCAAATTTAATACTTGTATCACAAAATGGTAAGAATTTATATATGTAATTTGTCATGCCTAGGAATCTTTGTAGTTCTCTTTTGCCTGTAAGTAGTGGCATGTGAATGATCGCTTCCATTTTGGTTGGATCTTGTTTTATCCCTTCGCTGGTTAATAGATGTCCAAGGTAGGTTATTTGTGATGCATTGAAGATACACTTTGATTTATTTAATTTTAATCCGTGTTTTCAGATTTGTTGGAAAACTTGTTGTCTATTTGTGTGTTCTTCTAAAGTGCTGGACCAGATTATAATGTGATCCTGTGAATTTCTTACTCCTTCTATGCCTTCTATTATTTTTTAGATTTCTTTTTGGAAAACTTTACTGGCACTGTGAATTCCATAAGGTAATCGAGTGAACCGATATCTTCCATAAGGTGTGTTGAATGTTAGTAGGTAGGAGTTTTCCTCGTCAACTGGAATTTGTCAGTATCCATTAGATACATCGAGTTTCGAAAAATATTTTGGATTATGCATCTGTGCAAAGATACCCTCCGCTGTACGGAGCTTGAAGTGTTGCCTTTTTATGGCTTTGTTTAGATTTTTAGGGTCTAAACAGAATCGGAGTTTTCTGTTCGCTTTTTTAACGATGACTAGTGAATTCACTCAGTCTTTCGGTTTATTAACTGGTTTTATGATACCTAATTCTGTCATATTTTTTAAATTCTTTTTTTTAGTTTTTCCCTTATAGAAAAAGGGACCGATCTTGGTGGATGAATTACAGGAGTTATATTTGGATTCACTGTGATATGATTTGTAATTGACAACATGTCGATTTCTCCGAAATAGTCATCGTATTTTTTCGTTATATTGTTTGCGTCCGAAGAATTTATTTTTTAAATTCTGCGAATTAGGTTTAGATCTTGAGCTGTCTTTGCATCTATAACAGCGTCCGATTTGGTTTTAGCAACAATGAATTTTACTTGCTTCGTCATTCCCTTGTGTTTAACACTTGCTGTGCATTTCCCTAGCACTTTTATTGCTGTGTTGTTGTATGCTGACAAACGAGTCGCTGTTTTTTTGTAGTTAGGGTCTTGGTCTAATATTTTTATATACTCGGAATCGCAATACTGTCACGTCAGCTCCAGTATCAATTTTGAATAGTATGTTCGAGTTATCTACTTTTAATTCGACTGTCCAAATGTCTTTCGGAATTTCGAACTTTTCAATTTTGTGCACGCGGGATTTATTTGAAGTGATCATTTTGAGTGCGTGTGCGTTGTTGTCTAGTTCATCGTCGGAATATGTATCCACTTTATGCACAAATTTTCTTGATTTGCACATTTTTGCATAGTGTCCTTTTTCTTGCATTTTTCACATGTCTTGTGAAATGCTGGGCACTTACTTTTCTGATGATTGTAACCACAATAGTGACAGTTGGTGACGTAGTGTTGAGTTAGCGCTTGAAATTTTGCGGGATTTCTATCATTCCCGCCTTGCTTGTTTTGTCGTCTCGATTGCATATGGCTTTCTGTATAATGTTTGCGCCATTTCTGTCATGGTGACGATGTACTGCTGAGAATTCGTTATCTCTTGTTTCGGATGTGGCATTCAGCATCCTTGATTGGCATCTTGTTTGCTCTGCGCTCTGACCTGCCTGAATTGATTTTTGTAGGTCTAAATTAGGTTCTCTCAATAATCTTTCGCGTAGTCTCATGTCTCTGATTCCACATATTAGAATATCTCTGGTGAGACTGTCTGTGAGATCGTCGAATTCGCACTGTTGTGCCTTTTGGCACAATTCTACCACGTACTCGTCGAGGTTTTGATGATCCGCTTGTACACACGTGAAGAATTTGTGTCTCAGGAAAGTTATATTTTTTCTAAGTTCACAAAATGCATCGATTTTTCGATTACTGCTTGAAGGTTCATTTCTTCCTCGAGTGAATCGAAATCCATAGTAGAATGAATGTCTGGGCCTTTTGAACCGATACAAGTTAAAAAAAATAAAAAATAAAAACATTGAGGTTTTTACTTTGTCTGGCTTTATGTCGAATTTTCACTTTCAACTTCTGTGCTCTTCGCCTGATTCTGCATGTTCAGATTATCTTGAATTTTCGCATTAATTTTTGTCATGACTCATCAACTCACCCACGGATCGTCACCGCTTCCCACGTATAGCGCAGGTGTGTACTGATATCAAAACGTTGACACTCACACTTGCATCTTCGTAGATGGCGTCTAATATGTAACCTGCTCTGCTGAGATTAACTCTTCCACGTTGTCATTGCTAGCCACTGCTGCAGACATTTGTGCACATTTCTTTTGCTTTTTGGTATGGGTTCTACGGGAGAATTCAATAGATGGCTGTGCCTTGATGATGGTTTAGTTTCACGATTGCCTATATAACATATAACTCAATAAGTTCTGGTCCTGGCATATAGATGGTGCCATTAATACAATAAAATCAATATGATTTTTCATAACATACAAACCTTCAAATCAAACGTGTCAAAATTTTAGACCAATCGAATTATGAGTTTACAAATTACAGCTATTTAAGTGAAGCTACTGTTGCAAATTTTTCAAAACAAGGGAAAACACTGACTTTCGTGTGTTGATAAGGCATTCGTTTCTGGCGGGAAAAATACTGTTCAAGCAACGCAATGGCTTGATAAGTTTTATTAGGTAACAACGGTTAAGAGGCGGTATGATGGTGTAGGGACGAAGTTACCTCCTTTCAAAGTCATATCCTTTTGGAATTCAGGGCTGTGCCAGTTTAGAAAAAAGAGCCAAGTTCCGAAATATCCTGACAACGCGTGACCATATCCTGGTTCTGTCCGAGAATCTCACTTATTTCCCCTCTTTTTTGGCTTGCTTTAATCTCAGGTGAAGCTGACCTGTCAGGTTTCGGACCTGTCCCTACCAAGAAACCCCAATGAGTCGATCGTGAGTAAATAATTTGTGTTCTACGCGACTTCCTTGCCTGTGTTACAATTATGTGCATTACATTGTTTTGGGACATTTCTTAATTGTTTGTTTACGTTATGTCGTGTTATCGTTTGGTTAGACAAATTATGAATAAACGAATATGTATGTAACCAGATCCTTTGTGTCGTCTTTTGCTGTCGACATATGCGTGCTAGGAAATAAGTGTCTAGGAGATTCTCTTTCATTTCCTTATTACACTTTATCTATCTTGGTAGAATGAGAATATGAAATATTCCAATTTTACAGTGGTGACCCCTTGTTTTAGTTAGTGTGCTTTCTTCAGAAAAAATAGCGTACTATTTTTATTTTGACTTTTTAAAGTGCAACGGAAAAGAAAACAAAAGAAAAGTCAGAACAACTTTTCCTTAGTTCGTCGCGTAAAGCAAAAAGTCGGCATATAAAAATAAATAAAAGTAGTAACTCTTTTTCTTTAAATTAGTAAAAGAGAAATATTATTTCTCCTGCCTCTCTTCTTTATCTATCTATCTATCTATCTATCTATCTATCTATCTCTCTTTATATATATATATATATATATATATATATATATATATATATATATATATATATATATATATATATATATATATATATTATTCATTTATGGAAATGTGGATAAACAAGGTAACGTGCTAGTGGAAACAAGAACACAAACACATTATTAAAGCTGGAACAAGACATTTCGGTCGATATGTTCGACCATATTCGTTTGGTACTTTTATTTAACAAAACTCAACAGTTGTATACGATGTAGGAAAAAAATCCAGGGATGAGAAACGGTAGTAGGAGAGGGGATATACGCTTCGTGTAGTAGATATGTCAGAGGAGGAGAAAAGGGAGGAGTGGGAAGAGTAGTAAGTAAGGAGGGGGTAAAAGGTAAGATGGGCGGTAGAATAAAAATAGAGAAAAGCACGTGGGGAAATAAATTAAATTAAAAACATGAAAATGAAATAATTTTTTTAAAATAGTAAAAATAAAAAATAAAAAATAAAATAAAAGTGAAACTACGTAGTAGAAAGAAAAAGAAAGGAAAAAACGAAAGAAAAAGAAAGGAAAAAACGAAAGAAAAAGGAAATAAAAGAAAACGAAGAAAATGAAAACGTAGAGTGAGGATATAATTTCGTGGAATAGAAGTTATTAATTATAGTAATTTTTTTTTAAATTATATTCACAGAGTATAATTTTGGCTATGATATCAGAGATGTTTTAAAACACCGGCTTTGGGAAGCTGGAGGTCCAAGTAAGCGAACTGTCTAGACGACTTGATAGGCTTGAGACAATTTCCTCGAAAAGTGGATGACGCTCTCTCCACAGCTCACGGGAAAGGAACAAAGGCTTTATATGTCACAATCACAGCAGGTGTGGAGATAGAGCATACTCCTGAAAACCACCTTGCTCATACAAATCGACCTACGGAAACGATTAAGCTGTCTTCCGAAGGCAACTCGGAGGGGCAGCATGCGGGAAACCTGTCGTCTATTATTTGTGTATGACCGCAGTGCTGGAGTAAATGTTCTCGTGGACAGTGGCGCACAAATATCTATAAATCCTGTCATAAAAGCAGATATTGCAGGTTTTAAAGAAATCGTTTATCAAAAATAATGGCCAGAGATGCCTGACATTAAATTTAGGCCCAAGACGGATTTTTGCCCACATTTTTATCAGAGCGGAGGTAAAGAGAGCCATATTGGGTGCTAATTTTTCGGACAAATATTGCTATCTTGTGGACATGCACATATGTTGTCTGATCAACCTCGAGCTTAGTGTGAAGTTACTGGGATCCATTTCAAATCTAATTCCGCTATGCTCCACGGTAGCTAACATAGAGGTCGGTCCTGTTTTTCGCAACTTTTTGCAGAAATTGCAATAAAATAGCATAACAAAGCCATCCTTCCACATGGAAACACTACCATACTCTGTCACTCATTAAATTGACACTGTTGACACCCCCAGTGACCCTCAGCGCATAGCACCCTCAGAGACTGGCTCCGGAAATTAGGCTTAACTAAGGCTAAATTTAATCAAATGATGGATCTGTGTATTATCCGTCCATTACCCTATTCCCCGCATTCATGATATAACCGCCATAATCCAGTTTAAGACTATATTCACAAAATTAGATCTTATCGGGGCCTGCCATCAAATTCCGGTAGAACCCAAAGATATTCCTAAAACGGCTATCATCAGTGAATTTGGTTTATACGAATTTTTGCATGTGTCTCTTGGATTAAAGAATGCTGCACAGACATCCTAAAGATATATCGATCGATATGTTTCATGGCTTAGATTTCGTCTGTGCTTACGTCTGTCCTCAATGGAGGAACACGTGCAACACGTGGAACTTGTATTCTACGTTTGAAGGAATATGGGATTGTTATCAACCCGGTAAAATATCACTTTGGAAAATCAGAGGTCATTTTCCTTGGTCACCACCTGAGTGCTGCTAGAATTTCCCCTGCCTCTTCTAAAGTAGAAGCAATCTCACAATTTCCCGTACCGGATAACATGAGGAAACTGAGACAGTTTTTAGGGATGATTATTTTTTATCGTAGATTCCTACCAATTGTACAGACTGCAAAATCACTCACAGATATTTAAACTAATGTTAAGAATTGCGGCATAGTGCAGCTTTTGAATTGATTAAGCCTACAATGCAGCTTAATTGTCACATGTTTTTGTTTTTTTCAGGTAAGGAGTTGTGCATATCAGTCGATGCCTCTTCTATCGGAGTGAGAGACGCTCAACGATCAACGGAAGCAGATCGCATTCTTTTCCAAGAAACTCTCCTCAGCTTAGACAAGGTACAGCACCTTCGGACGGGAATTTCTTGCAATCTATTCGGTCGTTCGCCACTTTCGACATTCCCTAGAGGGGCGGATGTTCTACATTCATACAGACCATAAAACTTATATGGTGCGTCCAAGTGAAATTCGGACAAGTATTCCCCGCGTGATACCAGACACCGGAATTACTTGTTACAATTTACGTCATATGTCCGCTTCATTAAAAGAACCGAGAATGTCTCGGTATACACTGTGTCTTGCGGCATAAATGCTCACCTGTTGGATCCGTGCGTAGATTACCAAGCATTAATGGAAGAGAAGAAGAACGACCTTATCTGCGACATCAGCACCGGAAGGATACGCTCTTTCTTTCCAGAATCCTTACGGCGGACACAGTTATTTTCGCTTCACAATCTCTCTCACCTTGGAGCAAATGCCTTAATTTGTCTGGTCACCAGTAGATTTGTCTGGCCTCGAATAAAATCGGATATCTGGCACTGGTCGCAATCCTGTGTGTCATGTCAAAGGCCAAGATAGGAAAACAAACCAGCACCCTCCCCGGTTCTTTTCCGCTTCCCGGTGAACGTTTTGTGCATGTGCATGTGACCATCACGGGCCCACTCCCAACGTGCCAGAGCAAAGCCACCTGTTGACATTTGTGAATCGTTTCTCCCGTTGGTGTAAAGGTATTTCCCATACCTTACACCACGACAGGCACTACAGAAAAAGCATTCCTCTTTGGATGGGTAGCCCATTTTTGGAGTTCCAGCAATCATCGCCACAAACAGAGGTCGGCAGTTCGAGTCAGACCTCTTTTTCCAACTGATGAAACTGTTAAGAAACAAGGGAGTGAGTACCAAATCATATAATCCAGAATCGAATGGCTTGGTTGAACGATTCCATCGCACACTCAAGACAGCCGTAAGAGCCATGGCGAACCAGTCAAATTAGCTGGAAAACCTACCGTTCGTCGTTCTATGAATCTGCACTGCAGTAAATGACAATCTGAAATGTTCATCTGCAGGAATGGTATATGACATCACAGTCAGACTACCGGGACAGTTCTTCTTTAAACCTTCCACACACAAACGATAGACCTCACCATAAGGATGGCGAAACTCGCCTATAACCGTCCGCCACAAACCCCGAAGCCTACGTATGTGCCTAAACTTATGCAGACGTGCACACGCGTGTTTGTGCATAATCTCGCAAAAAACACATAATTTGCAGCCAACCTACAGGGGACCTATGAAGATCCTAAAAGATACAAAAATTATTTTATGGTGCGTATTAAAGATACCAACCAAAATATGTTTGTAGATAGGTTAAAGCCAGCGTTTCTGGATACTCCCTAGCTAAGTGTAGACACTACAGCAATTTCTGCACCTCCACTAGAACCTGACGCAGAAAAACAGACTGTAACTAGATCTGACCGGATCGTGAAATCGCCAAAACATTTATTAACCTAATTGAACATTTTTAGCTGTTTGCCTAGTGGAACAAAAAAAAATTTTCAGAACTATGGTTCCCTTTCAGGACACTTGTAAACAAGTTTTGTTGTGTTTTTTTTGTTTTGTTTTGTTCATAGTTACATGTTTCATTGTTTTGTTTTGTCTTTTCCCCATCTTTCTATCCCATTTCTTTTGAAGGCACGAGTTGTTCCCCTTTCCTTTAATATCGTTTTGTAAATGGCACTTAACCTTAAGATTTGATTCGGATTCCAGATCCCGTCTAGGGGGGGGGGGGAGTACTGTAGGAACAACAAAGTAACCTCCTATCAAAATTATGTCCTTTTGGAAATCAGAGCTGTTCCCCATTAGAAAAAGGGTCAAGTCCTGAAATTTCGTGAGAACGCGTGACATTGTCCTGGTTCTCGCGATGTCCGAAAATCTCACTGATTTTCGCTCTCTTTTTGCTGGTTCTTCATCAAGTGAATCTGACCTGTCTGGTATCGAACCTGTTCCTACAAGGAAGCTCCAATGTGTCTACCGCGAGTAAATACTCCGTGTATTCTACACAACTTCCTCGCTTATGTTACAATTATTATGTGCGTTCAGTTGTTGTGGAACATGTTTTAATTGTTTGTTTACTTAATGTCATGATGTCGTTTGTTAAAACAAACTATGAATAAACGCATATGTATTTAATCAGCTTCTTTGTGTCGTTTTTGTTGATGCCAACGTATGCGTGCTAGAAAATAAGTGTCTATGAGGTTCTTTTCCATTTCCTACTCACACTTTACCTATCTGGGTAGAATGAGAACACCAAATATTCTCATTATACAGTTTATTTAAATCGGCAGTCAGCTGAGTGGACAACAGCAGGTGAAAGGGGTCCAAAGTGACCAGACACAAATATCAAGAAGCAAGGTTTAGGCCTTCGTATTTTGAGATTGCGCAACGTATTTTGTTCATCGATTACCTCGAGAAAGGAAAAACCATCAATAGCGAATAGTATATAGTATCGTAATTGCAAAGATACATCGCTCTACAAAAAGGGCATCGAATTGTTAGAGAAGCGTTTGGATCAGTTAGGACCGGTACTTATTGAGTGATGTGTTATTAACAATCTCTCCGACTTGACGTGCTTCATCCCATGTCGAATCACTGCAGTGTTGCGTTCTTGTACATGTATTACAAGTACTTCCACGGATGGTTCTCCGATTGACTTACTTCACTTGTACCTCCTCAACGTAAATACTTCCGACCCACTCGACTAGCAGCAAAAACACCACCCCTTCACTGTAGATGGCCCTAGAAGCCGAAAGATTTTCTAGTTTCTTTACTTGGACCTCTTGCCTTTAAACCCCCTGTCCCCCGTTTCCTGTTACTCCAACATGCAGAAATGTAAATGTAATGTGAACAAACATCTTGCTGACTAATTCTCCGCCCAGGCTGTCCCCTCCTATAAATCCGGCCCCTATTACAGTAGACACGTACGTTTCAGTGGCAATATGCTTTCCTTGATGCAAACAAAAGTTGTTGTTTTTTATTAATTAATTTTTTTTTAAAACATCCGTTTCGAATTATTTTAGACACAATTTGATAAAATTCTCATATTTCATTTTTGATATATGTGGGTTGTCTTCTCCCAATGGATAGTTCACCATACAAGAGTTGGTTAGGCAATCTGCTATCGTTCAGCAGAACAAAACTGCAACTTCATATCTTACGTTTCAGCGGCACAGTGTCGATGCTAGACATACCGACTCTCCCCGGAACCTCTACATCACTTACCCACCCCTGCAAATTGATATCTCTTCAACATCGTATACGAAAGCATTCCTAGAGTTTAAGTTACCTACTGTAGGTTTCAGAAGAATAAAGCAGAGATGAAAAAAAAACTATGGCATTTTACGCCATAAGTTTAGATTTTACAGAGATGCGACGTGTCGAAACCTACCATCTCTCTAACGCCACGTGATCTTGTTCCACCAACCATAATTTCGTACCTTTTAGTTACCGCTTTCTTTACCATCCAACAATGCGTGTTTAGAATGATATGTTTCATTTAAAACATTATATTTTGTTTGAACTAATAATATTTTCATTTTCTATCCATATTTTTTTACAAGAGGAAATAAATTATTAAACGCCATTTCTTCTATTCTACAGTTTATTGGCGCCTTCGTGCTTACCATTTTCTATTTATTTATACTAAAGAGTAAATATTTAATTTCTCCGCTGAAAAATAATCTACGGTATATTATTTTTTAAATTAAACAATTTGATTATTCTTGTGTTAATAGTTGAAAAAAAAGAATTAATTACTTCGTAATCTTTCGAAATTTGAAAAAAAAATGGAAGCATTAAAACTGTCAAATAAAAAGTCATTTCTCGCTTTAAGATTCTTAGCAAATCATCATGTATTAAAGGATTGAACGTTTTTGAAGCTATTTATATCCAATCATTGTATAGGGTGGGCCAAAATAAGGGTTCTATCTTTAAATTTGAATAACTTGAATTTGAATAACTTCCACAAAATAAAAGTTAAACTCACCAAACTTTATGTGTGTGTAGACTGACCCTTCCGAGATTTTTTGAAATAAACAAAACAAATTTTAGCCGAAAAACACTTCTTAAAACTTACAAAAACTAAAGTATTGTTTTTTACACTGTTTTGAGTTTTTTAAGCAAAAATAATGTTTTCTAAATGAGGGTACGTTCCTTAGGGCTAATACGGCTCATGCTTGCTTTGGAAGGGGTCCTTTACTTATTCTAAAAAAAAAAAATTTTTAAATCAATAAATAAAAAAGTTATGAATTTTAAAAAATAGGACCCTTATTTTTGCCCACCCTGTATGATCACTTTAACAAAGGTAGTTATAGTTTTATAACAATTTGGTACAATTAATAATTTAATGGGCAAATGATACCATAATAATTAAATTTAATTTTCAAAACCCTGTTTAAAAATATATAATTCGGTAAAAGAAAAAGGAGCAGCATAGTTTGTTTTTTATTTAAAAAAAAAAAAAACTATGCTGCTCCTATTTCTTTTACCGAATTATATATTTTTAAACAGGGTTTTGAAAATTAAATTTAAGCGAAAGAAAACTTGAAGTCAAAAGTTTCCCGGGCAACGCATGCAGCTAGTTAATATTTTATGTTAACTTTAAAAAAAAAAAAAATAACGGTTCATCTGTTTCAAGTTGACTGTCATATTGAAAAATATTGAATGACCTTGTGCTAGATTATGCTGGTACGAATGTCGGGTGCATTAGAGAAAGTCAAGTGCACTGAGAAACAAATAGCTGATTTAAAAAAATGATTACTACGTCAGAAAGTGATATCTTAAACAAATCCGGATTAGGAACGTGCCAGGCGACATCCCGAATTACATTAAGTCTCGTTTAAAAAATTTAGAATGAAAGCAGACGACAAGAAAACACCAGCACATGAAAGCGACAGGATGGCTCTCGTTTGCCCCGCTAATCTAACATTTTTAACCATTATTATTCAACTTTAGAACTAACAACTAACATTATTATTCAACTTTAGAACTAACAATATTTCATCAACCGGCATTTTCAAATTTTATGGAAAGTTTTTTTCCTCAGTATTGTATTTTGAATGAAAACATGTCGATTTTATCTCTGCTAATTTGAATCCTTGATGGCGGTTTGAGAATCGGGTCAAGTTAGTGTCCGGTGTTTTTTTTTTTTTCTTTCAATGGCAATACGAGTTTTTCGTGTTTTTGACCGTTTTTCTCATCTTTTTTCACCTTTTTTCACCTTTTTTCCTTCTGTTTTGGAATAATGTGCTTGTTTTATTATTATTACATGAACAGTTCTCTTAAGATCAGTCTGTTAAAATAAATTTTCTTTACGGGTAAGACGAAATTGGAAAATACAGGCATTCGCCTAAACTTTCGTTGGTATGTCACGTCTATGTTTTAAATATAATCTTCTTTGGTATGTCACGCTTAACTTTGAAATAGCATTTTCGTTGGTATGTCACGTTTATGTTTTAAATATAATTTTCTTTGGTATGTCACGATTAACTTTGAAATAGCATTTTCGTTGGTATGCCACGATGAACTTGAAATAGCTTATTTTAAATTGATATTTATTTTTCAATGATATTGCTGCGTTCCGTTGCACACTAGATCTGATAAGATTCGAACTCGCTATAACCGACCTCATAGTGTGCGTCGGTGTCCATTAAGCCCCCTCCTGTATTCACGTAATTCAATTAATAATCAATTGTCTTCTTTTCTGTTTTTTTTGTTTTTGTTTTTGAATACCGACCGCGGGCAGAAGGACAGCAGTTTGCCTTGTGCAAATATTAGCATATGGCATAAGACAGGTTGTTGACATTTAAGGTGGTTAACACTTCGACGATGACGTCACAATAGTTGGTGGGGCGAGGCGCGAGAGGAGAAAAAAAGGTGCCTTGTTAAACCTTGAAATCCTCTGACTACTCCTTTTAACTGTCAAATTAAAACAACTAAAATGTTCGATTAACATAAATTCATTTTAAAATTAAAACAAATCAATTTCAAATTAAAACAAGTGAGATGAAATTTTAAAAATATGTATCTTTTTATATAAACAGGTTTACGGCAATGAAGAAACATATAAAATAGCTTCATAAAACATACATATCTTTCTTTATTAGCTGTGTTTGCACGTTTACGATGTAAAGGGTTTTTCGTATATATTTAAAATAATAATTTTCTAGGTTTGAAGGTTACCAAACGATAATAGTTTCGCAGTGTTATAGATTTTTTGTGTTTATTGTTTGTTTATGCCTGTTGTCTTTCAGAAATGTGTGGCGCAGATTGGAAAATTGATAACATCTTTGAAGCAACCATGAAAATGTATTTAAGTGAAATATTTTTGAAAATCAACACATTTAATTTTTTTTTTTGCAAGCTTTCGTTGTCAAACAACTTTGTCAGGCGAGACTGTCTTATAGTTAATTTTTCGTTTTTTCTTCTTCCTCATTTTGATGGTATTAATCTCAAGGAGTCGAATCACGGTAGAGACAGAAAAATTACTTAGGACTTCTACCCGGTCATGGCTGACGGAACGAGAACAAACTACCCCCGTGGGTTAAATAAAGAGGTCTGTTCGAAACTCCATACTGATTCCCGAGTTCGACATAAAGATTCCCAAGTTCGACAAGGCGCACTTTAAGACGGTCGGAGGTTACATCGACACACGTTGTTAGAATAACATCCAAAGTGAGAACAGTAGTCCGAAAATTCAAATAATACACACTGTATCTATTTTTTAAATGTTATGTATGAAACTGCTGTCACATTAATTGTGGCTTTTATTTCTCGTTCGCAAATAGAAACCGTTGAGTTATGACTTTAATTGACCGTGTCTCTTCTTGAAGAATCGTGTTGAATTTTTTAGAACCTGGCGTCGGCATGATAATACGGCGAACTCTTCGTTACAGGACGAGGTGCTCTGGCAGCGTTTCCCAGCGGATTTGATGTGAGTGATGCCGGTTAAAAAGCCAGGCGTAAAAGTTCGGCAAAGAATATTTCTTGTGTCCGCAGACGTCATAATACGATCCTGAGATATATTCAAGAACAGACATATTTAAACTTAAAGGATTCTTTTAATGAACGTTGCTAATCTCTCTCTCCCTCTCTCTCTCCTTTCTCTCTCTCTCTCTTATATATATATATAGTCTCGGAAGTTTCTCAACCATGAAAACTATATAAAAAATAAATAAATAAATAAATAAAAAAAACTTATAGTCTCAAGTCTTCCAGTGGAAAATCACTCATGTAAGTCAATTTATTTTTTACAGTTATTATATTAGTTAGTTTCTAACACTATTTTAAGGGATCATCAGTTGTTTACCATGAAAAACTGTTTCGGGAATTTAAAAACAAGACAGTATTTAATTTCATGGCTTCCCAGCAGCGTTGATCAGACCCCACTTCCCTTAAAAGACAAAAACATAAACGTTGCTTATACTAAATCTACGTTTTATATATATATATATATATATATATATATATATATATATATATATATATATATATATATATAAACTCAGTGTCTGTATGTGTGTATGTTCCCTATACAAAGAAAGCTTAGAGAATCTACATAAAATTTAAAAGTGTATTCTTATGTAAAATTTACCGGGGAAGACAATGGAAGTGTTCCCGAATCTCTAAGTACACGCCTAAGGGGGTATGAGGGTATAACACTTTTAATACTTCAAATATATCTTATTTTGATGAAATTAAATCATATGTATAAAATTTCTTGGGGAACACAATGGAAGTGGTCCCGAATATATAAATAGCCTAAGTTAAACTTCAAGTATATCCTATTTTGATAGAAATTTAAATCATGTATAAAATTCCCCGAGGAAGACAATAACAGTGGTCCTGAATTTCTACTTTACCCCCAATGTGCCGAATATCTACTTCTATCTAAGTGAGCCATGGGGACAGAACCCCTTAAAACTTTAAATACGTATATTCGATTTTTCTCATGAGTGTTCTTTGAAATGTCGACTTAACAAATGTCTGAATTGTTTAGTTAGGAAAGCATCAGACTGAATATATCAAGTGTGCGGTTTCGATTCAACCTGATTATTTTTAAATGAAATCATATGAAATCAAAGAATATAAGTTTTCTTCTTTTTAATATAATAACATGTAAGTGAAGAATTTTGGTATATTTAGTACGCAACTACTCTCTGTCTGTCTGTTTGTCTCTCTCTCCCTCTCTCTCTTGTTATCGCTCTCAAACGATAGAATAAAATAAACTCAACCACACACCCTCTCTTTTCTTTCATTCGCCCTTAACGATACCTATAAAACATTAACTCAAGTCTTCTTATTTTTAAAAAAAAACCTAATCCTGAAGACGACTATGAAAGTCGAAAGCGCTCGGAAAAAAATGGCCGAATTAAGAACAATCGGGGAAGTACTTTACGGATTGACACCTGAAACCAGAAGGATAGCTCGACGGTTTGAGAACCTCACGAAGAAGATATACAAACGAGAAAGTTCTGTGACGTTCAACAACGCTTGCTTATATATATATATATATATATATATATATATATATATATATATATATATATTTATATATATATATATTTATATATATATATATATATATATATTTATATATATTTATATATATATATTTATATATATTTATATATATATATATATATTTATATATATATATATATATATATTTATATATATTTATATATATATATATATATATATTTATATATATATATATATATATTTATATATATTTATATATATATATATTTATATATATATATATATATATATATATATTTATATATATTTATATATGTATATATTTATGTATATATATATATATATATTTATATATGTATATATTTATGTATATATATATATTTATATATGTATATATTTATGTATATATATATATACATATATATATGTATATATTTATATATGTATATATTTATGTATATATATATATACATATATATATGTATATATTTATATATATGTATATATTTGTGTATATATATATATTCATATATATATTCATATATATATGTATATATTTATATTCATATATATGTATATATCACAATGCGCTAATTCAGCATTCGATATAGATGTAAATTGTGTTTATTTATTTTTTCTCTTACATCTTTTTAATAATCAATATTTCGAGAGAGGTCTCTTCCTCAAAGGAAATTAAGAATTTCGAACGAAGTCTGTTTATGTTTGCGTATCTGTTGTTATTGTATACCTCATTTTAAATCAACATGTTTTTTTAATGGAGACGCTGTGTGTGTCTGTTGGTTAAAGATATTATTGTCAGAATATCGCCATAGGTGTGAAACTGATAAAATAATTTATTCTGATTTGAGTGTAAATGTCATATGCGTGTGTCAGTTACATATGAGTGTGTTAAATTACGAATTCAGTGTTGAGTTCTACTTTGTTATTAAATTTTAGTTTGAGTCTAGCCGAAAGTATCGCTTCCTTAATTCATAGGTGGCCAATATGTCTTTCAGTAATCTCAATATGTACTGTTATGGCTCTATTTACATGTAAGCCTCCATTTAAAAACGTATTGATTTTAAATAGCATATCTTATAACAACAGATATGCAATTAAAAAAAAACTCTGATCACAATTTTTATTTTTCATTGAAGAAGTGGTATATCTCGCAATATTGGTCATTTAATAATGTAAGAGAAAAAAGAAAGAAACATAATTTACATTTATATCTTATATAAAAATACAAATAATACAACTATTATTCGATATAATCGCGATGCTTCAAGCAAACTAAACACGTTTGCGAGTAAGAGTGACCATTATTGGTGCTTGAAGAATGCTTGGAAATCTTGTGCATCTACTTAAATAAACAGTTGGAAATAATGTCTATAAGTGTTAAAAAGCAGTAATTAATGCGGCTGTATGGTATTTTTTCTCTACCTACGTTTACTTTGAATATACAAAATATACAATTTTAAGCTTCTATATTTATTTGAGATTATATATATATATATATATATATATATATATATAGTCTAAAGAAGCTTTGAGTTATTTTAAACAAAAAGACAACAAAAAAAAAGAAGGAAAATGCAGTTTAAATTCCCAGAGAAACTAACCAAATCCAAAATAGTGTAGACTTAACATTTGTTGGAAAATTCATAAATAAATAATATATAATAGTAAGTAAATAAAATAAAAAGGGGGATTAAGTATCTAACAGTGAAACAAAAGCAGGAGACCTTAACGTAAGCATCTAATATTAACACGGGGATCTATATATATATATGATGATGATGAAAATATGGAAATAATATTCCAACGTGATGGAAAATAGAAAAGGAAAAACCAAATTACTTATGTATTCATTAATATTTCGTCTGTATTTTCGAGGAAGGTTAGAAATGAAGACGAAACGTTGATGAAGACATACATACTTTTAGTGTTTCCATATATATATATATATATATATATATATATATATATATATATATATATATATATATATATATATATATATAGTAAGCTATGGCAATTAAGCTACACAGAGGCTCCCGCGTTTCATCCCCGGGTGGAATCTTCAGACTAAAATGCATGGAGTTATTTTTGCCGAGTGTTTTTTTTTATTTAATTGCCATAAATATATTTTCATAGCTTACTACCTAACTCTACTTACGTATCGAGCACTGTTGAAGTAAATACTGAAAATTGATACATAAAAAATTATATCTCCTTGTAAAATGTGATGTGGATACATGAAATACTAATATATATATATACATATATATATATATATATATATATATATATATATATATATATATATATATATATATATATGTGTATGTGTGTGTGTGTGTGTGTGTGTGTGTGTGTGAGAGAGAAGGTTAAAGAATTTGCATAAAAACTAAAACTCTATTTATATGTAAAATTTTCCGGGAGAAAAACAATGGCAGTATCCCAAATCTGTAAGTGCCGCATGGGAAACTAAGGGGACCGAACCTCTCTTAAAATTTCAAATTATCCTATTTTGATGAAATTTAAATCATATGGATAAAATTATCTGGGGAAGACAATCGACGTGCTCCCGAATCTCTACGTGACCTCAATATGCCGACTCTCTATGCTTCCCCTCTAAGGATCTTTATATAAAACACTAATTCAAACAGTTTTGCAAAGTTACTGTTTCTTCCGGCTATATTAGGGGGCGAAACAGGGGGGACAGTCAAGAAATAATATGGTTTTATGGGTATAGTGGAAAAAAAAACATAGTGTGTTTGTTCATAAAATCCCGAGCCATGTCGAATCTTCTTATTAGTCATTTCTAATTAAACCGGTTATTTAAATTCATAAATATAAAACTAGATTCTATTTACTATATATTAAGAGGTTAACTAAGTAAAGAAAAGTTTTAACCACATTAAAATTGTCTCCCTAAATTCTTATCTTCTGTGTATTCACTCTATATTTCGATATTATACAAATTTCTCAATTTATCTAAATCTAAATAGATACACCCAATAAAATAAGTAGTAAATATAATAAAATTATACTTGTAATGTACAAATAACCCAAATCAAAAAGCGATAGACTTGGGGGGTCGGAAAAGAGAAACTGGCGGTTAAATGCAAAAATGCAATATAATCGTGCAAATAATGATGCAAACACAAAAATTGGCTTTATGACTCTATAAGTTATACTAAACATATATGTATGACTAGTTACATAAAAATCTAAGATGACGGCCATTTTTCAAGATGGCCGCTATCAGGAGCTTGCGATAATGATATTCCTTATAAATTGGTATCTATTCAACCGATTTTACTGATCTTGGTGTCAAATTGTATGCTTTGGGACATGCTGAATTCATTTATTACACTCTAGAAAGCATTTGGGAACCACTTACATTAATAAAAATAAACAAAAAATTACAACATCAAAACACATTTTATTAACGACATATCACATATTAAATTAATAACTGTCATAAATGTTTATGAAATCATCACGCCGATTTTAGTGCTTGTATCATCATTTGCACGATTACTGTGCATATATGCCAATTACTAGGTAATTGTATTTTAGTTTAATTAATTAATTGCCTATTCATTACATTAAATCGGTGAATTTTTCCTTTTGTCAGGAACCCTCGACCATGAGCATCAGAACATAACAATGGCTTCAAATAAAAAATTGGGGTGCACAGACTGAAACAAATGTTGCCTTTGCTAAACAGAGAGGAAAGAAGATCACATATCTCCGCTTTTAAATCTTTCAACGTGGCAGGATGACGGATACCGCCAGTAAGGGATGAATATACCTCGTTTTATTTCCCTCGATTCACTACCGGTAAACCTGGATCCCGCAAGACTTGATGATGGCAGTGAGGTAGAGAACACTTTGAGAAAGAACAATGACAAATACCATTCCAGGTGCAGACTCCTTTTCAACAACACAAAGATGCAGCGGGCTGAAAAGGGGCAACAGTTGTCGCGGAAGTTGGTGACACCAGCAACAACAGAAAGATAGCCAGAACAATCATAGCCTCCAAGACGACAAAATGCTTTGAGAAAGAACAATGACAAATACCATTCCAGGTGCAGACTCCTTTTCAATAACACAAAGTTGTCGATGAAGTTGATGACAGCAGCAGCAACAACAGAAAGGTACCCAGAACAATTATAGACCCCAAGACGACAGAATGCTTCTTATATGAGAAGGAAGGAGAAATCCTGAGACAAGCTATGACTTAAAGTAAATGAGAAAATTAATAAGTGTGCCAAAACTGTCAATGATAGTAAGCTCTTGACAAAACTGGGTGCCGGAGATGTCATGGCACAGGAACTGAAATATCACCTCGCGTATTTGGTAGCACTGTACAACCGAGAAAATGGCATTTCTGAATGTCCAAAAGCAGAAAAAAAAGCCGATGATACTCTCGAAGAGAAGAACATTTATCCGATGGCATTTTCGGAACTGGTGACGTAGATTACTGAGACGAGAAATGCTAGTGAGGGTTCAGAACCACCAGTTTTCCGCCTTAGAGACTTGTGTTGCCTGTACAATGAAAGGCAGGAGCAGCTAAGCATCAAATCTCCTAACACGCATGCTATCCGCCTGAAAGAGCAACTACTGTTCTATATACCCCAACTAGAAACTCATCGCCAAGGTCGAAAAGTCCTTCTGGCCTTTAAGACGGACGTGGGAAAGTTCTAGCACAAGCCAGCAAATACGGTGAAGCAATCCACCTGGCCAAGGCTGCTGGGATAAATTTTGTGACAAAGGGAAAAAAATTGTAGGCAGACATGGAATGTATGTGAGTATGTTACGGAAACCTTTAAGAAACTCAGCAACTGTCCGCAAGATGTTTCAGATGATGACCTACAGAAACTGGAGAACTTCTGTGCCCTAATGTACGACCGCTTCAGTGCAGCTAGCTGTGTTAACGAGGCGAGGCTGCATCTCTTTGTCTGCAAGCAGAGGACTTACGATGCGATTCCACAAACCAGAGCTGCCTTGAGAGAGCACGCTAAACGTACGGCCTACCAGGGTGGAGTCATAAAGGGGCAGACGACTGCCTCAAATCCAGAAACCAGCACCCCTGCTGACTGGGATTGGATTCAAAGTGAAGAGGCGTGGAAAATACATTGGACAACTCTTCCACTAATAGTTGCATGCTGCCAGAAATTAACCAAATGCGGCTGTAAGAAAGACTATCTCAAGAGGTGCAAATGTTTCCGCGCAGAACTTTCTTGTACCGCTCTGTGCAGCTGTGTTTGTGACCACTAGTGTCATATTGAACAAAGTTCTATTGTCGAATATTTGACAGAAGATTGTGAATAATTTGTGTATTATTCTTTTAGCGTTAATGCCATGTTCATGTTCAACTAAGTCAGTCAGTTAGACTCTATAATAATTCAGTCCATTAATCTAGTATGTGATATGTCGTTAATAAAATGTGTTTTTGTTGTGGGTGAACCTACCTAACCTTTAGTAATAACTAAATGGTAGCAACCTGCTACCATAAATACCGGCTTTTGTCGGGAGGACATTTGTAGTACATCTAGGCACTTGCGTCGGTTGTGTTATTATTGGATTGCTATTGGATTATTTTTACTATATCAGAGGTGTGTTTTTTTCCTTTCTGAGCGTTTTTTTTTTTTTGCGAACCCTTTTTTTACAATACATTTTTTTCCTTATTGTTGGACTGTTATTTCATTGTTATTGTTATCGTTATTGTTATCGTTATTATTATCGTTATTGTTATCGTTATTATTATCGTTATTGTTATCGTTATTATTATCGTTATTGTTATCGTTATTATTATCGTTATTTTTATCGTTATTGTTATCGTTATTGTTATTGTTATCGTTATTATTATCGTTATTTTTGCTGAACTTTTTTATTAATACTTACAAGTTGTTGTTTTTTTCCTCTCGAACTTTTTTTTTTCTAATTTATATATTTTTTATTTCCCGTCATCATGGCTGATGTTTCGGAGCCTGGTGACAGTGTCACAATGATTGAAAGTTCGGCTGAGGCCAATACCAATTGGACGAAGCCCCCTAAAGTCATAATAAACGTCCAAGAATTTATTGAAAAGGCCAAAAACTGCTCACACCTGGTAACCGACACTGGGCTGGTAGTAGACCTTCCAAAATTGGAAGAGATATAAAAAAGGGAATATCGTTGCTTTTGTTGTTGACAGAAAAACCAAGAAAACAATTAGGTCAAGTTCAGGCCTCATATACAAGTTGTTCGCGACGGCAGGATTTAGACCTCAAAGGTCCATCCGATACAAAGGGTATCACACTTGGAATACCCTTTTTCCTGATGTTGAAACATGCATTAAAATCACGCAAACGGAGTTCATTACACCGGAATATATTCTGCGTACTGAATACATGGGACGAAGACGATCTACCATCTCAGTCTTCAATGTACCGTTCTTCGTGGAAGGCGAGCACTTGGGAGCCTTTTTCCTTAAATACGGAAATATGACCGCAGTAAATTGGGACGACCAGCACGGAACATACCCTACTTTATCGAAATCGGCGAAGAGAAGCTACCAATAATTGTCGCAGGGCGCAAACCCATTTGTTGGTACTGTAACGAAATAGGGCACATTACATCGGAATGCCCAAAAAAAACGAAAAATACGCAGACAATTAAGACGAGAGTTGGCCAGCACCTAGGAGCTCCCTTAACGCAAAGGTCAGGGACACCCGGTAAATCACCCATTATAAAAGAAAACGATAAACCAATTCTTCCTGACTTGTCGAAACTCGAAACAAAAGAACAGAACGAATGGGTGATAGTCACAGGAAAGAAAATCCCCGGGGGGGGGGGGCTAGCCTTAGATGAAATGAGAGAAGAAGAAATGATCAGTAAAGACCCCGGCAAGGACAAATATAAAGAGGTGAAAGAACTCAAAAAGAAATTGGAGAAAACCTCACCCACGTCTCCTCCTAAATCCCCCTCCATAACAACAAGTCCAACTCCGTCCAAAAAGCCATCGCTCACCAAACCAGTTTCCCCCAAAAAAGTCATGCCTCCTCCTACCACTAAACCCATACAAAGCAGACCATATAAGTTGATCCCTTTAAGCTCTGCCCGCCAACACACAGTCTCTCCTAAACCCTCTCCCTTCGTCTCCCCGCAAAATACTCCTCAAACAACTCCCCAAAATACTCCTCCTGCCTCTCCTTCACAATCAGAAAAGCTCCCGCCTCCCCTCCCCATTATTACAAAGAATCTCATTCACATCTGCTCACTTCCCCATGAAAGAAGACATGCCTCCTCCTACTCCTACTCCTACTCCTCCTACTCCCTCTACCTCACATACACTCAAAAGACAACGAAGCCCCTCCCTTGAGAGAGTTAGGAAAAAAACGTCTCACTTTAATGGAAAAGAGATATGTGTAGCAGGTCACACCCAGATAAAAACAGCCAAGTATTACAAACTAGGTGATCTAGAAAAGTTGTTAGCCTTTAGGGAGGTGGAAGGGAAATCAATAGAGGACCCCTTAAATGTTCCCAGCGCAACCAGAGTCCTTACTGTAATAAGGAAAAAGGAGGAAGCAAAAAGGACTCTGGTTGATGCTGGATGAGGCAAATACAATCGTTAACTTTTCACCTCCCTTGGCTATTAATAAATCATCTGAGTTATTGTCATTAAAAAGAAATGTGTTGGGAGGGTCCCTGTTCGCCTGCACCCAGCCCTCTATAGGATAGCCAAACTAACCTATCCCAATGATGTTGGTGGCATCTCCCAAGACGGTCAAATCAATGAGCAAATGGCTACTCATTCCTTTGGAAGAGCCGTTGGCATCATGCCCCCTTCGATGTTCGTTTCTGAACCCCAACCCTAAACTACCCTAATGGCTCTCTATCTAGCAACGTTGAATGTCCGGGGGCTGAGGGCCCACTCTCGTAAATTTCGTGTTGCGCTGGACCTTCAGCACCTCGGAGTGAATGTCTGTTGTATTCAGGAGACCCACTTAATTCCTAGTGACCATCTGGGTGCGCTGACTAGGGGTTTTCAAATCTATTCAGCGTACTTCGATTCTCATGCGAGAGGGATTTCCTGGCTGGTAAGTAAAGCTTTAGATGCGTCGTGTGTCCCTTGCTTCATGGATCCGGAGGGAAGGTTATGCGTTTTGGATGTTACCATAAAGGAGAAAGCATTTCGGCACATCGGGGTTTATGCGCCCAACAGACAGGTTGAGCGTGCACCTTTTTTTCGACAGATCGAGCAGTTCATGAACACATTCCGGAGGATTATTTTAGCAGGGGATTGGAACGCGGTCCTTAACCCCCAGTTAGATCGTAATATTGTTAGGGGAACTAACTCAGACGGGGATGCAAGAATATTCCGTGAGTTCATCGATAACTTCGATCTTATCGATAAATTCCGGAATGAAAAACCCCATCTAGACGCGGCTCCGGTTCACTACAACTCTCGAGTTATATTGACCGGTTCTTAACTAGGAGAGTCGATGTAGATTAGTTAGAATGTCCAAGTTTTCATAATATAGTTTACTCGGATCATAGACTCGTTCGGGTCCGTGTAAACTTAGATAGACCTAAGCCTAAATTAGCTGGTTACTGGAAGCTCAACACTTCGTTGTTCGATGTTAAGGGCTTCCAGGAACAATTATAACTAACCCTACAGCGGGAATAAACGGGGGCCATTATCGGGAATAGAAGGTGGAATAGTATTAAGGATTTAATTAGGTCGTTTTCTGCCGATTTTAGCCGACGACTCAATCTAACTTCTAGAGCGGCTAAAGCGACACTAGAATCTAGATTAGATCGGGCGGTGGCGGTGGGTGATAGCGTTAATGTTAATATAATTAAGGCAAAGCTGGCGAACTTGACTACTCGAGAACACCAAGCTATATTCATTAGGTCTAGGATAAAAAGAATGTCTGAGGAAGCTACAAACATGGCCGCTGAACTGCGTGCAGAAGAACGTAAACAAGCTACTGATCGACATATCGCCCGTGTCTCATTGCCGGATGGGCGTCTTGTGACTACGAATGAAGGTATTCTGGAGGCGTTTCGCACTCACTTCCAGGATCTTTTCACCCGTGAGCCCGGTTTGTCATTAGCACAATTCGACCCCTATTTAGCCGACTTTTCTCGCCTTGCGGCGACCGAAGCGGCTAGATGCGAAGGTTGCATAACAGAGGATGAAGTTTGGGATGCGTTGAGGCGGGTTGGTCTTAACAAGTCCCCCGGAATCGATGGTGTATCGAGGTGTATTTGAGGTTGTCGCCCTTTTTTGTTCCCTTACTGACAGTTTTATTTAACTCGTGGTTTAGGAATGGGACTATCACCCACCACTTGACCATGGGTATTGTGAAGCTGTTACGTAAAAGCAAAACTGGTGGGGATGGGTTAGATAATTTTCGGCCCTTAACGATGCTAAAAGCAGAGTTAAAGATTTTGGCCAAGATCTTAGCCAATCGACTGCAGCTTGTGTTGGCTCGTCTTATAAGCCCGGAACAGACTTGTGCTGTAAAGGGCAGGACGATTCAAGATAATTTGCACTCGATACGCCTGATCTTAGATAAAGTCGACACTGAAGCCGCGCTGATCAATTTAGATCAGTCCAAAGCATTCAATAGGGTTGACCATCGTTATTTGGAGGCTGTTTTGTCTGCGGTCGGTTTTTGCCCGCATTTTCGCTCCTGGATTCGCCTCTTGTATGCGAACCCCGAGGTACTTGTGGAAGTGAATGGTATGAGGTCGGAGCCCTTCAGGTTATCCAGATCTCTTCGTCAGGGATGTCCTCTATCACCGATGCTCTATGTGCTTGTGTTGGAGCCCTTCCTTCTCAGGCTAAGGGTGACTCCGGTCCTTAAAGGGATTGCTTTGCCTGGTGGTCGTACCAGATTAAAGTACTCCGCCTTTGCCGACGATTTGAATGTGCTTGTAACGAGCAGTGTCGAGATAAGCGTCGTCGACAGAGAAGTCAGAGTGTATGAAACGATAACAGGGGCCAAAATAAACTGCGATAAATCTATTGGCTTGCGCATTGGCGCCTGGAAGGGTGTTCCCTTGCAGGGGCCCTTCAGCTGGACAGACGGGCCTTGCAAGCTACTCGGCGTCTGGTTTGGTCCCGGTCTCCAGCTGGAGAAAAATTGGTCGGAAGTATTGAAAGCGATTCAGAGCGCAACTAGGTTGTGGTCCCGTATAAATCTTTCGTTAAAGGGGAGAGCGGATGTGTACAACATACACATTTACCCAATCATCCTATATCGTCTATCGGTACTTCCACTCCCGTCAGATACACTGCTGGAAATGCAGCGGGCTCTTTTCAAGTTCTTATGGCGTGATAAGGCCCCTATGGTCCGTCACGAGATTAGTTATCTCCATCCATCTGAAGGCGGTCTAGGCATGCCATGCATAGGGATCCGTCAGCACACACTCAGATTATTCTACCTAGACCGAATGAGCTCGGAGACTGACGGAAATGGTGTCTTCTGGATGGAGGACACCAAGAAAGCTTTCCCTGCTTTCAAA
Organism: Sepiola atlantica; assembly: GCA_963556195.1. Taxonomy (NCBI): domain Eukaryota; kingdom Metazoa; phylum Mollusca; class Cephalopoda; order Sepiida; family Sepiolidae; genus Sepiola; species Sepiola atlantica. The sequence continues at coordinate 109,221,335 of OY744527.1, forward strand.
AGTGTACACTTGGACGAGGGGGAGGCACACAGGTTGCCCCGCGGCGAGTGTGCATTTTTTCGCGACTGTAGACATGCTTTGAAGTTCTTCTCAAGGGTGAAAGAAAGCCTCTCTGACACCCTGCTATTGTCCCGAAAGGCATTATATCGGGTTATAGTGAGGGGATCCTTTCGAGATGTTAGGATTGAGGGGCTCGGTCTGGCGAGGGGGGAGCTACGCTCAATCTGGCCTTGGGCGCCTGGGTTAAGGTGCTTTGATAACGATGAGGCATCGTTGGCCTGGCTGATGATAAGAAATGCGCTCTGGGTTCGTAAGAAGCTTCATTCAGCTCGCTTGGCAGATTCGCCGACTTGCCTTAGGTGCGGTGACGAGGATGAGACCTTAGGTCACGCCTTCGTTACCTGCCGCATAGTCTTGTCGCTGATTAGGCTTGTTTCTGGATTCATGGTTCGCATTCTTGACGTGTCTTCTTTTGTCCTGGAGCCAATTAATGTATGTAGCAATTGGGCTCCGACAACGGATAAGTTAAAACGTTTTTTTTTTTATTTTACAGCTTGCTTGCCATTATGAGAGACGCGATATGGAAGACGCGTATGAGTACAGTCTACGGAGATGAGACCTTCACTCCTCTCGGCCTTATTGCGATTTACAAATATTACTTGAAATCTCGCATCAGGGCCGAGAGGGTGAGACTCTCTTCGGCAGATTTTGGTAAAAGGTGGGTGAGAGGCGCACGACTGTGTAGAGTGACTGGAGCTAGTATAGGCAAAGAATTTTGGCGTGCAGAAACGAACGTCAAAACAAGTCCCAATTAAGTTTAGTCATGTTATTTTCAGTTCAATAACTTAACTAGTGTGTGAATGAGCTCATTAAGTCCTCTTTTATTTGCCCCCCCCCCTTTTTTGTTATAACTCCTCATCCCATCCCTTTCTCGGTGACAAGGCCCAGATTTGTCAGGGTACAGGTCACCCTTCGAAATTTTCGAAGGAGGTGTGGTAAAATAAAGCGTTGGGGCCTGCATCAAAACTTTTTTCTATTTTCGATTTCGACTGGCAAATCTACGCTATTGCCACAATTTAGTAATGGGGGATCTTTTTACTAACCGCATTTTATATTGTAAATATTTCATTTATATTCATTTGTACATATGCTCATTTTTGTATATATTTATTTTATCTTACCCCCCCCCCCCCCGTTGCATATATTTTTGTATATATGGGTTTTAAGTAGGTTTTTCATAGTGTATATTCTTTTGGTGATAAGCGAAGGATGTATAGAATAAATGTGGTATTTTGGTGAATGATGGTCAAAATGGAACTAGTTAGGTTAGCCCGTTTTTTAAGTTAAGAAAGACCGTACCATCCCCTCCCTTTTTTGGCCTTGTGCCGCATTGTTAAAAATTTTATTTTTACAAATAAATATTTAGTACATTTAGGCACTAGCACTGCCAACACTGACTTGTGTATAATTTCTCTGTTCAATACAATTCATTATTATTATTATCTCTAAACCTGTTGTTCTTTTATTTCATTGTTGGTACCCCTAAACGGGTCCACAACAACTGGCGACGAGTGATTCGTAAAGGACTTCGTTGGAAACACCTTGGACCTTGCAACCTGTGAGTGATAAACCAGTGTCTACAACACGGTCAACCTTCGAAAAAAAAATTCTACCCGTTTGGAAAAAAAACCCTGTGCTTTACAATTTTCGGGAAGATATTGGAAATATCGAATGCATTCAAATTTGGGACGAGTCTAAACAATTACTGGACGGAAGAAAAAAAGTAAGACAGATTTTCCTATTTGTGTTCTTCGTATTTCAATACGGGATTTTATCTCGTGCAACAAATGAAATTGGAATACCATGTGCTTATAAAACTGAAAGGTTTGAAAAAAAGAAACTCCATACTACAAAAACCCTTTTTTCGTGTCTGATATAGTCAAACGTATTTTGCGAACAGACTTGTCACTGTAAAATCGTATAGTCGAAAAAAAAAATCTGACAAGTAAAACCAAGTTACTTTCTTGAATAACTAGTCAATTTTTTATATAGCGGTAAAAGCCATTACTTGCTATTTTGCATTTTCCGCCTACACTGAAAGGCAAACGCGCTTATTGGAAAGAAAAAAAGAGTTCCAGATGCGGACAAAAATACAAATAATTTGTTAAATTAATTACCCAATAAGCCGGATTAATAAAATCATTTTTTTTCTCAAAGAACTTTGAAAAAAAAAAAGATTAGCAAGTGCCGGTCAAATTCGAGACCCGAATGATGCAGTGATGAGAAGGGGTTGAGTTTGTTATTAAACAGTAAGCATTTGAAAAGAAAAATAGTAAAGGACTATTAGTGACTTTAATTCTTTTTCAAGAAGTATTTTTTAGAAATAGTGAATGACTATTTGACGTTGTTTTTAGTGCTTTTCAAGAAAGAATTTCTTTAATCATGGAAGATTTCTCGAAACAGATATTGGAGAGGATTAAATTTCAATCAGAACAACAGAAGGCAAACGATGAAAAACATCTTGCTCTACAGAAGGAATTTCAATCGCAAAAAATGAGTTTGTTGAAATATTTTGAGGAAAAGAATTTAGCACAAAAGCGAGAAGATAGAAAATCTTTATACGAACAATTGATTGGGATAAAAAAAATTACAATTAGAGCAACAGACTCAATCAGAGAGAAAATTTGAACAACTGGCACAAGCAATGATAAATACGACGAATGACGACAGCGACGCGTTCAACCAAAATGCAATATGGTCAGCTATAGAAACCTTCAATTATGTGCCTGAAGAGGACCTAAACTTCGAATCATGGTACCGTCGATATCAGGATTTTTTTGACATTGATTGTAGCACATGGTCAGAAAAGAAAAAGGTTCGTTTAGTTCTTCGTAGACTAGGAACGGCAGAGCATACAAAATTTGTCGATTATATTCTGCCGAAGAAAACGGGCGAACTATCTTTCAAGGAAACCATTAAAATGTTAATGGAACTATATTGCCCCAAAACAAGTTTATTCCACAAAAGGTGGAAATGCATGAACCTAACGCGAAAAGAAAGCCAGGATTACTCAACGTTTGCTTCGATCGTCAATAAACATTGTGACGACTTTAAGTTATCATCCTTGACAGCGGACAATTTCAAAGTATTAATATTTGTTCAAGGGTTTGTCTCGCAAAACGATGCAGAGTTAAGAAGACGTGTAATAAGCAAACTAGAAACCGAGCCAAATTTAACATTGCAACAACTGGCCGAAAGCTGTCAACGACATATTTCCGAGAAAAAGGAAGCTAAAGTAATAGAGGAAGCAGCAATTTCTAATATTAAAAATGTTCATCGTTTTTCAAAAATATCATACTCTTCGAAGGAAAGATTCAGGAAGGATTTGCCTCAAAGGTTGGATGAAAAATTGCCAAACCACCCGTGTTGGGGTTGCGGAGACCTACATTGGTACCAGAAGTGTCCTTTTAAACGAACAAATTGTGACAAATGCCATAAAATGGGACACAAAGCCTCACATTACAGAAGTAACACTAGAAAAAAAGTTACATAAAAAGAACTAGAATTGATGGTGGCAACCTAAACATACGAAAGTATGTTACGGTAAAAATGAACAATCAAGACGTTAAACTACAGCTTGATTCAGGGTCTGACCTATTAATTATTAATATTAATACCTGGAAAAAGATCGGCAGACCGACTATGCTACGCACAGATAAAGTGGCTCGATCGGTAACCGGGGAGAAATAAACTTTGAAGGGTAAGTCATTTCAAAAGTGACACTAAAAAATAAGACATTAAAATTACGCATGTTCGTAATGAAAAATACAGGAAACTTGTTCGGTACAGATTGGGTTCAGCAATTCCAGCTCTGGGATTCGCCGATAGCGCCTATTGTCAACGAATAGAGAACCTTTCGGCTGAAGCAGAAAAATTGAAGAAGGATTTGAAAGAGTCATTCCCCAAGGTGTGTTCTAATGAATTAGGACGCTGTACTAAAACGAAGGCGAGTTTTGAACTAATTGAAAATAAGAATCCCGTTTTTAAGAGAAAACGAAGTGTGCCATTTACCTCACTTGAAAAAATTAATGCAGAAATAGACCGGTTGGTGGAGAAAGGTATTTTAACACCAGTTGACTACTCGGAATGGGCGGCCCCAACCGTCTACGTGAAGAAAAAAATCTAGAGAGATCAGAATGTGTGCCGATTTCTCAACCGGTTTGAACGATGCGCTGAAAGATCATCACTATCCTCTGCCGACTCCAGAAAAGGTTTTCACAAAATTAAACGGTGGAAAACTGTTCTCAAAAATTGACTTGAGTGAAGCCTATCTGCAAATACATGTAGAGGAAGATAGCTCTAAGCTTCTCTGTATTTCGACACACAGAGGACTACTAAAGTTCAATCGTCTCCCTTTTAGAATTAAAGTGGCCCCGTCGATTTTTCAGCAGGTAATCGACACGATGTTGAGCGGGCTCGATTTTTCGATCGGCTACCTTGACGATATCTTAATGAAAAGTACGAACGTCGGGGAGCACCGTGAGCACGTAAACAAAGTATTCGAAAGGATAAGCGATTTTGGTTTTACACTCAAGGAGTCAAAGTGTGAATTCTTTCTAGAAGAGATCAAATGCTTGGGACATGTCATTGATAAGAATGGAAGACGTCTCGACCCAGAAAAATCTATAGCCATCAAGAATATGCCCGAACCGAACAACGTTACCCAACTACAAAGCTTCCTGGGTCTCGCAAACTATTACGAAAAATTAATTCCCAGTATGCACAAATTGCGAGCCCCCTTAAATGAGTTACTTAAGAAAGATAGTAAATGGGAATGGTCCGCCGACTGTCAATCTGCATTCGACAACCTAAAAACGGAGTTAACTTCAGAATTATTTCTTACTCATTTTAATCCAGAGCTAAAAACTATTGTTGAAAGTGACGCCAGCTCCTACGGCGTTGAGGCGTGAATTTTGCATAAAATGCCGGATGGCTCGATGAAACCCATCGCGCACGCTTCAAGAACTTTACTTCCTGCAGAGAAAAATTACTCGCAGATTGAAAAAGAAGCGTTGGGTATTGTGTTCGCAATGACCAAATTTCACAGGTATCTACACGGCCGTCATTTTATCCTACAAACAGACCATAAGCCACTTATCACCATCTTTGGATAAAAAAAAAGGCTTGCCAACTTACACAGCAAACCGCCTACAGAGATGGGGTACAATTCTGTTAAATTATGACTTTGAGATGGAATTTTTACCGTCAAAAAGACTAGGACACGCAGATGGTTTAGCGCGGCTAATCCCAAAGTACACGGAACCGCTCGAGGATACAGTTATAGCATCCCTTCGATCTGAATATGACTATAGTAAAGTACTGTGTAACACAATAAAAGCGCTGCCAGTCACACTTGGCGATATACAAAAAGAGGCAAGAGAAGATAATTTTATTATCGAAATTAAAAATAAATTACAAACAGACGATGAGCAAACGGTAGAAGCTTTTTCAGTCTGTTGCGACACATTATTATACCGGGAGCGAGTAGTAATCCCAGCTACGCTAAAAAATAATCCTGAAGTATGTCCATAAGGGGCATCCCGGAGCGACACGCATGAAGAGCCTAATGAGATCTTATGTGTATTGGAAAAACATGGACAGGGACATAGAAACGAAGGTGAAGGCCTGTGCGGGCTGCGCGTCGGCAGCGAAAGCACCACTTATTCAGTACTATCCATGGCCAAAGGCAGAGCAACCATGGTCCCGGATTCACATAGATTTCGCGGGGCCATTGGAAGGCTTCTACTATTTAATTATAGTCGACAGCTACTCAAAATGGCCAGAAGTTGTTAGATGTAAAAACGCAACAACGGATGTCACGATATGCGCGTTGCATGAACTGTTTGCCCGATTCGGGGTGGTGGGCATTGTTGTATCGGACAACGGTACACAATTTACTTCACGAGAGTTCAAAGAATTTGTGAAGACTTTCAAATTAAACATATCACCACTCCGACTTACCATCCGAGGTCAAACGGACAAGCAGAAAAATTCGTTGATACCTTGAAGAGAGCGTTGAAAAAATCGACGGGCACGCCGAGAGAAAAGGCACTCCAGTAGTTCCTTCAAGTGTATAGAATTACACCCAACGAGAACACACCAGCCCAGGTACCACCGGCGGAAGTAATGTTTGGAAGAAAAATAAAGTCGGTATTCGACAAACTTTTACCAAAACAGGTGAAACCGACAAACATTACGGCACCAAAGAAGAGGTACGAGGATGGAGAGAAGGTATTCTTCCAGGAACACTATGGAAACAAAACCGTGTGGGAAGTGGGAAAGGTACAAAAAAGATTGGGGCGAATGGTGTACATTGTAGAGGGTCCTAGAGGCACCTGTAAAAAACGCAGTAACCAAATGCGTCGTCGCATTCGGACGACCCAGGGGAATGCCCATCGAATCAGAGGTAGACCATCATGGAAGATCTATACGACGCATTTGAGCTGCCAACACCAAAAACGCCTCCGGAACAGAGACGTTCATCAAGAAAACGTAAATTAACCGGGAGTTTCGAGGTAGATCCTAGGAAAAAGATATACCTTGAGATTCCGGGGGAATGAGTTTCGGAAGGGGGTGTTGTGGGTGAACCTACCTACCCTTTAGTAATAACTAAATGGTAGCAACCTGCTACCATAAATACCGGCTTTTGCCGGGAGAACATTTGTAGTACATTTAGGCATTAGCACTGCCAACACTGACTTGTGTATAATTTCTCTGTTCAATACAATTCATTATTATTATCTCTAAACCTGTTGTTCTTTTATTTCATTGTTGGTACCCCTAAACGGGTCCACAACAGTTTTGATGTTGTATTTTTTGGTTATTTTATTAATCGTCATGTAAGTGATGCTCAAATGCTTTCTAGAGTGTTATAAATGAATTCAGCATGCCCCAAAACATACAATTTGACACAAAGATTACTACAATCGGTTAAATAGATACCAAATTATAAGGAATATCTATATCGCGAGCTTCTGCTAGCGGCCATTTTGAAAAATGGTCGCTATCTTGGATTTTTATGTAGCTAGTCATACAGATATGTTTAGTATAGGGTGGGCAAAAATAAGGGTCCTATTTTTAAAAATTCATAACTTTTTTATTTATTGATTTTTTTTTTTTTTTTTTTTTTAGAATAAGTAAAGGACCCCTTCCGAAGCAAGCATGAGCCGTATTAGCCCTAAGGAACGTACCCTCATTTAGAAAACATTATTTTTGCTTAAAAAACTCAAAACAGTGTAAAAAACAATACTTTAGTTTTTGTAAGTTTTAAGAAGTGTTTTTCGGCTAAAATTTGTTTTGTTTATTTCAAAAAATCTCGGAAGGGTCAGTCTACACACACATAAAGTTTGGTGAGTTTAACTTTTATTTTGTGGAAGTTATTCAAATTCAAGTTATTCAAATTTAAAGATAGGACCCTTATTTTGGCCCACCCTGTATATCGCGAGTTTCTGCTAGCGGCCATTTTGAAAAATGGTCGCTATCTTGGATTTTTATGTAGCTAGTCATACATAATTAGTCATACAGATATGTTTAGTATGTGGAGCCATCATGCCAATTTTGGTGCTTGTATCATCGAAGGCATGATTTTTCCACTAGCCGCCCTATTACAATGAACCAACAATAAACAAAGCGTAACGTCGCTGTGACGCCTCCCTTAATTAATCCGCGAACATATATCATCAACGACAAACCATCCTTGCGTGTAACGATCATAAATAAATAATGCAATACCCGTTTTGCTTCATTAAACGTGAAATTTCTACGGATCTGACGCGTAACTGCTAGTTTCAGAATACGAACTTTTAATCATAACAGTTGTGATTTTTTTTTTGGATATTATTCTCGTGATAGCCTTTAATAGCTTTATTCTGGATTCATACGTAGTGACCTGGGTCTGGATCGCCATAGTGTTGTCTTCATCTTCGGAGTAGGTGATGCGAATGGATGAGAGTAAATCGACGAATCGATAACCACAAACTTCGCATAATATTTATGATACTAGGATACTCCCTCCGTCATAAATGATTGAAATAAAAAATATGCTTCGCCGGTCTTCGCACTCGCTATTTATTTAGATATATTACTAAAATATTAATATGAAATCATAGAATTACGTCAGTAATTTAAGGTTTCATGCATGAATTATTATTATCATTTCTGATGACCTAAAACCAAAAAAACGCCCACCGTCGACTTTTTATTATAGGGTGATATATTTGTTTCGGAATTCATTTCAGGCGGTCGGGTATATCTGAGGTGGTTGTCTGACTTGACCACTTGAAATGGTTTCGTCCTGGGACTAAAAAAGACACGTGTTTTACTCGCTAATTTTTGCGTGACGAAATGGACGTACATTTATTTATTTATTTGTATAAATATAAAAACAAATATACATTGGTCTTTATTACAGAGCGGGTGGTTATTTTATTCAATTCAACAACATCATTACTGACCGGCATGATTGCTTTATAAATTCCTTGTACTTTACGCTTTTCGTTACATTTTTCATTGTAGTCACGAGTTGTTCCATCGATGACACCTGTCTGCCTCATGACTCTGGTCAACTAACTCGTCTTTTATTTAAAGGGTCTCTCTCTCTCTCTCTCTGCTACGGGTTGAATATTTTTATTCTTTCCTTTCTTGGTTAGATTCGACTGCAAATAAACAGAGAAAGAGAGAGAGGGGAGAAAGGGAGAGAGAAACGGTATAGAATAAGACTGAGTAAGGAAGGGGTGAGTGGCATAAACCTCGTAAGAGATGGGTCATTTGGCGAGTTTATTGTCTTAATTGACAATAGAAAAATTAAAACAGTTGTTTTTATTTCGTTTTTTGTGTTTTCAAACATAATTCAATCATCAAAGCAAGTAATAGTTTACTATGTAATTTGTTTGATTAAAATATATAGGAAAAACCGTAAGAGAACCAAACGTTAGTGTGTATATATATATATATATATATATATATATATATATAATTTAACTAAATAATATTAATTTCATTTTTAAATTATTTTTTATTTTTATTATTTTTTTAATTTCTTTTAAGTAAATAATATATCACTTTTTTATAAAGCACATGGATATTTCACTCAGTCCTAGAGAGTGAGAGATAACTTTTAATCGTGTCAGCATTGACGATATCCCGATGTATATAATCTAATTATATTTTACGGGTAATATTCTGGGTAGATTATTACACATTCTTATGATTGTTATTGACTGCGTACTCTAACGAACGGATACAGACGCGGGCTATTGTACTGTATTTGTACTTACCTCATCGTGGGGGGTGGGGTGGGGCATATGAATTTGAAACGGGTTCGTGTGTTTTAAATGGGCTCTTATTGTTAGGCGAAAGGAATCATGCAGCTGCTTTAAAAAAAAAACGCACGCGCGCGCACACACACATGTTCCCATGAACTTAGAGCTAACACTGGGGGGGGGGGGGCGATTTCGTTGGCTTCTTCTTTTCCCTCGAATTTTTTCACGACATTGGAACAACAAGAAAGAAGACACACTCGTTGACGAAACAACTATGAAACTTGTTCTTTTAACAGTGACGCCAACTGTGTAAACGGATACCCACTCTCCAGATATCGATTAAATAGTAAGGTGATTGAGATCTTTAAGCCTTGGTTGTGCAACTAATCTAGGAGAAGGAAAACTCCAAAATAACACCAGTCTTTCTCTGCTTATCTCAATGTTGTTTCTAGTCATTCTGGACTTCTTGACATTGGACTCAAGCAATGTCGGTTCAGGAGTGGTGCGGTTGATAATTGCACAACTCTTGCTTCACTAAAGACTTCAGCGCCGGCACCCTTACAAGAGTACCCATTGTCTCTCGAGACTGAAAGGAGTCCTTTAAACTATATCTTATCCTATATAAAAAGTAGGATGAGATTTCCCCTGTACCGTTCACGAGTATAGCTCATTAACCAAACTGTACATATACAAATCTGGTTAGGCATCGAATTAGACCAATTATTGGTACGTGTTTTCAGAAACATTTTTTAAATATTTAGTCCTGCTCGATATTTTTTCTTAAGATAGTCATACATACAGAAAGTCAGAGGAATCTTCCTTCTCACACTCAGATCTACTACCACTGCTACCCACGAACACCAGGAATGCTTTTTTATAGGGCACATACTTTTGTAGAGCCGTTATTCTTTCATATTTTAATCATGCTATTTACTTTAGATACTCTAATAGTAATAAACGAACATCTTCTCAAAGAGAGAAGCTAAATCCTGGGAGGGTGGGTCTCCTATGACTGAAGAGAACCATACCTCAGCCCGACAGAAGAATAGCCACCAACAACAATGACCAAGATTCGAACTGACTGATTTCGAGGACGTGTCTTCGACTGGTAAAATCAAGAAGTGTTATTCATTCAGAGAATAGGCTTTTGTGTGCAATGACTCAAAACTTATAATCGTAGCCCGATTGGCAATTTTTAATGCTCAGATTTTAATAATTATTCAATATTAATAGGAATGTTATTGATTGTATAAGGAAGAGTACGAAATCTTTCTCCCTGCCTTCAAAAGATTTTTTGCAACTTTAAAATATTGCTCCCTAAGAACTTGGCACCCGAGTCAAACACACATGTAGACCCCTTACACTACTCCAATGAACCCTTCCATACAAATCGATTGCTGAGTTGAGTCCTTATTTACTTACCTCCCCACGATGGCAAACTAGGACTCAAGGTCACTTTTAATGTAGGGAAAATGTAGCTCTCTTAGAAGAGGCACTCTAGATTGGGACAAAAGTTTAAATTGCCTCAGTCTAGAAGGTTTTTATGAAGTGTAGTATCAGAACAGATACTACATTTTGCTCCTAGCCAAAAGGCCAAGATTGCTTAGTTAAGCCAGTTTGGCTTATAACGGACACAAGAAATTAATGAAACAGTAACAATAAAACATGCTTAATGATCTTATTAATTACTAGGTGAAGCCCGTGTCTATACCGGTTAATAAATTCCTGTTCATATCAACTATAAATTCTATTGTATGTCAGTTACAAATTCTCCTTTATCTTAATTATAAATTCCACTTTGGGTCAGGTTTTCTGAGCTGGAATATTGCGTTTAATTAACCCTCACTTAGTGTCAGGTCAGTCTCTGGGTGTAGTTCTGGCAATGACACAAAGCTACGTTCAGAGGTGAGACCCCAATTTGACTGCTTCTGAGAGTTTCGAGTCAACCCATAATCGCTATTACTACCGTGTCTCATCTATGAGTTAAATAGAATCTATCATTTACAGGCAATATATTTACAAAAATATACGCCCACAAAACAAAGTAAATTACAAATGATTCGGATACAATACATGCGTGCGGTTTCAGCATAGAATGACACAAAAAACGGTTGATATGCCGTAAAACCCAACAGCCAATCAAACTACTAGTATTATGTAATCAAGTACTACATGCTGAATAGTAGAGCTATCGGTGACTAAATCTGTTATTCGACCAGGCTTAACTGGTGAAGAGGGTGGCTAGTCACCCAGCAGGAGGAGGCCGGGGGAGAAGGAAAAAATGTTTAGCAGGAGAAATAATTTTTTTTAGATATGAAAATTGAAATTCTAAACAATCGAGGAATAGAATGTCATTTTATTTTATTTTTTAAAGCCGTCTAGCTACAACCACTGTAAGTAATTTTCCTTTCTTCCTCTGTATACCTAGAAATAAACGGAGCTTCCATGTGCAAGGTTTCTTTCCAAGAACTGCCTGTCTGCTTCCCAACAGACTGCAACATGGTTGTTTTGAAGTCCAATGTTAACAAATTCTTGTTGAGCCGTCCTCTTAAATAATCAAATTCTGCCCAGTTAAAACCATCGTCTCCAATAATCAAGGTGTTGTCTCACCGTCGACCTGACAAACTCATTAACCCTTATCCTCTAGTGGACTTTGATGAATGGAAAAACGACAAATCCCAATCATTATTAGTAAAGAATTTTGATTTGAGTTGGCTTTGAATCAATACAAATAAAGAATGATAAAGATATTTGCTCAAGCTTTGATAAACATCAAAACGAGTTCAAAAGAATCGTATTTTTTATGCATAGAATATTTATAAAGTGTTATAAGGCATGTGTGTGCAGTGTGATGATGTATGGAAGTGAAACCTGGCCATTGAGTGTTGAGGACATGCGTTGCATGGAGAGAAATGATATGAGAATGATACGAATGATCTCTAATGTGAGTCCTAAAGACAGGCTTAGATCTGACATTAATATTAAATCTGGACATTACAAGAAGATGTGTGCAGAGCAGGAGACTTTCTTGGTTAATGGTGAGTCGGCAGACGAAGGTCACGGAAAACATGGGAAGTGATAAGGGTGGATTTGAGAGGAAGATGGAAGAATGAAGACCTGATCAGAGATAAGTTAGTTTGAAAGTCAATTTGTAAAAGCCGGCTAACACATGTCAGCTTGTAAACCGAATATGATGACGATGTCATTTTTAAGTTTGAAATAACATTTTTACCACTAAATGTACAGATTGAATGAGTGGCCTGGTCTATTGGTCAGTTTGAAATTGCATGTCACTATCCAACGTATATAATACAACAGCCAATTTCTTTAAAAAAAATTATTAAATTTTATTGTCCAGTGTACGTATTGTACAATACATTACAACCCCATTACTTATATAGTATGTTTCGAACAGTAATAAGAGAAATTCCAAGATTGTGCAAGAAGACAGTTACTTTATAAATACTCATTCTGAGAGAGAGAGAGAAGATAACGAAATACCAAGTTCTTATGTATGACAGGAAAAGAAACTGGAATCTGAGGAAGATCTCCATCATTCCAGTAATTATAGGAGAAACCAGGTTCATGAAAATGAATTTCAATATACGCGGTGAACCAAGCGCAAGAGAGATACAAAAAATTGCGCTTAAAGGGACGGTTAGAATCTTAAAAAGATCTTTCAGTTGGAGTCTCTGAAATAGCGGGTGAATGTCTGGCATCTGGAAGGATGCTCCAAGCAAAAAGATAAGAACATTTTTAAAAAAAGAAAGTCATACTGCATATAGTAACTGAGTGACATAGTTATTTATGTAAAATAAAGGGGGGGGGGTCGAATTACATTGAAAATCAACTTGTGACGTGTCATAGGAACGGAACTCTAACATAAGTTGGAGAGTGCCTGTATATACTATATATGTATACATACACATAATCAGGTATTTAGAACTGATTATAAAAAATATTTAGTAGTCTGAAATGACAGTCTCTATTTCCAGCTCATCACAGCCGCATTTGACAGCATGGATCTGAACATATGTGAAGTTTACATCCAACTCTATTATAACAGGACATACATTCTTAGATTTAAGTTACTAACACAGCTGAAATAGCTGTTGCTCATACCAGTCGGGGATACGTCCTGAACAATCAGTCCAACAGTGGCTTTGTTATGTTCAGAACACCCTCCCTTTAGGATGACCCCCAAAACTTACTCCCTAATTCTCAGTAACCCCTTACGTCTACAGTGGCGACCTGCCTTGTTTGGGGGTGAAATATTTTTTTTTTTTAATTTTAAAAAAAGGATGAAAAAATAACATCTGACTAAGGACGGAGTTAGTGACAATCTAGCACATAAAATTGTAACCTGCAAGGAGGCTTCTGGTAGTGAGACCTTCCATGCACTGGAATTCCGGCAACCTTCAATGGCTGCAAAAGAGTGCTTATAATCTCAGATTTTCTTTTTGCCACTGGGCTTCATCTTTCTCGCAGTTCGTCTATTGGTCACGTATATGCTCCATATCTACTCAACAGAATTACAGTAAATTTGGCATCACTGAGATAGCGGGTGCGTCATGAAGAGGTAAAATTGTTACTACTACTATTACTGCTAGACTCAAATCCGCCCCTAATCCACGCCAATAACATTCAATAAAAGGTTAAGCTTTATTCGTTTGAAATGGGTAAAATTATTACATATGTTTTTACTATTTGTTACAATTTATATATTATAAAAACTATTCTGTTAAAACATTAGAATCATCTCCTGTGGTACGTCGGGAAACAATGAATCACAAGCCACCGAGCCAAAATACTTCGGCTGATGGCCTACATACGTTGAAGAAATCATTCTCTTTTGTCCTTGTCTTCTGAAGAAGCAAGACGTTTCCAGCTAGATGCTTATTACCACTATAAACGTTCAGCACATGTAGGGAAACCAAGGGCAAATGTAACAAAAGAGTAACGATGACTACCAAGACATTTTGCTCACTAACGTATCGTCATAGAATTATATGAAAGAACTTTAAGAACTGTTATTTGGACGAAAATATCAACAGATAAATCCTACAATACCAATTATTTGCAACAACACATTCTCTATCTCTCTCTCTCTCTCTCTATATATATATATATATATATATATATCCCTCTCCCTCTCTCTCTCTCTCTCTATATATATATCCCTCTCTCTCTCTCTATATATATATATATCTCCCTCTCCCTCTCTCTCTCTATATATCCCTCTCCCTCTTTCTCTATATATATATATCCCTCTCCCTCTCTCTCTATATATATATATCCCTCTCCCTCTCTCTCTCTCTCTCTATATATATCCCTCTCCCTCTCTCTCTCTATATATATATCCCTCTCCCTCTCTATATATATATATCCCTCTCCCTCTCTCTCTCTCTCTATATATATATATATATCCCTCTCCCTCTCTCTATATCCCTCTCCCTCTCTCTCTCTATATATATATATATCCCTCTCCCTCTCTCTCTCTCTCTATATATATATCCCTCTCCCTCTCTCTCTATATATATATATATCCCTCTCCCTCTCTCTCTCTCTCTCTATATATATATATCCCTCTCCCTCTCTCGCTCTCTATATATATATATATATCCCTCTCCCTCTCTCTCTCTATATATATATATATATATCCCTCTCCCTCTCTCTCTCTCTATATATATATATCCCTCTCCCTCTCTCTCTCTCTCTCTCTCTCTATATATATATATATATATATATATATCCGGTATATATATATAAGAGAAATAATTCAACTCACTTTCTCGTTTCTCGCCAGAGCAAAGTTGCTTCCCTTGGTATAGCAAGATAATAAGCAATACAGTTTTCCTCCGTTATGTTATAATGGAATGCTCTTATTTACTAAATGTTCTTATTTCACAAATGGACAAACTGGTCTCGAACCTGAGTGCTTGACACACCGACCCCTGACCCTCTTCTTTACCAATCAGTCTCGCTGTTTTTTGTCTGGCGTCAACAGTGCACATGTTAAATAACTTTGATTTACGTTATCCGATTTATGTCATCCGAATCTAAACAATCTATAATTTCAAAGATCACATCTCTTTATACAGCCTTGTTGAACAAAGTATTAATAGGTGGAGCAACCGTCTCAGGACAGCTTCAAAATACTCAGGAACTATTTGACTCTTTAATAAGAGTAATACACCGGAAGTGGATATATGTTCAAAAAGCATACTGCTATGGTGAAAACTGTGTCAAAATAGAGCTTACACTACGTCATTCTTATGGATTTAGAAAATATATGTTTACACAGTTAAGCCTCTATTACGGAAAGTAAAAATGATTGAAATTTGATCAAATTGTGAGAATCTATAATCTTTGCTTTCGGTTAAACTCTATTAAAATTAGAGGTAAAATATTTTTCGTTGGGACATTACGCTTCCTTAAAGGCCAGTTTAGAGAAAGAAACGGATCAATGGATATTACCTATGTTACCTACGTTGTTTGAACGCTCATAAGAATCGATTCAATACTTCTGAAATTATAGCATGGATAGATAATAGATATTGTTTCCTTTATTGAACAGATGACCATAAAATAACTTTTTGACTTGAATCTGCGTAGAATATTTAAAGTATTAGATATTTATCTACCTCCCACAGCGGTAAGATATGACACAAGGTCGGGAAAATGGGATTTGAAAAGCCAGCGCCCGAGAAGGTGAGCACTCTGGCCTACAAAAAATGCCTGGGCAGCCCCGTCGCCATTCCCCAGTAGGGGCGCCTCAGGCAGTAAGCAATAAACTTACTCCTCTCCAAAGAGGGGAGGCAAAGCCTGGGAGGGTGGACCTCCTAGAACTGCACAGGACAGACCCACAGACCGACGTAAATCAAGCCCCGAAGGCCAAGACAATACCGATCTATAGGGTGTAGTATCCATCGGAAGAGATACTACACTTTGATCTTGACCAAAAGGCTGAGAAAACGAAAGGACGTCCTATGTAGCCATGTATATGCATAGTGACTCCTTGAATTGTTGGGATTTCGACCGATTAAGTATGCAGTTTTAGAAATATATGGGACTAGAGATAAACATGACAAAGAAAGGAGATAAGAAGAGGAAACACTTTTTGAAATTGAAGCAAGTTTAGATAAACGTACTTCAATTTCAAAAAGTGTTCCCTTTTCTTATCTCCTTGATATGTTGAAGAAAAAGGGAGAAAGAGAGAAAGAAAAATGTGTTGTTGCAAAAAAAGATACTGTACTACTTCGTAAGAAGCCTATTTGCTGCTGAAGTAAAGGAAAAAGAAAAATAATTAAAAAAATAAATTAAATCTCAATTAGGCAAGTACTTGCTTGCTAGACAAACTCTTTGAAACTGACTTTTTTTTTCTGTAGAATGTTGCTTATGTCGTGTCCTTAATTAGCACCTCTCCACGAGGGCCGGATGTGATATTGGAATTCATAACACACTCATTTATTGGTCAGTGGTTTTCCCCATTGTCTCTTTAAGGGCATTATGAATTCGCTAACAGGAAACCCAATGACTGCATTGCGATAGAAGTCTTTAGAATGCAGTTTGCGCACAAAAGCCATTCCTTCCATCACAAAAGGGGCCAGAACTGAAGGACGCAAGCGTGCATGCAGTTACATGAACAATCTTTCTCAGATAAGTTCTCGCGAAGGCATGTGAACCAGACTGAAATAATAACGTTATAATTTAGAAAGCCATTCTTAACATGGGGAGGTAGTGATTGATTAACTATTCTTTACTTTCACCTAACAGTTTAATAAACAGAATAGTTAACATGTTAAGAATGGTTTTCTAAATTATAACGTTACTAGTTCAGCCCGGTCTGCAAACTGCATAAGTGTCCTTTTTTTAAATTTATTTTCTTACTAATTCTCTGGATTTTCCTTATAGGCTATGGTATGGTTACAACAAAAAAAAACAGGTTGAATTATCTCCCCTTTCAACTGACTCTTCTAAATTAAAGATGAAAATTTAATCTGTCCCCAATAATACAGAAGCATCGACATTTTTTTTGAAAACTTTCATTCACTCCTCAAACAAGGCACATTGCCACTGAGACGTAAGGGTCTACTGTGATAAGGGCAAGATTTAGGGTGGGGAGTTGGGCAGCAATATGTTTGTTCACATTATATTTAAATTTCTGCATGTTGGTACAGTCAGTAAACAGGGAGCAGTGAGGGAATTCCAAAAGCAAGCGGTCCAAGCAAATAAGCTATTAGAGTAAAAAGTTTTTCAGCATCTGAGGACCTCTACAGTGAAGGGGTGGGATTTTGCTGCTTTCCGGGTTTGTCAAGAATATTTACATTGAGGAGGTACAAGTGCAGTAAGTTTGTTGGAGCACATTCCATGGAAGTACTTGTAAAATCAGCACAGGGATGCAGCATTGCGGCAATGAGACAGAGGCTGGAGCTTGGTAGACAGTGCGGAATTTATTACGTTAGAGACTCTTTTTTATACCCTGTCCAAGAGGAATTCAAGTATGTCCCTTTGGCTGAAAATCCAGCAGATCTTTTGTCCCAAGGTATTTCTTTGAACAAGTTTCGACAAATGATCCAATAGTGGATATCAGACCCGAAATGGATAGTAGAAAAGCCAACGTATTGGCCTAATAATAGTTTAGACCACTTAAGTTCCAAAAACAAAGAGATAGTCCAATCTGCAGTGCTACACACTACTATTTCAGACACTAAAGTAGAACCCATCATACCTTTCAAACGATTCTCATTGTCAAAGTTGATGAAGGCTATAAGATTTGTATTTTAATTCAAAGATTTACTAAAACGTCACAATCCACCTACTCAAGATCCTGCCCACTGTGCAAGGATACATCTTTTTAAACGCGTGCAGCAACAAACCTTTCAAAAGGAAATCGTTTACCTGAAGGACTCCAAAGATAGTCCTTCTGACCTTGTTAAAGAGCTCAACATTTCTTAGATGCGGAAACAATAAGAACAGATGGTAGGATAGCCCAAACCTCAATTAATGAGTACGAGTTGATCTATCCGATTTTGCTAGATAAATATCTCCCTTTAGCTGAACTGATTATCAACGATTGCCATGATAAATGCAAGCAGGTTTTCCGGATTTGGAGTGGGGGTAAGCCAGCCAGCCAGTGAAAGGGTTACTGTCAAAGAGCTTCCTTTGTATTATTTGGAATATTCAAACTACAGTTCTCGTCTTCGGTCTTATTCTCCCAACGTTTCGGCTGATGTAACTTCCGACCTTCTTCAGGTGCCTCTTATCGAATTTAGGAATCTTCATGTCGAACTCGGGAATCTGTACAAAATTTCGAACAGAACCCTTTATTTAATCCACAGGGATAGCCTGCTCTTGTAGTCATGATCAGGTAGACTTCTTAAGTAATTTGTAATTGTATTCTTAGTATCGTTCATACTGAGGATTGAACCTTCAACCTCAAGAAGATTGTCACTTAGAACTGAGTATTCCTTAGTACTTTTATCCGTTGCACCACGGGTCATGTGGCAAAATTCCGTACAGATTCCTAAGTTTGATCAGACGCACCTGGAGAAGGTCGGAGGTTACATCGGCCAAATGTTGTGATAATAACATACAAGATGAGAACAGTAGTCGGAATAATCCAAATAATCCAAAGTATCAATCCTCATCTCAAAAATTCCAAAACATAAAGTGCTTCATATGTAAAAGATTTAACAACTCAGCATGGTGTACCTTCCTACATCTACAGCGACAACGTCTCCTCCCCTCTATAGTCCTATAGCCCAACCTTTCCTTGCTATGGTAGAAGCGGTGGCAATGTGATAGTGTCAGAGCTACCTAGCTAACAGGGCTCTGATGAAAATGAAGGAGGAGTCGGTATCAGGACCTCTGGGTCTCTGCCTCTGCATGTGACAAATAAAGATGCGTCAGGTGCAGAACCGCAAATCAATGGAGTGAAAGTAGCAATGTTGCTTTTGCGCCAAACTTTCCCCGACTTCACAATGCAACTGCTGAGCCTTTTTGTTCTCAGTGTCGGGAGTAAACACCTGCAATCCTGCAAGTTAACAAATAGCTGTAATCAACGAGGAGGAGGACAATCCTGAGGCACGGTCTTTGTGAGCTTTATGCAGAAGTCCGACTCACTTAACAACAACAACAACAATAACAGCGACAGATTATTGTATGCTGCACTGGGAAAAGACATTATGGAACACGTTTCTGAATTTTTTAGATGAGGATTGATAATTTGTATAATTTGGATTATTCGGACTACTATTCTCATTTTGAGTGTTATCATCACAACGTTTTGGTCGCTGTAACCTCTGGCCTTCTTCAGGTGTATCTTTTCGAACTCAGGAATTTTTCTGTTGCACTCGGGAATCTGGACAGAATTTCGAACAGAACGCTTTATTTAATCCACGGAGGTAGCATGCTCTCGTTTCGTCAGCCATGACTGGGAGAAGTCTTCAGTAATTCGCAGTTCTTCGTTCGAAATTCCGTTCAGAGAGTCCCGAGTTCGAAAAGATACACCTGAAGAAGGCCGGGGGTGACAGCGGCCGAAACGTTGTAATGATAACACTCAAGATGAGAACAGTAGTTCAAATAATCCAAATCATACAAATTATGAAACACGATGTACAATCTTCAGAGTTTGGAAGAGAATTACACAGCAATAGAATCAGACATGTTAAAACACCATTGTACTCTCCTTGGGTAGATAGCACATGAGAGTGCCTGATTCGTGTGGTGAAAGCATGGTTGTACAAGAGCATTGGTCATGCCAAAATCGAATACTTTGAACTCCTGACGTCACTTCCTGACATAAGTGTATTTCACTTATAGATGTCCATCAGTGATCTCCAAATAAAAACCACTAATTGCTTTTTGCATCAAAACATCAACAGTCGACTTTTTGTAAGGTCTAAAGTCCAAGACAGAGTAGAAACTGAACTCCCAACGAGGACTGACCGCACTTAGGCTTTTGAAGAACATGAAAGAATTGTAGCATTCACATATAATGATGTACTATTTTCTTTTGCTGTAAATAGACAGATTTACCCATCGGCCAATCAGAGGTCTTAGCATAGGAACACAGGAATTTATTGGACTATTTCTTTTGCAGCACCCACGCAATCTGTTTTTCCTGCCAAGACACATGATACATTTCATAAAGAGTGACTCTTAACGGTTTTTAATTCCTTTTCAGCACAGCCCCACAATAAAAAGTTATTTCTAAGTAACCTTCAATGTCGTCTGTTGTTGTCTATCTATTTATCTATAAAGTAAGATCACAGCCAACCTCTTACAAAATTCTTAATAAGCATCACATCATTTAATTTGATCTTATTGGAGAAATTTATCTGGTGCAGATTTTTGCAGTTTTCTCTGGAGCCGTACAACATTTCTCAGAATTTTTCCAGTATTCTGTAATGGAAGAAAAGGTGAATGGTATCCATTCGCCATTATAATTAAAGTCTGTAGTATTACCTACCTATGTTCAACACAATTACACACACTTTCATCAGGGGGCATTTTCAGACCAGAGCTATCTTCCCTTTTTGTGATTGTAGGTCGTGTTACAATCCGGTTATAAAAAGGAATGCACAGATCACTGCTGCCTTGTTTTTTTTTCATCCGACCTGGCCTCGACAGAACACACTAGACTCCCTCACGCCTTTTTCATCAAGGATAAGCTGCAGACAACATTAGTCATACCGTCAATGTCTTCCTTCATTCTGGCTGCTTTGATGGAAATTCTAACACACCATGTGCGCTCCACACCAAATACAAAATTTGGTATGTAAAATTTCTTCTCTCTACACACATACGCACACATTGTTCTACTCAGACTTTGTTATATAAATTCTCGTGGACTCAATTCCAAAGCAAACACGATGTGTGTGTATAGATCGATACACACACATGCACACACTATTTACAGACTCTTTGTATGCATTTCCACGGACACAATTTCATAGTGGACCCAGTCGTGTTCGCGAATAATAAATGTCCTTTTGTATACTTCTTTGTTTTCTGAGTTGGTACTTTGTTCTCATCATTATGCGTGTATATTGAACATATAAATATATATGTTCTCATCAGTATGCTTGTATATTGAACATATAAATATATATGTTCTCATCAGTATGCTTGTATATTGAACATATAAATATATATGTTCTCATCAGTATGCTTGTATATTGAACATATAAATATATATGTTCTCATCAGTATGCGTGTATATTGAACATATAAATATATATGTTCTCATCAGTATGCTTGTATATTGAACATATAAATATATATGTTCTCATCAGTATGTGTGTATATTGAACATATAAATATATATGTTCTCATCAGTATGCGTGTATATTGAACATATAAATATATATGTTCTCATCAGTATGCTTGTATATTGAACATATAAATATATATGTTCTCATCAGTATGCTTGTATATTGAACATATAAATATATATGTTCTCATCAGTATGCGTGTATATTGAACATATAAATATATATGTTCTCATCAGTATGTGTGTATATTGAACATATAAATATATATGTTCTCATCAGTATGCGTGTATATTGAACATATAAATATATATGTTCTCATCAGTATGCGTGTATATTGAACATATAAATATATATGGGGGAGACGTTGCCAAATGTCGAACACATTATCGTGCCTCCAAAAAGTCCTACCTTTTCTGATTGTATATTCGGTACTTATTCAGATTAGGACCCAAGCTAAAATCGACTTGGTATCGGTAGTTTCCAGATGTTTACATAGACGTCTAGTAAATGTCGAAACGCTTATCCAATCAGAATGCAAGAAAATAAGCAGACAACAAGTTAACATTTCAATTGATTGAATCGCAAAATTCACTAATTGAAAATAAAAATTTATCAAAGCGATAATGAATGTTAACGAGTTATTACGTTTCCCAAAGGAGTGATTCAATTTTGTCAGGGGAAAAAACTGATAGCCAAAGAAAGAAATTGTGCAAAATAACTTGTTCAGTGATATTTTTCTACAAGAAAAAAAAAACATTTTTATGCAGAAAAAAAAAACAGTTTATAACCCTAACACGGTGTTAACACTTGTTCAGGGAAAAAGCAACTTTTTCAAGCAGAAAAAAAACTTTTTATAGCTCTAACCCTAACACTGTTTTAACACTTGTTCAGTGATATTTTTCTTTAAAAAAGAAAAAACAATTATGTGTAAAAAAACATTTGTTCCAGTTGTACATCCAGCCTTCTTTTGGATGTTTTGGATGCAAGCAACCGACTTTTCATTTGGCTTTTTCTGTCCGTCTACATAAGCATCCGGAAACTACCAACGTCAAGTCGATTTTAGCTTGAGTCCTAATCTGCATAAATACCGCATATTCTATACATTATTTTATACGTGTTGTATATTTATCAAGTTGCAAACTGTTAATACAAAAAAAAATTCCTGTCTCGACTAATATGGATAAAAGAAAAGTACCCTTTAAATGGGTCCAATTTAAAATGATATCACGCAAAAATGTATATAAATATTTCATAACATTGTTCTCCTAAGTCGGGAATGTATTATAACACACTCACTGATTGGTCATTGGTTGTTTCCCCTCATCAAATTGGCCAATAGGTAACCCAATTACTGCTCCCTTAGGGGTACTGTGAACCAACCTATATAAACTAAAACACGTGCTGCTCCAGCCTCTTTTTCCAGTTCTCCCACCTTGGGTAACATTAGCTTGACTGCATTTCGACAGAAGCTCTCAGAAGGCAGTTCATGCACAAAAGCCATTCCTTCCTTCATTAAAAGAGTCAGAACTGACGAACGCAAGAGTGCATGCAGTTACCCGAACAATCTTTCTCAGATAAGTTCTCGCAAAGGCACGTATTCATAAAACCTCCTCATTCTGAACATTCCCATTTTCTGTTGTATATCATTCTTGCCCAAGTAAAACTGTTGAATTAATAAACACTTGTTTTTTTCATTCTCGCCAAAAGCTGTGGCTACCATTTCGAATTTCAGCGCTTATCTTCAAAGATTATTTCCTGCTTTCTCACGTGCGAGAATTGAACTTTCTTGCGGGGATAACCTCTCCACGAGGGCCGAACGTCAATATGGAGTAGGTCATGGGGACGTCAGTTGGCCGGTATTGAACAACCTATAAAAATTGCCCTTATTTAACTCGTCCGTATTCTCCGGTAGGGGTGCTTCAGGCGATCAGCAATAACCGCCCCCCCCCCTTCCAATAAGGAAGCGGTAAACTCTTCGCCACCACCAAAAGGGGACGGTAATGCCTAGGATAACCTTCTGAACACCGAGCCGAATTCACAAATCTAATCGTAGCCCGATTATAGCGTTTTAGGGCATTAATCTATTTTTTCTTTTATTGCTTAAATAAACCCTGTGCGTTTTGTTGTTGTTGTTGTTGTTGTTTTTAGGCGATTACGTGTGGCTTTACGACCTTGCCACTTGGACTTAGGGTTAGTGATAAAAACTTTGGTTAATTACCCTAAAAAACTAGAATGGCTTTTTAGAAATGGTGGAGGGGGGGGGCACCATTCCCGTGGCGGCAGGAAGAAACACAACTAAGGCCGTTTAATGTAGGTAAACCCAGCTCCCCCAAGGGGGGGGGGGCTTCCCCAGGTACAAAAATAGCCGATAACGGGTTGGTCGGCATTCCCCGGTAAACCACCCTCTCTTGAAGGAGAAGGTAATGCCTGGGATGATAAACTTCTGAGCAACAAACAGAAAACAAATCTAATAGTAGCCAGAGAATCGACGAAAAGTGAGTTTCTTTCATGCTCGCATAAAGTTTATATATATAAAAAAAAAAAAATTATTCATTAAAATGTGTAAGGTGCCTGGATAGATTTAAAAAGAAGTAAATATTAAACGAACCTGAAAGTCGTATTAGAATTAAATTGAATTAATTACAATGAAATTCACAAAAACAAAATCGATAAGTTAGTTTTATAATTTCTTCGTTTATTTAATATACAGAATTAAATAAATTGTGTATTTAAAGGCATATTAATTTGGTAGTTTTATAACCCGTTCGTTTTCTCCATTCCAAATTTTTGTCCATACTTTCGTTCGTCTCATGCGACGCCGCAAACGAAATCATTTCTCCTCTTTTTTTTTGCGTAATTGCTGTGCACTGCACTGCACTGCACTTTCTATTTCAAGTTTGGATATAAACAGCATCATTTAAATACTTACAAAAAGGGTTTAATTTTGTGACATTCCCTTCATACCCTTCTTCTGTCTTTATGTATATTTGCCAACGGGTTAGTACGTTTTTTATATATATATTTCGAAAATGAAAACCATGTATTCCAAGAGATTCCCGATATTGTTAATATACCAATATTCGCCTTTTTGTGTTGTTGTTCTAGCCACTTCTTTTATTCTTTCAAAAAAAAAAGAGAGCCCGTGAAACAATAAATATATTTTTTATTATTATTATTTAGACAGCTATTAAAAGTTTAGAAAATTAAACTTAAATTCAAATTATTATTAAGAAAACTAGAAATTATTATAAATTCAAAATCTTTTTTTTTTTTTTTTTAGCTGTTGTTAAAACCTAAAACATAAGGAAAGATATAACTGAATTATTCAACTTTTTTTTAAATTTAATCATCATAGTTTAGTGTGTACAATTTGTAAATAAATGTGTTTCTTTGACGATAAGTGATTCTAAAGCCTTTAAGCTAACGGATAACCTATTATATAGACAGAAAGAACAGTAAACTAATAACTGACTGAAATTAAAGTTTAAATGGAAACATCGTATGTTGCGGTTCATTTGTTGTCGTAAAGAAAAACCTTAATTTTCATGTACCATTATCGTATCAAAGAACAGTTTATTTTCCATCTTTCGATCATTTTTATAATCGATTTTTTTTTTTAATTCTAAAAAATAAAATCAATACTTGCCGAATGAATTTACATAAATACGCACAGACTAAAAACAGTGAAATTCATTTCATCTAAAAAAAAAAAAAAATTAATGAATAACCGAATGTTTTACGTATTCGTCGATTCGTTGTTTACTTATTTTGTTATGGAGGGAAAATTCCATCTTCATCCTTTTTCTTTCAAATATGGTAACAGAATGGAAATAGTAGTCGTAACAGCATTAACAAAAACCGTACCCCCCTCCCTCTCACAACACACACGCACTTGCCTCCTTTTGCGCAAAAAAAACCCCAAAAAAACAAAACAAAGTATGTTGTGTCTTGCTAAAAAAAAACAACCATTTACAAACAATTCCCGCTCTTCTGACTAGGATCTAAGTGTAGTATATGTTCTGTCCTCAGTCAGAGGATGAGAAATTCTTCTCAATTAAGTATTTTTTTTTTTTTTAAACTTTTGTCTCATTCCAGAATGCCTTTCATTGAGAAACGGGATTTCCTTCACATTTAAGATCGACCTTGTGTGTAACATTGCCCTCGTGGGGAGGCGGGCAAATAGTGACTTAAAATCAGTATTATTTTTACATTGAAATGTGGACAATTTTTTCCCCCCATTTGCTTTTGCTATCAAATATAAAATCACTTGGTTATAATAATAGCATTCTTCAGTAATTAATTAAAAAAAAAAGCTTAAGCATTTAATATTGCAAAAAGATAATTCAATTAAAAAAAGCTTTAAATGTTTAATATTACAAAAAATAATTAAAAAATAAAATAAATAAAAAATAATTCAATTAAAAAAAACAAAAATAAGACAGTTTTTAAACTTAAAAACCAACCTATTTAATAGTGTTTTCATTTTTATATTTAAAAATATCATAGATAAAAAAAAAACTGGAAAAAAAACTATTGACTTAATGTATTACCCGTTTTTTTATAAATATGTTAGATTATAATTTTTCTTAATTGCCAAAACCGGCCTCTGCCCCGTCGTAATAATAAACCAAGTAGCTTTTATTTTATAAAAGAAAATTAAATTTTAACGAATAACGTGGAAATACGAAATATTCAAGCGAGATAACCGAAATTCAAAATAAGCCGTAATGGAGGACGTATTTATTCGTTATTCGTTTATCGGCAAAATTTCATTTTCTTTTATAAAATAAAAACTACTTGATTAATTTACATGATTTTTTGGGTATAGTATATATTCAGCCCGTGACAGGTACGTATATCAACAAACAGATATTCCTCAGTTTTGTTTTTTTTCGAATGTCTCCCTTCATCTGGATAAACACCTAAAACTGTTTTTCTTTAAAACAAATAGTTCCTTATTATCCTTAAACTAGAAAATTATGAGTCTGGCTTATCTATCCTTAGCTACTTTCTCGGCTTGTTTATAAGGAATTAGCACCCAGAGGATTTTAGTTCTCATAGAATCGGTTCCGAGAAATGACGGACAATCCGGAGTCAGTCCCGAAAATGACCGAAGAAGTTTACAATTTGAAAGCCCCGAAAAAATGTAAAACGGCAGATGACACTAAGTAGGCGAAGGGTTAGGTTAAAGGATAATATTGTCGTTTCCCAACCAAAATGGCGGACAATAAATCGTCTGCATTTTTTTTTTTTTTTTTTTTTTTCCCCGACCTCACAAATAAGTAAACCCAAATAAATTGTTTTAGACTAATTTCTCAACTGTATTTCCTTTAAAATAATTCAAGGTAAATTTTAAATTGGTCCAAAATAATTTATTTGGGTTTACTTACTCATGTATGGGGTCGGAAAACTGCAGATTTATTGGCCGCTATTTTGGTTGGGACACGACGATTACCGGTTACAGTTTTTTCAAAAGTTAACCCCTCAAAAAATAAAAATAAGGTTGAAAAAAACTTCCTAGATAAATTGTTTCGGTAATTTCCTGGACTGACTCGGAATTCTTCGTCAGTACTCGGAAGGCACTCCATAAGAACTGAAATCTTCTTGGTGCATATTCCTTACAAGTACCGTTTATAAAGATTGTCGTGCTCTGGCATGGCCGTTCGTAAATTAGTTTACTGGTAGCAAAACAGTACCAAATTGAACGTTGAATTTTAGACGCTAAAACCTACACAAGCGAAAAATTATCTTAAATCCACGGTCTACCTTTTTTTTTTCTTCATGTGAATTAATGATTAAAAGTAGACGGTGGATTTGAGGCAAATTTGTAATTGTGTAGGTCTTAGGCGTCCCAAATTCAGCTTTCAATTTGGTACCGTTCTGCTACGAAAGCTCCAAAAGCTGTTTGTAATTAATTGCGGAAACTCGTTTCACTCTTGGGGTGGTCGTCATGCCTTTTTTTGGTGATAACTTCCTCCACAAATAAAAATAATAATAAGACTTACATGCAAAACCAACGGAAGTTTATTCACTGAAATAAACCATTAACAAACATAACATATTTCCTTTTGTAATGAGTTCAGAAGTCCTTTCTTTAGTTTCAGGGTAAGTAAAAAGGAGAATGTCTTTTGTTTTGTTGAAATGCTCATGTGTTATAAAATGTTAAGAGAGGCAATAGGTAATGTTCGCCTGTGAAATTGTATGATGCGCGCGAAAGGTGAAATGGAGGAGTGATAGTACGACGCGTGTAACCTCCGAATGAAGAGTCAGTTAGAGAGAGGGTTTGATGTTTGTGTGTGCTTAAATACTATTTGGATAGGCTCCAGCGAGCTTAAGGAGAAAAGTTTAGAAAAATGTCTTTGGAGAAATCCCATTGGACAGAAATATCACGTGGTGTGCTCCCTACTACGTCCGCTCGTTTTGAGTTGATTTAATATATAAGGCCACGCCGGAATTTGCGTGGGTGTTATTTTTTATTTTTCACGCGCCAATACAATTATATTCACACTGCGCGCCTAAATTGTATTTATCCCAAACAACAATTTTTATCCGAATCTTAACCGTGTCAACTGGCACACTCTAAATAATTGACGTGACTGAAACAGAAATTAACTTGTGCGTGTGCAACTCTCAACTTAGGATTCCTCTATAAATCTGGCGCTTAATTGTGCGCCTTGTTCCTGTTGAATTGAAGTAATATATATATATATATATATATATATATATATAATATAAGGATCAAAGTGTAGTATCTGCATGTTATTGTTCGAACGGTATAAAACTGATGCAAAAGCAAAAAATGTGTTTACTTTGTAAGTGTTCAAAAATGTGATTTTGAAGTCTTTAAACTGTCGAAGAGAAAGTAATTTATAGTTTGTTGAATCTATATCTCGATGTTAATAAAATTGTGTGACCAATTCTCGTACATGACCAGAATGCATTGCTCAGCGTAGAACGGCCATCGTTGAAATATATCCAAACTAGTGTGCTAAGTTGCTAACCTGTGTAAACAGAGGAATTGTTTTAAATTGGTCTCGAGGTAGCCATGTTAATTTTTTTTGTATTAAATTAAAGGTATTATTGTAGATTAACATGCCCCCCCCCCCAAAAAAAAATGAGATTCTGCTTGTTTAGGCGATTTCGTGTGAACAGTGAACACCCCGAAAAACTTGGCACATACAGGGTGAGCAAAAATAAGGGTCCTATTTTTAAAAATGCATAACTTTTTTATTTATTGATTTTTTTAAAATTATTTTTTTAGAATAAGTAAAGGACCCCTTCCGAAGCAAGCATGAGCCGTATTAGCCCTAAGGAACGTACCCTCATTTAGAAAACATTATTTTTGCTTAAAAAACTCAAAACAGTGTAAAAAACAATACTTTAGTTTTTGTAAGTTTTAAGAAGTGTTTTTCGGCTAAAATTTGTTTTGTTTATTTCAAAAAATCTCGGAAGGGTCAGTCTACACACACATACAGTTTGGTGAGTTTAACTTTTATTTTGTGGAAGTTATTCAAATTCAAGTTATTCAAATTTAAAGATAGGACCCTTATTTTGGCCCACCCTGTAGAAGACAAATAAGTGCTTCTTTAGAGACGTGGCCGAGACGAAGTATGAAAGGGGGGAGATAATTCAACTTTTTTTTTTTTAATGAAAATTAAATAGCAAGTAAAAATTCTATTTTAGCTTGATTATTAAAAGCCATAAAAAAAAAGATGCAGGTCTCGCCATCTGAAATAAGTCTGTGCTGGCAAAAAAATCGATTATTTTGCAATTATCTCTTAAGTAAAAATAACAGGTCTTCTCAGTTCAAATCGTTTGCGTCCATTTTGTGATAAATCAGAGTTGATCACCCCCCCCCCCCCAAAAAAAAAGTTTGAATTATCTCCCCCTTTCAAATTTCGTCTCTGCCACGTTTCTAAAGAAGCACCTAAAAATATTTTGGGACACATGTTCGTCTTTTACCATAGTCCGTTTTTCACAACTTTTTACTGACCATTATTTTTTTTATTTTTTCGGTGTACACTTACCTATCAGGCTGCTAGAGAATTCCGGGATTTTTGGAAAATATTTTGAAATATTTTACATTTTAGGAGGGGGGATCAGTTTTTGACATGTGCCTATTTTGGAATTTAGAGTGGGGAATCAGTTTCGCATATAAATTTAACTTGGTCGGAAATGGAGAATCATTTTATGTTAAATCTATGCACGAAACTGACCCTTCACCTCTAAATTCTAAATTAATTGTTTTTATTTTTCTTGTTGTTGTTTTTTGTTTTTTTATCTTTCCGCTAAGTTTTTTAGGGTGTTCACATGTAATCGACTAAAAAAGTAGAATCTCATTTTTTTTTTTTTTTTTTTTTTTTTTTTTGTCAAAAGCCTTGGTTATGCGCGATAAGTTGTTTTGAAATAGTGCCGAATGACATTAGGATTCCCCTAAAGTTAATATAAACTAGATGAAATATAAACAGTCATGATTATTAAGCGGATAGTACTGCATGCGGTGTCAATAGTAACCTCTGCCGTAGGCTTGTAGATTGTTTACTTCCAGTAATCATAAAAAACGGAACTTGTCCCAACAATGTTTGTCAAACATATCATAGCACGTTTCACATGGAAGGTTAGAACGATTTTGTCTATTGTCATTATGTAGACACGCAGGGAAATATTTGTACAAAACTTGTGACCGCCTCGAAATTCTAGAATTTGATAGTACTAAGTACAGTGGTTGATTCGTTTTACGGTTGAATCTTATTTCAGTCACCTAAATTATTTAGAGTGAAATGGGTTTCCGTATTACTCCGAAAAAAACGTATTTTTAACCATGTTTTGGTTATCCTACTAACGGTGCTCCCATAGAGAAGTCAAAAGTTTTAGTAAAAAAAGGTTTATATATATATATATATATATAGAGAGAGAGAGAGAGATATATTATTTTTGTTAAATTATATGCTAGTAGGAAGGTTTTTGGGGTCAAATCAATGTACTATTAATTAGTAAAATAGTAGAGACGTTAAAACACTTATCGCCTTGAGGGGAAAAAAATATCGGACGATGCGATAGAAAAACAATTGTTGGCCTAGAGAAACGAAACGAAGCAAAGCCGTGTGTAATTATAAATATGTATTTTATTTCAAAATTTTAAATTAGGTATAAAAATAATTTATTAACAAATAAATAATCCCACGTTCGTCCAATAAAGTTGACAGGAAGTGTTATCCTGTCAACTTTATTGCTTTCTGTGAAGGGTTCGCTTTTCGTTTAACACGTTCTGATCGATCTAAAACGTGACACTTGGCGGGCATATTAGACGAACGTGGGATTATTTACGAAATTCTGCGATAATTTCAACCGTGCTTTTCGCACGTTTTCGTGCGTAATACTACTTGGACTTAAACTCGAAATGATTCCTCGGTTAGTATTATTTAACAAAAGCAACATAATACCATTCATAATTCTTATACACGTAATTTATCGCATTCTGTGTGGGAGCACCGTTAGTAGGATAACCCATGTTTTAGTAAGAAAACAAAAATCGTACACGTGAAACACCTAAATGAAAACTTGCCTGGAAAAATATAGTCGCCATTTTTTATAAACATGTAAAAGAACGATAAGTAAAGTTCATAATTTTCGACTTTAAGAACCATTTTTTAACACAATATCAAAGCAAAAAAAAATTATTTTTTGGGGGGGTTTAATCTTTTTAACAAAAAGAAATGATCATCTATCTATCTATCTATCTATCTATCTATCTCTCTCTCTCTCTCTCTCTATCTCTCTCTCTCTCTCTCTCTCTCTATATATATATATATATATATATATATATATATATATATATATATATATATATATATATATATACTATTTATAAGTAAATATTATTTTCAGATTCACCCATATACGTGTTTCATGCCAAACCTATATAGATATATATAGATATATATAATCTTGGCAGATGGGAAGGACATGGAGGACCGCTGGCTTATGGTGGAAAAAGCTTGAAGAAAGTGTGTACGGATGCCTGAAAGTGATACAACAATTTTTTAAATATTTTATTCATATTAATTTCAGACTTTTCTTTTTTTCATATTAATTTCAGACTTTTCTTTCATCATATTCTAATAATTAACATAATACAGACTATTTGAAAAATAATTTATTTGATTGTTTTCAAAACTTTTTTTTTTAATTTCATTGAAGAAAATAAACAAAATAGAATAATCTTCTTTTTTTTTCTTTTTTTTCAAGAAATAATGTTTTTGAGCAACGGAATGTGTTTTTTTTTATTTAATGTTTGTTTGGAAATATTTAGTGAAAATAATGTTTTTTGGGAGGGTTAAGGGTTAGGGTTAGGGCATTTCCATTTCTAAGAAAAAAATTTGATTCCGGAAGTTACTCCATTTCCAAGAAAAAAGGTTTTCACTATTAAAAAAAATGTTTTGAAAACAATCACATAAAAACAAATAAATTATTGTTCAAATAGTCTGTATTATGTTAATTATTAGATTATGATGAAAGAAAAGTCTGAAATTAATGACAAAAAGAAAGTCTGAAATTAATATGATTTTAAAAAAATGGTATCACTTTCAGGCATCCGTACACACTTTCTTCAAGCTTTTTTCATCGGAAGCCAGCGGTCCTCCATGTCCTTCCCATCTGCCATTATCTTTAACCATTATAAATAAATACCATGCTCTTATATTTTATTTTAAGCTTTTGAAAATTTTTGAATAATTTTACATAATTGAGCATTCTGTTGGATTTCCTTCTACCAATCTTCAGCCACACTGATGAGTCATAAATGACTAAACGTGTGTCCGTGGATAATTAAATTTATATATATATATATATATATATATATATATATGAAAAAGGAAAAGCCAAGAGACATTTTTTATATATTCATCAACGTTTCATCTTTATTGTAAGACTTCCTCAAGATGATAATTTGAGGAAAAATGTCATGCAAGAACATCGAAATTTGGAGTTGACATTATGGAGAGATGAAGGAAAGTAGTAGCCGTGGCTACTGTGCACGCTGGAGGAGAGTCCAGGCTGTGAGAAGTCAGTGGTGGCAAAGAATAAAATGAATATGGAAAGATTTGAATGGGTACCATTAAGATAGCAGTGAAATGGGGAGAGGTGAGAATATAATTGAACTTTCCTTAAGGTGGGAGAGCTGAAAGAGGGGCTGAGATTTTTGTCGTGGTGAGTGATAAGTAAAATGTAGTTTAGTTGAGGATGTTTTGATCGTTTAAGAGTAAATTGAAAGAAAAAGGGGTTTAAATATCTAAATATTTGTAAGGATGTGTTAATTTGTAAAGCTCGGTCAGGATAATTTTGCTTATTAAAGGGGATAGATTGTAGAAACCATTTCGTTGTCTGATGGTGTTAGTATGTGATGAGTGCTGTTTCAAGTAGTCTTTGCCGAGCTTTGTTATGTGTTTTATGATTTTGGCCTGTTCGAACTTGAAAGCATGATTGTGTTCTAATACGTGGGAAAAAAGTGCACTGAGAGAGTTATTGTTTTTATGTCCCTTTTATGTTTGCTCAATCTGACCAAACAAAAACTAAACTTAAATCATGGCTAACCCTTCCTCTTATCGTTCTCACTTACACTTATACACAACTCCCCGCATACACACTCACGTGCTAACTCTTTTCTCATATATTCATTCACATACTTATGAATCACCCACTACCATGGCCATCCCTACTACAGGCCAGGCAATCGTGCAACTGGGGTCTTTTACTGGGGGCCATGTGAATTTTCTTAAATATTTGATATAGAAGTTGCAAACTATATCATCAACTGGTGCGGATCCTTTTTTTCTTTTTAACCACAATATACAAGTAATGATCTTTTGATATAAGTACAAAATCTCTAAAAAAAAATCCAACATTGAAATAAAAATTCTTCATTGAAATATGCATTTGCCTTTGTTTATTCAAAATTACCTGTCTCTTAATTTATAGGAATTTGTCAATTGTCAAATTTATCAATTAGCTCATTGTGGTTCTTATTATTTGGTATGTAAAACACATAAAAACATCAAACTAATCTCACAGAGGAATTTTACCGTTGTTTGCAACTTCTATATCGAATATTTAAGAAAATTCACATGGCCCCCAGTAAAAGACCCCAGTTGCACGATTGTCTGGCCTGTAGTAGGGATGGCCATGCCCACTATGAATCAAAACTATCTCACCACAAATAACAGCTTTACAAATTAACACAATTTACACATGTTTACAAATATTTAGATATTTAAACCCCTTTTTTCTTTCAATTTACTCTCAAACCATCAACACATCCTGAACGAAACCACATTTTGCTTATCATTGCCCTAAAATTAAAATCATTTTTTCTTTCTTCTCATACCCACCCCCACCCCCTCGTCCCCAGCACACTTCTACACATTCTCTCAAACACACTTATTCTCACACATTCCTGACATAGCCACCTGGTCAATACTTCTCCCTCCAGCCTCAAAAAATTTCACACTTAACCACAACAAAAATCTCACCTCCCCTCTTTCACCTCTCCCACCTTTTTGACCATTTCCTTCACACTCTTACCCACCCTATTTTCAAGTTATATTCATTTCTTCAAATCTTTTTCTAAAACTATGATACCACCTACATGCCAAACACACAATGTTTCTCCCCTCCGTTCTTTTTCCCCAGCCTCTCAAAATCCATGCCACACCTCACCACGACAAAAATCTCAGCCCCCCCCCCTTTTAGCTCCCCCACCCTAAGGCAAGTTCAATTATATTCTCACCTCTCCCCATTTCACTGCTACCTTAATGATACCCACTCAAAGCTTTCCATATTCATTTCATTCTTTGCCACCACTGACTTCTGACAACCTGGACTCTCCTCCAGCGCGCACAGTAGCCACAGCTATTACTTTCCTTCATCTCTCCATAATGTCAACTCAAAATTTATGTATTTGCATGACATTTTTCTTCAAATTATCATCCTGAGTAAGTCTTACAATAAAGACGAAATGTTGATGAATATATAAAAAATATCTCTTGGTTTTTTCTTTTTCATTTCCCATTACGTCGGATTACTCTCATCCTTCCTTTCTCATATATATATATATATATATATATAAACTTCTTTTGTAAGATGGTAGGAAAAATCCCAGCAGAGTGCTCAATTAATTGAAAAAATTAAAATTAAAAGCGTACTATTTATTTATTATTCTGTACAGAAAATCAGTACCATTTGTTTCAAGCTCAGAAGGTGTTAACCTCCAGGCTATCTTCAGCTTTGTTGTCACTTGGTAGAAGATAGCCGGGAGGTTAACGCCTTCTGAGCTTGAAACTAATGGTACTAATGTTGTACTGATTTTCTATACCGAATAATAAATATATATATATATATATTCCATGATAAATGCCAGTATACTGAAATCATATGCCCTTAATAGGGTTAAGATGAAAATTCATATACACTAAATGTACAAAAGCAAGGAAATTCCCAAATTTTTACACTTTTATTGTCATTAAGGGTATGACTACATATCAACCAAACCATTTCATTATCACATCACTACAGTATAAATCTCTATGCATGAGTGGATAAAGTGTGTGAGGTGCGCTGAAGAAAAATTCCTACCAGTAAAATACATAGCCCTGTTGTGCTCGCATACCCTTAATGACAATAAAAGTGTAAAAATTTGGGAATTTCCTTACTTTTGTACATTTAGTGTATATGAATTTTCATCTTAACCCTATTAAGGGCATATGATTTCAGTATACTGGCATTTAACATGGAATGTCACTACTTTTGTAAAGGCTATGCCTCAATACAATGGTCATTTTAAAGGTTTTTTTAATTTTCTGGCAAACTAAGGTATATGGTAAACTGAAATTAAAATGCCATCAACTAGACCCTAGAACCTCTATCTCTGCTAAAAATAAGCTGAATCCATCAAATAGTTGATGAGATACAGGGGGGCACGTACGTACACACATATAACATGATTTCATGATTGAACTTTCTGGATCTCTGGGTTGCCTTGACTAATGATGCTGAAATTCTACACACTTATAGAACCAATCAAATAAAAATTTTGTGCAAAGTTTTAACTAATTTTGTTTATTGGTTTTTGAGTTATGATTGATCAAAGAAATGAGATTTCCAGCATAGACCATTTTTTAAGTATATTAAGGGATAGAGCGCTCTCGCGCCTCCCTTGATATATATATATATATATATATATATATATCTTATATTTGCATTCCATAGATCATGGGGAATTAATCCAAAACCATAACTTCGTTATTTTTGTACTTCGATGAGTTTTTTTGTTTTTGTTTTTTTACATCTCTCATTTTACGCGCAAAAGTAATTTATTCAAATTTAATACCCATTCCTATCTCTAACATGTCTGTCATGACAAAAATCAGATAAGCATTTTTTTTCCCCCCAATTTTGTCAATATTCAAAGGGTTGCCGTATAGGATTGACATTTGTTCCACTCCTATAAAGTTAACTGACCGACGGCGTTGCAAGAAAAACAGCTAAAAACAAAATCAGAATTTTGTTTCTAAAAATCACCTCTCAGGACGAACTTAGCATATTTACCAAAAAGAAACAAAAATGTTATGTTGTTAAATAGCGCAAAAAACATGTCATAACAAAAACACTAGAGGGGAAAATACGGTGACAATCCAGGTTGATTTCTGATAAAAATTTGGCAAACTGAAGTATATAAAGGCAAAACACTCACTTGGAAAAAGAGTGACCACTTCAGAAAAAAGATAAAAAGAAAAAAGAAAATATTCTACCTCCCAATAAGATGTTAGCACTCAAAACACATGGATCAGATTTCTCAAACGATCCCCCACCCCTAAAAAAAAAAAAAATATATATATATATATATATATAGAGAGAGAGAGAGAGAGAGAGAGAGAGAATTATTAAAAGGAAAAAGCTATACACACATTAAGGTTGTATACATTATAAATTATTTCGACCTTTTAATTAGGTCTCCTCAGATGTATAAACAACCACGTTTAAAAACCAAAATTTGTTTAAAGGTACATTGAGTTCTTTTATTCGGATTCTGAACGCAATATTGAAGTTTACACACTATATATATATATATTTATTCAAAAAGGAGGGGAATGGTTCCCCTTCCTTAAACTAGAAAACTATGAACTTTTAGATCAGGGGTGGGCAACCTTTTCAGAGTGAGGGCCAGATGAGACTTTTGAAAGGAGATCTCAATATTACTATATTTTGTTTACATGAATAAATTGTACAAAAATTGCGTTGAACACTAGACAAATCTGATATTTTTTCTTAAAAGACTTCTGTATGTGATGTTATAAAAGGCGCCGACGAAGAGCCATTTTGGAATCATAAAAAAAAGAAACGGGGGGAAAGTAGCAAGTTGATCCAGCATTCGTTTGACACACCTCACATAAGTTCTATGTTTCATGCCCTTTCCTCGTCTCACGTTTCCTCTTTGCCTCTCTCTTTCTCTTTTTCTATTTTTATCTCTTAATAGTTAAAGAAAAATGAAATATACATGCATCATCGCGCGCTGATATTTATACATTTTTATCCCACTGTAAATCTTAATTGAAAGTATTTTACGTCTATGTCACAAAATGATATGAGTTTTACTAGGAGATCTGCGGGCTGGATTGCAATAATAAAGCATAGCAGGGTGGCGGGCCAGAGGTTGCCCACCCTTGTTTTAGATGAAAAAGCCAATTTTAGTTGAAGGTTTCGCGAGAAGAAAATCAGATTGACGACTTATTTGGGAGAACTTTTAGTTTCTTTCTTAGAACATCTTATCTGTGAAACTAAATATCATGAGGTTGCTCCCCAACAGACAACATGGTCGTCTACATCAGTGGTCCCCAACCGGTGGGCCGCGGACCGGTGCCGGTCCGCGTAAGAAATACAGTTTAGAAATATAGTTTGCATACATGTGCGCAGTTTTTAAAGCTCTTTATCTCAGTTTGTACGCTTTGTCATAAGATTAGTCATACGCTTTGTAAGCTTAGTCACTAATGTTGTAAGTGTGTTTGTGTGTCTTGTGACTCGTGTTGTGATTGCTCAACAGCAGTTGGCTGCCTTCGGCGTGACCTTGACAATGAGTCACACGCTGTCTTGCGCTCGCTTATACAGGTTGTCTCAAAACGAAGGAAAAAAGTTTTTTGCGGGCCGCGGTAAAATTGTCTAACGCTTACCGGTCCGCGGCAACAAAAAGGTTGAGGACCACTGGTCTACATGGACTTTGCACTAGATTCGTTTATGGCAGGAGTCCCTAACAATATCCAAAGAACTCATCTGCCAGAGTATATTTTCCATGTTTGGGAAAGTGACCTGCCAATTTGATGACTGGCTTTAGTTATGTTCAATACAGAAATCCTCTTGGTCACCTTCTATAACACTTGTTTTAAAAATATATTTGGATCTCTGTAACACAAGTAGAAGGTAGGACAACCTACTGACTGTTTTCGATAAGGCTGACTGAAAAAAAAAATCTGTGCTTTTATGTTCAGTCGAAAACAACCTACTGACTGTTTTCGATAAGGTCGTCCGTCCATCCTCATTGTTCAAGGAGGCAACATCTGGTGTGCTGTACATGTGTAAGGTGCAAACATAAGAACCTGGTAATAAGAAAGAATGACACAATGTCGAGTTTAAAGAGCAATAAAGCAAATTATTCATTCTCAGACTGAACATAAAAGCACACATTTTTTTTTTTTCAGTCAGTCGATAATTTGAGCTCTTTTAAGAACGAATGCCAACAAAACGACCTGAGGGGAGAGTTTTAACTATCGTCGGCAGATAAAGTCAAATAAAATGTGGGACGTCTTCATTCTCAGACTGAACATAAAAGCACACATTTTTTTCTTAAAAGAGCTCAAATTATCGACTGACTGAAAAAAAAAAAAAATGTGTGCTTTTATGTTCAGTCTGAGAATGAAGACGTCCCACATTTTATTTGACTTTATCTGCCGACGATAGTTAAAACTCTCCCCTCAGGTCGTTTTGTTGGCATTCGTTCTTTGTGCTTGTAGTTCCTGTGTGCAAATTTTCACTACGCCTGGCTAAAATTAAACGTTCTAATTTGAAAGAGTTAACCACAAACTCTCTGTCTCAAACATTTTTTTCTTTTTACTATAATGTAGATTTTGTGTCTGTACAATTCTAATGAAAACTCAAAATATTATTTGAAAGGAATTTACTGTTAAATAACACTAGGCATTATGTTTGTATCAGTGAAGTTAAACATAAGTACTGATGTTATTTAACGTGTTCCTTTGCAATAATAATCTTGGTTTGGGTTATATAAATTAAATTATAAATGAAATATATGAAATTTATATTTGATGACAAAAAATATTTTTAGTATGCAATACTGGACATTAAAACTTTTTTCAATTTTTGAGATGACAATTGATAATTTGTATTATTCGGACTACTGTTCTAATCTTGAGTGTTATTCTCACAATGTTTCAGCCGATGTAACCTCCAACCTTCTTCAGGTGTATCTTGTCTACAAGGACTCGTGGCATAACGAATAAAGTACTAAGTGAAATTCAGTTCTAAGTGACACTCTTCTGGAGGTTGAAGGTTCAATCCTTAGTGCAGGCGATACTAAGAATACAATTGCAAATTACTTAAGACTTCTACTCGGTCGTGGCTGACGGAACAAAAGCATGCTGCCTCCCGTGGATTAAATCAAGGGTTCTGCTCAAAATTCAATGCCAATTCCTGAGTTCGACTGAAAGATTCCCGAGTTTGACAAGATACACCTGAAGAAGGTCGGAGGTTACATCAGCCGAAACGTTGTTAGAATAACATCCAAGATGAGAACAGTAGTCCGAATAATGCAAATTAAAACTTTTTTTCTTTTTAAACTTAAAAAAAAAAATATTAAATAGATTTACTTTTAGGAGGTTTTGGTTATTTGTTTTGTTTGTTTTATTTAAAAACAAATATGTTTTTTTCTTTTGTGCACCTCGTTTTAGACTTTTTAAATTTGAGAGATTTAAGAAATGGAAATGTTTCGGTGTTGAGAAAGAGGACAAAAACGAAGTGATTTTTTTAATAGTAAATCTTACTTGTTCCTTCAAAACTTCTTAACACTGAAGTTTTAGTTGATAAGATGACATCTGCCCTGGGTTTATCATTTAAATGATAGAGAAATTTGACTGCAGTCTAGTCTTGATAAGACTATACTTGCCCTAAATAAATGTGAATGTAACGAATATTTGAGTTACTTACCTGAAGTTACTACTTTGCGTGCTATGTATGTCCTTATCTCTGATAAGGTTATGTTTTCGTTAAAGTTTGTCATTATGTTTGTTTGTGCGCAGCCTAGCGTCAACATCACTTGACCAATCATCAGCAAACTTGGTCAAAGTATCGGTCATGGTCTAACTCAGAACTGATTTAATTTGGGGATATTTAGGTCAAGGTCACAGAAAAGGTGACATTTTTGGGCTATAACTTTGGTTCTGTTCATGGTAGAGACTCGCTACTTGGCCCATATTGTAGCTAATGAAGTCCAGCATCTTATATGACATTGATCAATTTGGTCCAGGTCGAAAATTTGATGGAATTTTAACTTCTTATTTTTCCAAATTTGGTGTATGAATCTGATATTTGATAACAGTAACCACTATGCAACAATTCTAGCTTAATCAGATAGTTTTTGAGTTATCAACGTTTCTATGTCATAGCTTTGGGAATACTTCATACAATATGTAAAAGTAAGGCCCAGATAAGATTTCGGCTCATTCTTACATTGTCAGGCAGAAGTATTCAGTCTCACGATTGACATTAAATCTGGAAAACACATGCATAAGCTACTTTGCCTTATATACATAAAAGTGTATATTCATAGTGCATATATAAGACTATGAATTTGTTAGTATGATTTCGACCGAAAGGATAACTCTCCATCTCTCTTTTCCATTTTAGCCCTGTTTAAGTCCCCATTCCCATGTTTTCAGTCTTTAACAGATCTCAAAACGATAGTTGGTTAGGGTTCAAATTTAGAAAGTCTTACTAATCCACCATAAATTATGGTTATATTTTCTTTTATGTTTAGATATTATTTAAGGTAGTTAATAGAGTAAATGTGGAATTATGGTATTTGAATAGTAATTGAGGAAAGGTGACTGCTGGAAGTTATTGTTAGCATGAAAGAGTCAGATTTAGTTGAGATTAAGATTGTGGTTGTAAACCTCTCCTCGTGCCCATAACTCCATGTTCCTGTGCCAAATTGTAAATTTCAATCCCAATAATTGTTGTGATTTTTGACTGAGAAAAAAGTAGCAATATAGACAGATTAAGGGAAGAAAGGAGTAAGAGAGATAAGTGGTAGTAGAACCCAGGACCGTGTGTGTTATGCCTAAGCAGGGAACATGAGTTCATACCTGATGCCTCGACGGATGCACAAATTAGTGTAGTGCACCCACCTCCTATCAGACTCCATGTGATGTAATCTCCTCCAATCTCATTTGATCTTCACTTTAAGCTGATGTTTGAAGTATCAGATCCTGATCAGAAACAGATCTAACCCCATGGACCTTGTCAAGACGTGAAACTCATGTCATCATTCTTGCTACGGCTAGGATGGCTGGAAAAACCATTCTTTTTTTCCTAGGCCATGGCGGAGCCACATGTGGACGACCAATGCTACATCTAGGGCCATCAGATGCTCGGCGTCACCCTGCTAACATTCTCCCAGAGTCGCCGAAATTTGCTGCAAGTGAAAAGGGTGTGCTCTTTCACGATCGGCGCAGCGCAGGAGGCAGTAAGGATCCATCCTCACTCCATCCCTGGTAAGCCTGTCATAAAGGGGCAGCGCGTTCCAGACCAGTTGCAGGTCAGAGTACTCAAAAGTTGTTGAGGGAACTCTGGCCTGGCACACAAATCCACAGAGAGCAGATCTCCTCTTACGACCATCCCAGCCGCTCCCGAAGCGGACCCTTCCACTAACTCCTGATACAGTCTTTTCCTTGGCTGTGTAAGAGCCCAGGGCCCCGGCAACACCCTAAGTACGGCTCGGGCATTCGGTGAGGAATTTTGGTTCCCTTCTTGATCTACGGTGGGATTCTACCGAGGGGTCAGGTACGAGGTTGCGAAAGGCTTTCCCAAGCACAACGACCCAGGGAACATTCTCTGTCAAAGAACGACCCAGAAAAGCCAATCTTTCGGAATGTCTATTACTTGCCAGATCCAGCATTCCCAAATCTCCCTCGCTCGGACGTTGAGTTCAGACCTGTCTGCGGACATGGCTTCCCTGTCTTTCAAAGGAGCGAGAAGAGCAGGCAGGTGAAAACCAAAAGACGATCCGCAGGCAAGGGTAATACAGCCAGCCAGTCGGTAAAGGATGAGAGGAAAGAAGTGACATATGCCTCAGCTCTACCCTTTAAGGAAAGTTTCGTTCGAATCCAAATCGCGACCGACTATTCGACCTTTTACTATATCTTTGACTAATTCTTATCCAGCTGGAGACCCGGTCCGAACCAAATGCCAAGAGTCCAAACCGGGCCATCCGACCAGCTGAAAATACCTGGTAGTGCGGCTTCGCCGTCCAGGCACCCAACCGCAAGCTGATGGACTTGCTGCGGTATATTACGGCACCTGTAATTTTTTCGTATAGAGCAAGCACCTTAACCACTGTTCGAATGTCAATGCGGCTCGATACGAAAACGGTGACATTAGCAGCGAACGCGGAAACCCTGGCACACCCTTCGCCAGGTATAGCAATCCTGTGCAGGACTGGTCTCGCCGCCCCGTCTCTTAATTTACGGAGGAAGGGATCCAACACCAGGATATAAAGCAGAAGCGACAGCGGACAACACCAGTACACCGACCGAGAAACAACAAACGACTCTGAAAGCTTACCGTTTACCATCGGCAGACGATACAGGATGGAAATCCACTTACGAAGTGCGGATTAAAACCAGCAGCCTCCAGTAGAACAGATACTACACTTTGATCTGAGCCAAAAGACTGAGGAAAATTTTATTCAATTTTTTTACGAAATTTGATGGAGAATTTTTAATATATAGACACACCTAGAGTGTCGAGCCGCGAGAGGGTTTGAATTTTATAAAAACGTTAGTGAATTAGCATCAATTACATTTCTGAAAGTATATTAACATGAGTAATTAGATTAGTAATTAGAAAAATATGGTTGAGTTTGGGATCTGCGTTCGCGCCAGACCTTCATAGAATACAAATGTGTCACAAACTCTTACAAGGGTTTTGGAGATAAAGGTTCTTCTTCGTTTTAATAAATAATATTGGGTAACACTGAGTTTAATGTTATCTCCATATCTTTTTTTAATCGTTTCTTAACTATTGTGAATATCATCATTTCTCTTCGAAGAAACATGGTTTATTAGTGCTCTGGAGGCCTCTTTAATTTTATTTGAGTGTTTCAGTAGTGCTCAGAAGGCATACATATTTTTTGTTTTTCTTTCCTCATTTACAAATATAAAATGGGATTTTCTCTACAAAGATAACAGGGGGGGTGGGGATTTTGGTTTTAATAGTGCTCTGTAGGCCTCCTTAATTGTAAAAGTGCTCATTATCCTAAATAGAGCAGGTGTGTTTAAACGCAGCATTGCCCGAGATAAAAAAAAAAAACTAATGTTCGGGAAAGAGTCAGAGCCTGCGGTTCTGAGAAGGAGTCAGTCGGATGTTTGATAAACAAAGAAGAAGTCAGAGTAGGCCTCATTAATTTTAAAAGTGCTCATTATCCTAGATAAAGCGGGTGTTTGATCAGAAAATGCTCAATATACTAGATAGAGCAGGTGTCTTTAAACGGAGCATTGCCCGGGATAAAAAACTGATGTTCAGGAAGGAGTCAGTCCGAGGTTTGGGAAACAGTCAAAACTGGAGGTTCAGGAACGAGTCAGGGC
The DNA here is from genome assembly GCA_963556195.1 of Sepiola atlantica. Taxonomy (NCBI): domain Eukaryota; kingdom Metazoa; phylum Mollusca; class Cephalopoda; order Sepiida; family Sepiolidae; genus Sepiola; species Sepiola atlantica. The sequence continues at coordinate 109,264,856 of OY744527.1, forward strand.
CTGCGGATCGGGGGACGGAGTCAGGGCCTGCGGATCGGGGGACGGAGTCAGGGCCTGCGGATCGGGGGACGGAGTCAGGGCCTGCGGATCGGGGGACGGAGTCAGGGCCTGCGGATCGGGGGACGGAGTCAGGGCCTGCAGATCGGGGGACGGAGTCAGGGCCTGCGGATCGGGGGACGGAGTCTGAATCAGCTGGTATGAGATGAGTCAAAATCAGATTGTATGGGAAGGAATCAGTCAGTTAGTATGGGAACGAGGTGGAGTTGGATTATATTGGAAGGAATCAGAGTTGGATGGTATAGGAAGGAGTCAGTATGTATACGAATGAGTCCTAGCCGAATGTAGTGGAAGGAGTCTGCGTCGGATGGTATTTGAAGATGTCAATCGTATGGTATGGAAGGAGTCGGATGGTATAAAAAGGAGTCGGAGGTTTGGTAAGGGCGCAATAAATTATGAATTGCCCGGGATCATTTGTTCTACTCTGCATTGTCCTGGATTAAAAATTTTAAGGTTACAGTGTTACTTTTGGTAACTGGTATATATTAAATCTCTTTGGACTATTGCCTTTATCTAAATTATTTATCTTTATATTAATATGAAATGCAGGGGTGTGGACAAAAAATTAGGAATTTAATAAGACAATTTGTTCTACTAGACGTTGTTTGGGATCAAAAATTGTAAGATTTCAGTATTACTTTTAGTAATGGGTATATAGTAAATATCTTCGGACTACTGACTTCATCTAAATTACATATCTTAATATTGTTAAATGGAGTGGGATGACAAGAAATTAGGAATTGATCCGGACCTTTGTTTAACTCAGCTTTGTCCAGGATCAAAAACTGTAAAATTACAGTATTACTTTTGGTAACTGGTATATATTAACTCTTTTTGGACTATTGACTTCATTAACATTATGTATCTTCTTAATATGTTGAAATTGAGAGGGGGAGGGCAAGAAATTAAACATTGAGCATTAAAATAAGAGAAAGGAATGGGCTGGGGAGAGGGATGGAAAAATGGGGGAGAAGGAAAGAAAGAAGGATAAAGAGACGACGAGAGAGGGAGAGAGATAGAAGTTTTGTTATAAAGATTTACACACACTACTTAATTTCTTCTATTTTGTTTTTATGGCCCCGGGCAACGCCGGGTAGCCCTGCTAGTATATCATAAAAGAGACAAATCAAACCTAATGAGCAAAAAACAATAATATATCAGAAAAGAAACAAATCAAACCTATTAATGAGCAAAAAGGAGTAATATATCATGAAAGAGACAAATCACTATTCCCATATCCACCTTTTAATAGAAAGAACACTTTAAAACAAAACAGATATATAGTTACAATTTAAAAAGGATCAAATTTTATCAGGTAGATCACCAAAATGCCCTTGTAAGTTAATGCAATTATCATTTTTTCTTTTTTTTTTATTCCAAAAATTCAATGTTTATATAGATCAGGGAAGTTCCAGAAATTCATTTCTTTTCATAGAAATTTTTTTTTTTTTATCATTTTATTTTTCATTTTATATTTGTATTAAAATGAATTTTCTTTTTCATTTTATAAAATTTGCTTAAATAAATTGAGTGCAGACCTGTATTTGACTACAACTTTCTTCTGTTGAATATCATGTCTGGGGTACCGGGCATAACGCCTTGCCCGAAAAAAATAATACCCAGCTGATTGACATACACACAGCTGGCTAGAAAGTAAATATCCGATGATTTGATGTAGAAACATCTGTAGAGGTTACCTGCAAACGAAAATACACCCGTCACTAAATGAGCAATAAAATAGATAGAAGCCACGTCTTATAGGGTGCGTGGCTGCATTGATTGCATAGGCAAAATCCCGGAATGGGCGTTGCAGTTGTGGATGCATGGGTGTCCAAAAGCGGTATATTAACTGTAACAAATTGAGATTGAACGCTCTGCTGGCTAACGATTTTTAGAGATCAACTTCAGTCAATTCATGTGCTCTCTCCACCGCTCTCACCATACTCAATAAAAATGTACCATTTATATTTTTATGCAGAAGTGTTTGTTGTCATTCTTTTAAGCAGTAATATATAACACTTCATTCATTCGTTTGTTTGTTTTTTTTTTCTTCGTTAACATTTTGCAATGACAAATATTTAAACAATATTGTTGAACAAGTAAATTAAAGGTCTGATTTTGCTTCTGGATCATGTTTGGTTTCAAGAACAACTCCTGCTGTCATTATTTTCTTTTTTTCAATTTTTTCAATTTATCAGAGAATTCTACAATCCTGTAGTGTATGTGTATACACTCTTCCAGTTAATCTCAAAACTTTCTATATTACTGCTTTTCTTTAAAACTTGATTAGGTAATTTGTTCCATAAAAATATATTACACTATTAGAAAAAAAAAAAATGTAATTGGTTGGTAAGATTTAGTTTTTTTGAAATGTTTGACAATAAATTTCCCAGTACAAGAAGAGATGTTAAAGAACTATCAGCCGAGTGCAGTCTCATTTTTCTAAAAAAAAGTGAAAAATGATAACTATATTAGATAAGCAAAAGTTTTTTGGTTTTTTTTCTTTTATGTTTCAGAATCTTTTAGATGAGTATTGATAAATTGAATTATCTTGGATGTTATTCTCACAACGTTTCGGCCGATGTAACTTCCAACCTTCATGTGCATCTTGTTGAACTCTGGGATCTATATGGAATTTCGAACGGAACCCTTTATTTAATTCACAGAGGTAGATTGTTCTCGTTCTGTCAGCCATGACCGGGGTAAAATTCTTATGTAATTTTTGGACATGTGGCACAATGGATAAAGTTGTTAAGTAATAATCAATTTAAACTAAGTCTTCTGTAGATCAAAGGTTCAATTCCTACTACAGACGATACTAAGATTAAGAATAAAATAAAAATCATTTAAGAATTCTACTCCGTCATGGCTGACGGAACGAGAATAATCTACCTCTGTGGATTAAATAAAGGCTTCAGTTAAAAAATCCATATAAATTTGCGAGCAACATAAAGATTCCCGAGTTCAAGACACATCTAAAGAAGGTCGAAGGTTACATCGGCCAAAACGTTGTAAAAATAACATCCAAGATGATAACAGAATGAATAATCCAAGTATTACAAATAATTTTTTTAGTGTCCAAGTTTAGTTGTGTGTGTCAAAAAAAGAAAATGGCGAGTTACCCAAATTAAATAAGTGTCCTCATTTTGTATGCACCCTCTGTAGGCAACTGATGAAATAGTGAAGATCACATGGGTTCTCTTTTATCGATAATTAGATGAATACCGGTTCCTGGATGGGTAAAATTAATTCCCCGAACAGAACATTTTTGCACAACTTCTATGTCCCCGTACAAAGAAAAGTAAGATATAATTCTACTAAACCTATGTCTAGAATCCTTATTCCAATTTTTATCAAAATCTATTACGTAATTTTGATTCTAGAAAATTTCTTAAATTTAAGGCTTAAGTTTAAAGGGTCTTAATAAGAAATTGAAATTCAGAGACCCTTGCTTAATTGGTGTCTAATTACCAAGAATCAAATTCAATGCAAATCTGATACACCTTAATTTCCAAATGGGATGTTGTGCCTATATTTTGCCCCCTAAAAATCATTTAAAATACTCCAAAGAAACTGAAATTTGAGGAATATTTATTAATTGATGCCTTATACCTATTGTTAAAATTTCACAAAAATCAGAGGTATCTGAATTTTCACAATAGGCTTACTAATACTTACTAGTAATAGACCAAAAATGATCGATGGACAAAGTATTAAACTTAATACATTTATTAAAACAATTTACGGGTTGGAAGATGATTTAAAAGTCGCTGGATGTCTGGTGTTCTCTCAGGCACTTTTACTTACATATGACTGTCATGGCTGACCTCGTCTCCAAGGGTATGATCACTTTGCCTGTTCATGGGGTGCAAGGCAAATAACTCTCCGCCTTGTATATTATTTTAGGCTGCCGGCCTAATGAAATCTTACCTCAGAAAAGTCGTTTAATTTTGTTACAGGATTTTGTTTTTGTTTTATCCATGAATTACTTCCTGTCTCCTTCCCCTCACATGCACACTCAATATTGTTTTATTTTTCTCTTGTTTTTAGTTGTTGTTTTTTATGCTGCCCTCTTCACACACACACACACACACACACGCAGGGAGCCAGGTTGGGAAATTCATATTGATTTACATTTTATCTTGTTATAGGGCTTTATTTAAATACACACACTGAGACACTGACACCATATTTATAGTATAAGATAGATACTAAAGTCTTTGTTAGGTAGACTGTCGGTCTCCGGTTTTGTTGGCATCATTTTTTTTTTAAATCATAACTCTTTAAAATCAAGTCTCAACTTTCCTTTTATATTGAATGCTAATTTTAGATGTTCAGCCGTTTTCTAGGGTCAAAATGACAAATGTTTAAAACTTCACACTTCTTAAGCCAAGTGAAAACTCTTTTTACATCTGTAAATGGCACAAACCAATAAATAAAGCAATTAGTCCAGGTGTTAGAACAACAATGACAGTTATCCATCTACCAAAGTTTTAATAGTAATTGACTGACCTAATTTTATTCAGTCGCTTTTTTTTTTTTTTCAGAAAGGATGTGAAAACATCATCCTATTCTGACACAAGAACTAGTAAGGTGGAGTCAGAATCCCCAACGTTCATATCCAATTCCAATCTAATAAATCTTTTTTCCACTAGTAATAATTTGAATAGTGTTTTGATTTTAAAGAAGGCATGCATGTTTTTCAAGGCTAAAATAAAAGTGATGCATATAGGGTGATGTGTACAGAACAGGAGACATTGAAAGAATGGATGCGTTTTGGAGGTAGATGTAGAAAAGTTGTGGTAGCAGGGTTAGTTGGCAGGTGAAGGCCAAGGAAAACATTGGAGGAAGGTATAAGGATGGATTTAAGAGATAAAGACCTGGCCAGAGATAGGTTAATTTGTAAGTTCATTTGTAAAAGTATGCCAACATGTAAAACGGATGTTAGACCAAATATGATAATGATGAAAATGGCTGTACTTGACTTAAGTATTGCAAATACTCGACTCAGGCTCCAATTCTGACTCTCGAAAATTTTAAAAGGTCCGGCTTAGACTCCTAAAGCAATGAATTTATACTGACTCCAATTGTCAGCTTTTTTTTTTATTCAGAAAGAAAGTGGACTTTGGCTTAAATCGCTAGAGCCTCCCATGAATGTGAGTTCTTCACTTTTTGGTTTAAATCCACTTTTTTTTTTAAAATAAGAAAAAGCTAATTTCTGACAAATTGACAAATCACTAGAGCCTTATTTTTTCGTTGCTATTTGGCTAGGTTTTATCTCTATTTTTCTGTTTCTCTCTCTCTCATTTTTTTCTCTCTTCCTCTTCTTATAACAGTTGTATCTGAAAACTAAAAATGTTAATTTTGCCATGAAGACTACTTCAAACAATTCATGATCGGGGTAGGTAGAGGAGTTAGATGATTTTTTTGTTTCATCAAATAATGACTTCCTGTCTCCTTCCCCCACACACATATGCACTCAGTGTCTTTCTCTGAAGTTGCTTTCAGTTGGAGATTTTTGTTGTTTTTTTTGCGCGTCCTCTCCTCTTCAATATACACAAACACACTGCCAGGTTGGGAAATTAATTTAAATTTCAGCTTTTTTACCATTGGCTACTTACATCTCTGGATATGACAGTTGTCAGAAAATATACTTTGTCACTTTTTTCTGTTATGAACAAAAGTTAACTGAAATTTTGAAACGGATCAACAACATAACTCTACTATTCGCCGATTCTTACTGGAGAATCAAGAATATGTACATGATTGTTTTAAAATTATTAAGAATGCTCTCTATTCTTTTCATCTCAGTGTTTTGGAGGTGACTTGCATCAAAAACCTTGTTGGCAATGTATATGCAAAAGAAATTAAATATTTATATGGAAGTTATTCAATTGACATGCTATTTATCGAGAAGAACTCTTTGATATTACTTCAGAAGATATTATAGGCATCAAAAAGATGTTGGCTTCCTCCCTCAGTTCCTGTAAAGGCTGAAACAGTAAACAAAATTGACGGACACTTTCTTAGATTTAAGTGGCAGCAGTTGGTGAATTAATTCATAATAATACTTCGCGAGAAAAAGGAATGGAGAGATCCTCTGTATTATCTGTCAGATCCGCTTCAAAGGTTTTCCTTCAATCTTTCCCTCTGAATATTCAGGCTGTATCTTCAAGCAGTTTCGAATATCTAAAAGTATCCATATAATACATAAAATGGAGTCAGTCTATTTCTCTATTAGACAGTGATATCATTGAATCTGACAAATCGATATTTGATTCTGCCTAGCCAATTTGTCATTTTTTCCTTCCATCATGTTCTTTACAATAACATAGTGTCTTTCGCTGCAGTGTCTTTAAAAAAATAATTATCCGACTAGGAAGATTATTAAACTGAAGACATTTTCCATAATGGCCTAAACAGAGGCAGCTGCTTAGGTCATTAATAACAAATACATTTATACATTGCTTTATCTTCTTTAGCTTTCATGTGTACAATTATATTTGTTTAGAAGAAATATTAAACTATTTAGTTTTTAGTATTATAATAGTACAAAAATAATTTTATTTCGAACATCTACTTAAAATGTTGTTTTCCCCAAATGATCTAAGCTGCCTTCGGTGTCATTCACTGACTTACTAATGATGATTACTCAATTTTTTTTTACATTAAGTCTGGGTAATTCCATGTCAAATCATCCAGAAATTTTATATAAATTTTGATCTCGCATATGCAAACTAGTTGCTTCCCCAATAGGGTATTTCTGAACCCTCGGAAAAAGGGCCTAACTTTGAATAGACACTGGAAGTGAACAAAAAAAAGTATTATTTACCATTTTTGGTCCAGAGGTACTTCATAGTGTCTAAATAAATGTCCAAAAGAAAAAAACCCGTTACCATATCAGCTACATCATTTTTTTGCCCCATATTGGTGCACATGTAAAAAATTTAAAAATTTGATAAAATCTCATAGAAGGCTTCATTTCTGAGCAAAGCTGATGCCATTTTTGGGTTCCTTGGGTTGAAAAACATACCTGTGTGAATTTTCAGTGTCACATCATGTTCCAAACTGAAAATATTAAAGAAAATGTAATTATTAAAATGTCGCCCGGGCGACATCTTGCGCGATTTACGCGACACGGAAACTGCTCTAAATCGGAAACCGCTTGGAGTTGCATCCTCAAATTTTCAGGATTTCTTAGTTTTTATGATGTTCATCTGTGTTGCAAGTTACAACAAAATCTGAGGACATGGGTTTCAAGCCCTGGATGATTTGACATGGAATAACCCGTCTATTATTTGAAATAAAATTAAAGTTTTGTGGCATTTTATTCTTTCTGATGTACATGACAGATTTTAGATATAACTCATGGAAAATAACTCGGTTGCGAGTTTAAAACCATGTAAAAAAAATAAAGAAAACAAGATTGAATGGTCCATCAGTAAATGTTCTACCTTGGTACTTTAGATATTCTGAATATTTTAATTTTTTTATTTCTTTTATATGTATTTTTATTGGTTTTTTTTTTTGGGGGGGGGGGGGTTACTATATTTATTTTACTTGACTTGAATAGGATTTAACCAAAAAACTGCTCTTGTGTATGTATTTTCCTTGCGACAACATGAATTACTGATGAATAGTTTTTGTAATAGCATAAAATAAAACTGATTAATATTACATTTACTATTTGCCGCTATTTCTCATATAGGGTGTTGTCACTTTGTGCATAACTATATTTTTTTAATAATTTTCTATTTTTAAACATATATGAAATAAAACAAGTCTTTTCAGAATACGTATTGATGTCTGCTACCTCTGAAAATCGGCCATTGCTCTTATTTTTACAAATCAATAATATCGTTGTCTTAAGACATCTAAAATGTGTCCTGTTTTGCTAAATATTACGATCTCAAACTTTCCTTTTTTAACAAACAGATTTTCATTTAAAGTCTTGATTTACTAAAACTTTAAAGTTGTGTAAAATATATATATATATATATATATATATAATAAGGAAAGGTAGTTTGCTTGAAGCATTGTGTGTAATACGTATATAGAGGAGTATTAGAAGGCTATCACAATGCAAGAAATGGAAATCTTACTTGATTAGGCAACAGTGTTGAAGTCTTGCCTAATCAAGTAAGATTTGCTATATGAAAAAAAAATCTATTAAAAAAGTTTTTGAAAAATATATAACTAAAATCACTTGTTTTTGTCTTACTTCTCAGCGCCGACATATTTCCATTTCTTGCATTGTGATAGCCTTCTAATACTCCTCTATATACGTATTACACACAATGCTTCAAGCAAACTACCTTTCCTTATTATATATATATATATATACACACACACACACGCATACTTAACTTTATATAAATAGAGATAGTTTAAGAAAAAGCTTTCTTGACAACATTTTCCCCGTATGAGAAGAGATGTTAAGAAAAACTGTTCCACATTTAGAACTCTCGTTAATTATTTCGAAGGTCTCAATTAAGTAATATCAATTAGTTTTGCTAGTCTAAATCAATAAATGCGGTAGTTTTTTTTCCACCTATTTTTACTTAATCAACATCAAAACAGGTTATGATTATTTAATGCTATGGTACATCATATTTATTTATTTACTCCTTCGCTAGGAGTTAGGCACAAGGCCAGTTTTATCTTACTCCCACAAGTAAGATGTGACCCAAGATCGGGTCGAGCAAGTGGGGTTAAAAGCCAGCGCTCGAGAGGTGAGCACTCTGGCCATTTAAAAATTGCCTGGGCAGCCCCGTCGGCATTCCCCGGTAGGGGCGCCTCAGACAGTAAGCAATAAACTTACTCCTCCCCAAAGAGGGGAGGCGAAGCCTGGGAGGGTTGACCTCCTAGAACTGCACAGGACAAGCGTGCAGTATCCATCGGAACAGATACTACACTTTGATCTTAGCCAAAAGGCCGAGAAGCGATTTTGTAATATCATATATTTACCAATCTGCGAATGCCCACAAACAGCTTTAGGTTTTTCAAATTTGCATATTTATTTTTTAAATAGTTTCTAATAAATTAATATTCTATAATATACATTCATAATGTGCATTGTCATATTAGTATTCAATAAAGCAACATTTCTGTCTGTGAAACCCATTGTATAAGGCCACTAATAAGTCTTAACTACTTTTGATATTCGTGCTGGTGATACCAGATCAGGCTGCCCTGTGGCTCCCTGAGACGAAATTCACCTACATTGACGTTTTTTGTTTTTCTTCTTTTTTTTTTTTGTAAAACTTAATTATGTTCTACAAAACCAAAAACAAAAACAACAGCCACTCTCCCTTTCTCCCTCCCCTTTTTTATTTTATTTTTAGAACTTGAAGCATAAATCTTTTACTATAATGACCAGATTCGGCATTAAATAGCCCAAAAGGGGTTGATATGCCGTAAAACAAAACTACCAAACCAAAAACGATGATTAAACATTTGAAGATATAAAGAACTTGAAGCATAAAAACTTTTACTATAATGACCAGATTCGGCATTAAATAACCCAAAAAGGGTTGATATGCCGTAAAACAAAACTACCAAACCTGATATTCGTGAACAGGTTGTATACTTTCCAGTCAATGAATTTATGACTAATGACTTTTTGAGTGCATATAAATTGATGGATTTCTGTCAGACGGCCAAACCTATTTTAATACAGTATAACATCATTTAGATTATTGTTATGGTCAAATAAGTTGTATAAATCGAAGACTGGTGTGCAACCATCTTGAATTATAAAATAGCATTAATGAATGTTCTATTTTAAGATTTAGGTTTCGATTTTTGTTTATTTGTTACATATCATACATATTTCAAATTGGTGTTTATGTTATACATATTCTTATATGCATAGCATAGTGGATTAAACTCAGTTAGTAAAATATTATATATATATATACAGGGTGGGCAAAAATAAGGGTCCTATTTTTAAAAATTCATAACTTTTTTATTTATTGATTTTTTTTTTTTTTTTTTTTTTTTTTTTTTTTTTTTTTTTTTTTTAGAATAAGTAAAGGACCCCTTCCGAAGCAAGCATGAGCCGTATTAGCCCTAAGGAACGTACCCTCATTTAGAAAATATTATTTTTGCTTAAAAAACTCAAAACCGTGTAAAAAACAATACTTTAGTTTTTGTAAGTTTTAAGAAGTGTTTTTCGGCTAAAATTTGTTTTGTTTATTTCAAAAAATCTCGGAAGGGTCAGTCTACACACACATAAAGTTTGGTGAGTTTAACTTTTATTTTGTGGAAGTTATTCAAATTCAAGTTATTCAAATTTAAAGATAGGACCCTTATTTTGGCCCACCCTGTATATATATTAGTAGTATGAAAATATATCTATGGCAAGTAAGCTACACAGAGGCGTACATGTTTCATTATCAAGCTAGCTTGATTTCCTGCAGGAATGAAACATGGACGCCTCTATGTAGCTTACTTCACATAGAAATATTTTCATACTATTACTAATCTGAGTGGGGAGTTGGGTAGTAAGATGTTTAGGTTTGTTTATACTATTGTTGAGTGATGGTATTTGTTGAGAGTGACGAGTCGGTCTTGTCTGTAAGCATCTGACTTGAATAAGATAAGGAGGTCACCAGAGTTCGAAGGAATACACCAACATCTTCTCTACAATAATATTGAATTGATCTTTTATTTAATTGGAACATAGACATGTAAGTTGAGCTGCTTTTTCGGCAGACATCATAATATAAATGTAATATAATTTAAGTTGGTCTTGAGTTTATTACCACCTCTTGTCGGCATCATCATCGTTATCAAGGAGAGAGGAAATGCCATGTTCAACGATGTTGAAGTCTCAACTCGAACTAATTTGTATTTGCCCTGGAAAATAGGTGTGTGGAACTTAGTGGTGAGCATGTGTAGTTATGTGCTAATCGCCTGTGTATCAATACACCTGTCTACACCGACCAAACTACAACTTAACACAAGATATTGCGCGTATATAGAAACAAAATAGATCTTTTATGTAACTGCTACATTACCCCCTACTTAGGCTTTTAGCTGATAAAAACAAGAGCTACTTTATTGGTTGTAGCAGCACGTGAGGATACATTTGAAAGAACATGAAGAGTGCAACAATAGAGTAAAAAACTGTTCAGTTTAATCAAAAATTTCTGTTATGTTGCAAAGTGCAAAATGTTTTTCTTTGGGGGGGGGGGAGAAAAATCGGTGCTTGTGCTGTTCAGCAGCCGTATTAAAAATTTTTTTTATAAAAACAATATTATATACTTATTCAGCGTTATATTCTTACTCACTGTACAAAAAAGTAGAAAAATTTATCCACTAGAACTTTAATTACAAGTATTTTTCCATTCTGCATATCATAACAGCGATTCGTTCACTAAGCCTCCATCTTCTTTAAGATTTCAAGGGCAGATAATTGAAATCTTAAGAAAGAAGATGGAGACTTAGTGAACGAATCACTGTTATGATACGCAGAATGGAAAAATACTTGTAATTAAAGTTCTAGCGGATAAATTTTTCTACTTTTTTGTACAGTGAGTAAGAATATAATGCTGAATAAGTATATCATATTGTTTTTATAAAAAAATAATTTTTTAATACGGCTGCTGAACAGCACAAGCATCGAAAAATCTTTAACTGAAAAGTGAGAAATGTTCTTTTACGCTGACGAAACCACAGCTCGACATGACACAAAATATTGCGCGTACATATAAACAAAATAGATCTTTCATGTAACTGCTGCAATACAATTATAAGATAACTTCACGTGCATATGTGTCTGTTTTGCTTGCGATTATTTGTTTTTTGTTTTTTATGGTTCATCAATTCCGGACAACACTAGAACAGGTCTCGTTAGTTTTCAATAAATTCTTTCTAAGCTGCATTTGACAATCCTTTGCCCATTGCTTTATTTATCAATATACCTTGAAACATTAAACTTCTTTTTTTTTATTGTCTATAACTTTTGTTTACCGAAACTCATGTCACTTTATCCTTTGTTTACTAAAGCTGGAATTATTAACATTCCGATTTCTTTGAAAATATTTATTCAGGAATTTATTTTTTGTTTTTAATTTGAAAAATATTTTTGTTTAACTCTTAAGTAATGACGTTTTGTCTTATTTGAACTATTCGGAATACTATTCTCAACTTGGATGTTATTCTCACAACGTTTCAGCCGATGTAACCTCCGACCTTCTTCAGGTGCATCTTTATGTTCAACTTGGAAAGCTATAAGGAAATTTCAAACTGAACCTTTTATTTGGTCATTGAAGGTAGGTTGTTCTCGTTGACGTCATCAATGAGCGGCTCTTCAGTAATTTTTATTTCATTCTTAGTATCATTTGTGATGAGGATTTAACCTTTAACCTCCAGAAGACGATCACTTAGAACTGATTTTTCCACCTTCATCCGTTGCACCACGTGTCGAATTCTGAAACATAACTCTTATGATTTATTCACATGTGAATGTTATTTTGAAAATCTTTACTTATATTCAGCAGGTGCCCTTTAGACGTCTATAAAAACTGATATTGTATGTTTTGTGTTTGTTTTTTTTATTATGACCCAGTGCAGTTAAAAACTAAAGGTTTAGATAATCTAATCAAAAAAATAGTACTTGATCTAAGTTATGAAAAAGCCATCTCTTGAGATTTTCTTATATATATATATATATATACAGGGTGGGCAAAAATAAGGGTCCTATTTTTAAAAATTCATAACTTTTTTATTTATTGATATTTTTTTTTTTTTTTTTTTTTTTTTTTAGAATAAGTAAAGGACCCCTTCCGAAGCAAGCATGAGCCGTATTAGCCCTAAGGAACGTACCCTCATTTAGAAAACATTATTTTTGCTTAAAAAACTCAAAACAGTGTAAAAAACAATACTTTAGTTTTTGTAAGTTTTAAGAAGTGTTTTTCGGCTAAAATTTGTTTTGTTTATTTCAAAAAATCTCGGAAGGGTCAGTCTACACACACATAAAGTTTGGTGAGTTTAACTTTTATTTTGTGGAAGTTATTCAAATTCAAGTTATTCAAATTTAAAGATAGGACCCTTATTTTGGCCCACCCTGTATATATATATATTATATTTTTTTTTGAAAAAAACATAACAATGTGTAGTGTTAAAATAAATAAAGTTTATTTTATTTTAACACTACACATTGTTATGGTTTTTTTCAAAAAAAATATAATACTATTACAAAACAATGGTTTAAAAAATATGTCTAAATACCCTTTCTAATATATATATATATATATATATATATATATATATATATATTAGGTCGTTACAAAAATAATGGCCGCCTGAAGCGCTGGGTTTTAAAAAGTCATTTTAACACAGAATTTGTAGTTTATTTCTGGAAAATTTTAACATATAATAATAATTAATGTGTTCTCAATAATAATTTGTAACTTTTATCAGATAGAAAGTAATTTTGAAGCATAAAAGACACTCAATGATGAACATGCCAAAACATGACCATCACTTTTTATGTTCACATGAGTTTAAACTTTGGCACAATGCCTTCGAAACTTCTGCTAATATCAATAGAGCAATGGAAGATGGATCCACAAGCGATCGAAGGTGGTTCCAGAAATTCCGTAGTTAAGATGAGTCTTGAAGATGAAGAAGGTAGAGGACGGCCATGCAATCTTGACACTGAACAATTGCAAGCACTTGTTGATCAAAATCCACGTCAAAGTGTCAAATAAATGTCTCAAATACTTACTGTCAGCACTGCAACAGTTTCACATCATTTACATAGTTTTGGAAAGGTGAAACAATTTTCATGAATAAATGTATGTTTCTGAAATCGGCCTAGTATATATATATTATTAGTAAAAAAATTTGTATATATAAACATTATGACTACATATGTGCATACATGTTTCGGCTACAACCTTATTCAAGGCTTAGCCTCATCAGGCCATGTCCGACAGTGAAGATTCTGACAATGAAACTTTGTCTTCACTGTCGGACATGGCCTGATGAGGCTAAGCCTTGAATAAGGTTGTAGCCGGAAACATGTATGCACATACATAGCCGTAATGTTTATATATAAGAGGGGGGGGGGGGCTAGTAAGAAGACCCGTTTTTTATTCGCTAATCTTTCTACAACAGGACGGATTTATATTTATTAGTATACAAATAAATACACATTAGTTTTTATTATAGAGTGGCGAATGTGTAAAGGAGCCTCTTTGTGTTGGGGTAGCTGTTATAATAGCACTCGATTATTAGTCTAATTTCCTTTGTGGTCCATTTCTTCTGCTTTGTAGTCTTTGGTTTGTGCTGATCATATTTATTTACCTGTATCTGGTCTGTTGTGTTCTGTTACCTGAAATAAGAAAGGCTATCATTCGCAGAATGCCGACCAGGTCCCCCATGTTGGAGGGAGCCCTTGCTGATACTAACACTCCGATCTTTCTTCTGAGTCCTACGGCTTTTATATTTGTTAGTAATTTTTTCATGGTTTTGTTGATATATGTGGCAACACCAAGCCCAGGTGTATTTTACCTATGATCCTGTCACAGGGATAGTGTTTATCTACCCCATATGTAGAAATAACAGTGCACTATCACGCACGTCATACATGTTAGATGTTTACAATAAAGAACGTTGATCAGAATCAGTTTCAATGGCCTATAACTTGGAAACCACATATAGAACATAATCCCGAAGTTATGTCATCGATTTTCCAAACACCCTGTACATATATGTATTGTTTGGATTATTCAAACTATTCTTCTCATTTTAGATGTTATTCTCATGTTTCGGCCAATGTAACCTTAGACCTTCTTCAGGTGCATCTTGTTAAACCTTCAACCTCCGAAAGTGCTAAGTAATAATCAGTTTTAAGTAACAATTTGCTGGAAGTTCAAGGTTCAATCCTCAATGCGGGCGATACTAAGAATACAATTACAAATTACAACTCGTCGTGGCTGACAGAACGAGAGCAAGCTATCCTGGTGGATTAAATAAAGGGTTCCATTTGAAATTTTGTACAGATTCCCAGGTTCGGCAAGACACCTGAAGAAGGTCAGAAGTTACATCGACCGCTACGTGAGAATAAGATTCAAATAATACAAATTATAAATCCTCGTTTAAAAAATTTCGAAACCCTGTATATAATTTTGAAACTTATGAACACCATTAGATTCCCCATGGAAAGTTATATCTAATCTAATTCACCCAGATATTTGGTGCAACTATATTCATTTTTAGATCAAACAAACATCTTTTAGGTCTGCCTAATCATTACCAATGCACACGGTGTTGTTACCAGACACTCATTTCACCCTTATCCTCGAGTAGCTTTTGGGGCCTTGATAATTGTTGTTCTTCATCTTCTTCTTTCGTGTGAATCAGATGATTCTGGTGTTGGCATTAGTTTCCCCAACGTTTTTCTAGTTAGAAATCTTTCTGGAAAGACATCGGGTACTTACGGGAAGGACCACGAGAAGGTTGCTAAGTGAAAGTGGTACTATGGAACCGACTGGATTCTAACTTGGAGCACCCAGGTCTTCAGTCCATGTCGTTATCCACTTAACCACCGTCACCTCCCTTGATAACTGTTGATTCCTTAGTAAAAAAAATTTTTTAAGAAAAGGTGAACAGAATCAGTTTGTGTTTTCGTCTATTATAGGATTTAAATCTCATATTTTAGAACTAATAAGGGGGCAAAAAAAAAAATCGAGATACGCCTCCGCAAATCTATTCTTATAAATACAAAAAGAGGTCACATGATGTGCTCTGTATTGAGTCTTCACACTTAAACTCCACATAACCCTCGTAATTGATTAGGGTTTCGGATCTAACAAATCTCATCCACTCGAAAACAGCCCGGCCAGGGGACTACTGTTGAATATATAAACAAGCAGTTTATTGTCCTCTATAGACAGATGCTTTGACAGGCAAACCGACAGTGAGGCAACACACACTGTCTTAACCAACGGCCTACTTCACACTTTATGATGAAAACACACGCGCACACACAATCAACCAAGTCACATAATTATATCAAATAGTGTGTACTTTGCATGCACACACATAATGACGTGTAAACATCAATTATTTCTTTCTTGCACACATTTAAGTACACAAAGTCAGCCAAAAGTCGCGCAATACTTCAACAGTTTATACATGCACACATCAGTTTTCCATTCCTTGCACGCATGCAAAATACTGTTCCACACTTCAGAACATGCGAACAAAATGATGAACTATTATTTCATCCGATTGCGTAAACTGAGGAATAAATATATATATATGTATATTTCTTAAAAAAAAAAAAAGTCTTTGAGTAAAGACGAAACGTCGATGAACATATCAACAATTTTCGGTTTTCCTTTTTTCAGTGTTTTTCATTAAATCCATAATTATCATCATATATATATATATATATATATATATATATATATATATATATATATACACACACACACACTAGAGGAATACCTATTCCAGGATGGGTAAAACTGAATTCCCCAAACGGAACAATTTTGCACCACCTTTATGTCTCTTTACAAAGATTAAAATCGACATACAGGGTGGGCAAAAATAAGGGTCCTATTTTTAAAAATTCATAACTTTTTTATTTATTGATTTTTTTTTTATTTTTTTTTTAGAATAAGTAAAGGACCCCTTCCGAAGCAAGCATGAGCCGTATTAGCCCTAAGGAACGTACCCTCATTTAGAAAACATTATTTTTGCTTAAAAAACTCAAAACAGTGTAAAAAACAATACTTTAGTTTTTGTAAGTTTTAAGAAGTGTTTTTCGGCTAAAATTTGTTTTGTTTATTTCAAAAAATCTCGGAAGGGTCAGTCTACACACACATAAAGTTTGGTGAGTTTAACTTTTATTTTGTGGAAGTTATTCAAATTCAAGTTATTCAAATTTAAAGATAGGACCCTTATTTTGGCCCACCCTGTATATATGGTGGGATTTTCGGGGGGGGGGGGGGTTGCTTTTGTTTTTTTTTTCTTTGGTAATTTTAAAATTGTTAATTTTCCAAACAGAAAATTTGCTTTTGGTATTGAAAAAAAAATCTGATATGGTATACATTACTATCGCTAAGTAATGAATGATTATTTTGGTCCCCCGATTTATAAAATCAGGGGACTTATATTTTGAGGCATGTCCGTCTGTCCAGATTTTTCTCCGCAACCATCCATCGAATTTCTCTGAAATTTTGCATGAAGTTGTAACTTTGATCAGGTTAGAAAGTGACATTCTCCGATTTTTGAAAAAAGTCTGGTTAGCCCCCCAGGGGGTCAAAAACCCGCAAAATTGCAAAAGATGACATTTTTCGCCCCATAACTTTTCATCCATCCATTCAATTTCTCTGAAACTTGGCCAAAATGTGGAGGCAATTGTTCCTAATAGAAAATAAGTATCACTGACCTTGGAAAAAATCTGGTTCGCGCCCCCAGGGGGTCAAAAGTCCCCAAATATCAAAAAATGACCCTTTTCTCCCATAACGTTTGATCCATCCATTCAATTTTTCTGATACTTGGCCAAAATGTAGAGGCAATTGTTCTGGATATAAAATGAGCATCCTTGACCTCAGAAAAATTCTGGTTCGCGCCCCCAGGGTGTCAAAGGGGGATCAAAAATGCTCCAAATTGCCCAAATTTATTGCATTTTACACTCGCCACATCGAGTCACATACAGAGGGGGACCACGCACGCGCGGCTTGTTCGCCCTGAACAACATTTACTTTTGTTGTTGTTGTTGTTGTTGTTAGATACACTACAATTTTATAACTCCCGATTGATAACAAATTGACAACTGTTATCAAACTAAAGCTTACAATAAATCCAGAAACGCCATTTATTTGATAGCACTAGACCACTTTGAAATTTTCGAGATAAGGATTCATTATTTAGACTATTCAGATTACTATTCTCATCTTGTATGTCATATTGACAACGTTTCAGCCGATGTAACCTCCAACCCTCTTTCAGGTGCATCTTTTTGAACTGGGAAAGCTTTGTCGAACTCTGGAACCTATATGGAATTTTGAATTGACCCCTTCATTTAATTCACCGGGGTAGATTGTTCTCATTCCGTCAGCCATTATATTTCCTTCTTTTTTCCTGTTTTTCTCTCTCTGTCTTGTCTTGCCTTCTTTTTCCCTTTTACAACAGTTTTCTCTGAAAACTAAAAATGTTACTTTTACTATGAAGACTTCAAACTATTCATGATGGGAGTAGAGGAATTACATAACTTTGGTTTGATCGAAGAATGACTGCCTGCCTCTCCCCTGCACACACACACACACACACACACATGCATACTGTGTGTCTTTCTCTTAATTTTGACTTTCTTGTTTACCAAAATTATTACTTCACAAAATAAACATTTTTCAAATTTATTTAAAATATTTTACGGTTTTTATTACCTATCACTAGAACATCATCAAAGTTGTTTTTAATTGTTTTTTGTGCTGCCCTCTCTCTGCACACACACACGCCCCCCCCCCCTCCTCCCGGTTGGAAAATTAATCTCAATTTCAACTTTTTTTTTTTTACCATTGCCTACTCACATCCCGTTTATTATCGCCTGTAGTAAGGATTGAACACTAAACCATCAAAAGACTGTCACTTATAACTGATTGTTAACCAACGCCATTACCTGTTACACTGCATGTCTACTTCTACCCAGTTATGGCCGACATAATGAGAACGATATCTAGGTAGATTAGATAAAGGGTTCAGTTCGAAATTCCATATAGGTTCCCTAGTTCAACGACTAATTTCCCAAGTTCGAAATAATGCTCCTGAAGAAGATCAGAGATTGCATCGGCCAAAACATTGTAAGAATAGTATTCCGAATAATCCAAATAATATACTTTGAATTCTTCAGATATAATTATCTCAATTTAATGTGATGGCACATAATTTTCAGTTGATATTCTAATTCTTTGTGAGATTGACATTTTTTAACAACTGTTTAATGGCATTACAAAGGCGTTAAGAAAAATATGTGCCTTTTCCATTAACTCGGAAAATTCATCTTGTATGCTCCTTTCTCATAGGGGTTTTGCTAACAGGCTTACACTAACAAGCTTTAAGGGATCTGTTCTTATGAAGTGTTTTTGATAATACACATGGATATTTTTTTATATTTACAAGCAAAAAAAACTACCCGCCATCCGGCAGCTATTAATCTAGCTCTAAGTATTCTTTTTAAATTTTAACTTAGCTTACTTATCTTTTAATATAAATCAATTTTAATTTTAAAAACTAACATTTTTTCATTTAAATTACCTCCCTTGAAAATTAATGAGCATAATATTTTAAGAAAGATTTTAGTAATTCCTTTTTTTTATTATTAAATCACTTTAATTACTGTTAATATCAACAAATCTATTACATATATATATATATAAGTAAATAGGACAATAAATTACAAATGAATAACACCAAACATTAATTTATTATAAACTGTTTAAAAATGGTGTAATCCGGTAATGAATTTAAATCAACTTCTCTTACACAACACAGCAATAATCAATCTAAATCTTCTCTCTCAGCTTTCAAATTTCGAACTGCCTGTCTTCCCCCATTCGTTCGTTCCTTAAAGTAATTGTCCTCCTCATATGTATGCCACCTATAAAAAATCTAACTAACAACAAAAAAATTTTTTCCACTGAAAATTGAGTGCCCACCATGTGAAACGGTTCACACACTTCAAAACTGGTAACCCTTTATTTTCTTTCCATTCTTACAGTAGGCAACAGTTAATCCTCCTTTGTATTTTAAACCACACACCCTCCTGATCATCAAAGATCATTTCACATCACATAATCCTGTGTCCAAATTGGCACATTACGTTTTCTCTGCGGTCTTTGCATTGCAACCGCCTCACCTTCATTGTTCTTATGTCCGGTGCTTACATCTCCATCATTTAAATGAGAACCATGTGCCTTAAATCTAAAATGTGCCGTGGCATCCCATTGCCGCTCAAGTTGTTAGGAGGTTGCACTCCAGTAATTACTCCTCTTCTCCATTGCTTTGTACATCGTGCATTCGTTGGCTTCACCATAACATATTCGAGGCAGGATCGATTGATTGACATCGAACGCAGTTCTTAACCACCTTCTGAACATCCTACCGTTTTATAAGTGGATAAGTGGATAAATTTTTCGCACCAAATATAATGTTCTATCCACTCCCATGTAGTGCATTTAGTTCTCCGGTTCTTAGACAACATATCGGGACCTGTTCCTTCTCAACTAACCATTGTTTGTTTATTCGGGTTCGCACATCTGCTTTGTTTCTCTCTGAAGGCACAAACACTGTCTTTATTCACAGTCCAAATTCGGATATTAACTCTCCAAGTATTCCTAATCTCTGCTTTACTGTCATTTCTCCAGCACCCTTGGTTCATATTCTTCCACTCTCATCCACTGTAAAGTTCACCCAACTTAGTACCATGACTGAATCAGTCCTTATTTCTATCTCTCTCAATCCCTATTTTATAGCTAAATTGACGCCTTTCAGAACAGCATCTAATTTGGCCACGTTAATGTGATTATAATCATTCTTTTTTCTCAGCCATGCTGCCTCTTCTGCCATCAAACCACCAATCTCCACAACCACGTCTGTTGCAATACTGCTTGCATCACGCCACACCACTCCTATTTTTGTTTCGGGTATGTGCCAAGCTCTAGTAACAGGGTCCTCTTTTTCTACATCAGCTAGAATCTCCTGTATTATTTTGACCGTTTTGCCATCAACTCTGTCCTCCCAGTCTTCTTCACTTGCTCTTTTCACATAACTGCATGCCAGTCGCAGCCATGCAGCAACTGGATAGTACCCCAACAATTTGCCACATATTGAGAACAACTGCCATCTACTCGTGTCTTCTGTCATCTCCAGGATCTCGTTGCACCTTCTAAACATGAGCTCATCCATCTTTTCTTTCATCAGCTTAAGGCCCAGTGCTGCTTCTCCGTCTAGGGATTCTGGTGGCTTTGCTGCTAGCTCAAATCCCTTAAGATGTTCCACAACTTTCTCTGTCGATACCTTTCTCGCATCTACCATTATGTCATCAATGTATGAATCAATGGCCTCTTTTTTCTTATAGGTAAATAGGACAATAAATTACAAATGAATAACACCGAACATTAATTTATTATAAACTGTTTAAAAATGGTGTAATCCGGTAATGAATTTAAATCAACTTCTCTTACACAACACAGCAATAATCAATCTAAATCTTCTCTCTCAGCTTTCAAATTTCGAACTGCCTGTCTTCCCCCATTCGTTCCTTCTTAAAGTAATTGTCCTCCTCA
This sequence comes from Sepiola atlantica, assembly GCA_963556195.1. NCBI lineage: Eukaryota > Metazoa > Mollusca > Cephalopoda > Sepiida > Sepiolidae > Sepiola > Sepiola atlantica. The sequence goes on from OY744527.1 coordinate 109,286,221, forward strand.
TATGTATGCCACCTATAAAAAATCTAACTAACAACAAAAAAATTTTTTCCACTGAAAATTGAGTGCCCACCATGTGAAACGGTTCACACACTTCAAAACTGGTAACCCTTTATTTTCTTTCCATTCTTACAGTAGGCAACAGTTAATCCTCCTTTGTATTTTAAACCACGCACCCTCCTGATCATCAAAGATCATTTCACATCACATAATCCTGTGTCCAAATTGGCACATTACGTTTTCTCTGCGGTCTTTGCATTGCAACCGCCTCACCTTCATTGTTCTTATGTCCGGTGCTTACATCTCCATCATTTACATAAACCATGTGCCTTAAATCTAAAATGTGCCGTGGCATCCCATTGCCGCTCAAGTTGTTAGGAGGTTGCACTCCAGTAATTACTCCTCTTCTCCATTGCATTGTACATCGTGCATTCGTTGGCTTCACCAAAACATATTCGAGGCAGGATCGATCGATTGATTGACATCGAACACAGTTCTTAACCACCTTCTGAACATCCTACCGTTTTATAAGTGGATAAGTGGATAAATTTTTCGCACCAAATATAATGTTCTATTCACTCCCATGTGGTGCATTTAGTTCTCCGGTTCTTAGACAACATATCGGGACCTGTTCTTCTCAATTAACCATTGTTTATTCGAGTTAGCACATCTGCTTTGTTTCTCTCTGAAGGCACGAACACTGTCTTTATTCACAGTCCAAATTCGGATATTAACTCTCCAAGTATTCCTAATCTCTGCTTTACTGTCATTTCTCCAGCACCCTTGGTTCATATTCTTCCGCTCTCCTCCACTGTAAAGTTCACCCAACTTAGTACCATGACTGAATCGTCCTTATTTCTATCTCTCTCAATCTCTATTTTATAGCTAAATTGACGCCTTTCAGAACAGCATCTAATTTGGCTACGTTAATGTGATTATGATCATTCTTTTTTCTCAGCCATGCTGCCTCTTCTGCCATCAAACCACCAATCTCCACAACCACGTCTGTTGCAATACTCCTTGTATCACGCCACACCACTCCTATTTTTGTTTCGGGTATGTGCCAAGCTCTAGTAACAGGGTCTTCTTTTTCTACATCAGCTAGAATCTCCTGTATTATTTTGACCGTTTTGCCATCAACTCTATCCTCCCAGTCTTCTTCACTTGCTCTTTTCACATAACTGCATGCCAGTCGCAGCCATGCAGCAACTGGATAGTGCCCCAACAATTTGCCACAGATTGAGAACAACTGCCATCTACTCGTGTCTTCTGTCGTCTCCAGGATCTCGTTGCACCTTCTAAACATGAGCTCATACATCTTTTCTTTCATCAGCTTAAGGCCCAGTGCTGCTTCTCCGTCTAGGGATTCTGGTGGCTTTGCTGCTAGCTCAAATCCCTTAAGATGTTCCACAACTTTCTCTGTCGATACCTTTCTCGCATCTACCATTATGTCATCAATGTATGAATCAATGGCCTCTTTTTTCTTATAGGTAAATAGGACAATAAATTACAAATGAATAACACCGAACATTAATTTATTATAAACTGTTTAAAAATGGTGTAATCCGGTAATGAATTTAAATCAACTTCTCTTACACAACACAGCAATAATCAATCTAAATCTTCTCTCTCAGCTTTCAAATTTCGAACTGCCTGTCTTCCCCCATTCGTTCGTTCCTTAAAGTAATTGTCCTCCTCATATGTATGCCACCTATAAAAAATCTAACAACAAAAAAATGTTTTCCACTGAAAATTGAGTGCCCACCATGTGAAACGGTTCACACACTTCAAAACTGGTAACCCTTTATTTTCTTTCCATTCTTACAGTAGGCAACAGTTAATCCTCCTTTGTATTTTAAACCACACACCCTCCTGATCATCAAAGATCATTTCACATCACATAATCCTGTGTCCAAATTGGCACATTACGTTTTCTCTGCGGTCTTTGCATTGCAACCGCCTCACCTTCATTGTTCTTATGTCCGGTGCTTACATCTCCATCATTTACATGAACCATGTGCCTTAAATCTTTCATTAACACAGTTTTTAGAACAGCTGCCGTAATATTTGGTGCAACATTAAGTCCAAATCCTAACCATACCAGGCAGTAAGTTCTTCCTTTATAACTGATACTGCCATTGTTCCTTTGCCACATGTAGCTGCAAGTAGGCAGACTTAAAGTCCACAATTGCAGTTCCTCCTGTCAACCACCTCCACTTTCTCATCTTTTCATCACACACATCTATTATAACATGCTACAAAACGGTTCAATTCCCGAAAGTCTAATACTGGTCTGACTTTACCTTTTATGGCCTGGAACACTGCCATCAATGGTAACACATTTTCCTTCACCCTTCCATGGTGAGAGAATACCGTCTGAGTTTTTCTCACTCTCCAGGGAATTCTTGTAATACTTTACTTTGTTCTGCAACAATGGAGGCTCTCCCATCCATTTCCATCTTACTCTCTATTTCTCTCCCTCAAAGTCTTTGTCTTCGATTTTGCAAGTGTTTGGCACAGTATGCGTCTCCAAACTTCACCTCATTTTTTGTATAGTCATACTTCCCATCTCATTGATTACATCCATTTCAATTATCCCGTCAATCATGTGATCCATTATAATCATTTACATTTTTATTCATACTCCACATACTTTTATTTCCATTTGCCAGGCTCTCTTACCTTTATGTCCCTTCCATCAACTGCCTTCACAGTGCAACTCCTGCCACACTCACTCACAAGTTTGGAATTCAGCAAACTGGTGATGCATCCGGTATCGACAAGTGCCTTCATTACAGTCTTATTCACTGCTACTTCTATCATTGGAAGAGGGCCGTACTGCGCCTTCATTCTGTTGCCAAGGTACCTACTAGCGCAGAAGCTCCTCCTTGCTCATTTCCCTGAGCCCGAAACCAATACCTCGCAATGTGCCCAAATTTTCCATTATCATAGTACCTTACTCTGGCTCTAGGTGGCTCCATACAATCTTTAATTAAATGCTATCCTCAACATCTAAAGCACCGAATGTTTGATGATTTCTGGACCCTCATTTCTTAGTGTAGTGCTTTGTGCACTCGCTGCCACTGTCCCAGTCTCTTGCATTCTTTTGCTGACTAAAAGCCGTGCAGTCGGTATCAGTTTGCTGACGTCCATTCTCTCTACATGAGGTAACTGTTGCAGTGCCACAGATACGTTATCTGGGAATCCCATAATGAAAACTAGTTTAGCTCTATGATCCAGCCCTCTCCCTAGATGTTCTGCATATTGGCGTAAACATCCATCGATTCTCCAGTCCACCTGAATCATTTAAGCTTTTCATATGCTTTGAAAGGCCCTTCGGTGAATGCTACCACTAGTCTCATTTCTATCTGTTCCGCATCTAACTGGTCTTCATTACTCATCTCAAGGTAGAGAACAAGCGCATCTCTGTACAGAAAAAGTGGAATGAAACTAGCAAGGTCTTGCACTTAGCCACTAATTTCAATTTTTAATCCACCCGATTACATCACCTTCTCCACGAAAAGGCGATATCACATCACACCTCGGGTGTGATTCTATGCTGATAATTTAGTACTTGCTTGTGACACAATGGAAGAGATATTTGTTAAGTTAAAGACTTGGAGGAATGCTATGAAAAGTAAAGGTCTGGGACTGAATGTTACCAAGACCAAAGTGATGATCAGTGGTTGTAGTGTTGAAAAGCTCCCAAAAAGAGGAAAGTTCTCCTGCTCAGTTTGTGGAAAGGGAGTCTTTTCGTGACCTTCATAAAGTAAGATCGGTGCACTTGAAAGTGACGTCATACTAGTAAATAGCAAGCGAGATCTGTCGAACAGTCAGGCTGTCGATAATGAATGAGAGATTTTTTTAAAAAAGCATAAGAAAACTTTAAAAATTGCATTTAAAAAAAAAAAAAAAAAGACGGGAACACGATTCAATTTATACTGAAACTAAACTTTATTCAATATATATGAAAAAAAAACAACAATTCAAAATGAATAGTTCATTTTTTTAAGGTACAATAATATCAACCTATTATTTGTTATGTAGAAAATGTTTTTTTTTACTGTAGTCAACAGAAGAAAAAGAGGATGAAAAAAACAAATATGCAACAATTAAATGTTACCAAAGGCAAGATAAGTTACTCTTCTATCTACCTAGATAAGTTTTTTCTTCTGTTTTAACTATTTTAAAGCGTTTATTTGTTAAAAACAGTGTCCACTCTGTTCGGGTATTTTTAACTGAACTCAACAGAACAAAATATGGGTAAAAAACAAAAAACAAATATGCAACAAATATGTTACCAAAGGCAAGATAAGTTAATCTTCTACCTACCTGGATATATTTTTTTGTGTTTTAAAGCGTTTTTACTTTTAAAAAAAATGAAAAACTATTTGTTAATAAATATATAAACATTGTTTAAATTGTATTTCTTGTCCTGAAATAAAATTCTTTTTGCAATGTTCAAAATGTAACTGTTATTTAATGTTTTAATCGTTCTTTTAAATAGCACCGCACATATTTGAACAGTTTTAGAATTTTATTAAACGAAAATAACTTTTTGGCACAAAAAATGAAATTTGAACATTCTTTTTTTAATACAAAAAGAAACGAGTTTTAACGGAATTTCTAGTCGATAATATTTTATTGCTAACAAATTGTTAAAAAAAATGGTGTCGACACGTGAACATAAAAGTTCAAATTTATATACGTTTAAAATTAAATTGTATCAGGACAAACAAAACGTTTTATGTTATGCAGAAAAAATATTTCAAACTTCAGGGAAAACAAGCAAGTATTTGTTTTTTATTTAATATTTTCCTATCAAGACAGGTTTGTCATCCATCTTGAATTTTAGTCTAAACGAGTTTTTGTATAGTTTGATCTTCAAATCATTATCAGACTTCTACCTTGAAAACGACATGAAAAAAACCATCAGTGTCCTTTTTTAAATACCAAACAATGTTCTAAATTAAAGATGAAATAATTTAAGAGAAATTACTACCGTGATAAGTTTACATATAGTGTGAAACCGTTCCTCCGACTTGTCTTATTTATCTTCTTAGCACTAACCACTGTGACGTCATCAGAAAAAGGAGACTCAATGGAATGGGCTTCTCTTTCCAAAGGCAAGCGGTTCAAGGAAAGAAGCTATTATAGTAGAAAGCCTTCTTCAGTGAAGGAGTGGGATTTTGCTGACTGTCAGGTTGGTCGGAGGTATTTATTTTGAGGGGGCACAAGTGCAGCAAGTTCATCGGAGCACATTCCATTGACGTACTTGTAAAACGAACACAGGGATGCAACATTCAAGCAATGGGACAGGGGCTGGAGTTTGGTAGACAATGTGGGACCTATTAGACTACAGGCTCTTCTTTGGACCCTGTCTAAGAGGGAGAGACTAGTGGTTAGGGCACCAGTCCAGATGTGGCAACAATACTTCATGCATGCACGAATGGTGGTTTTGTAAAGGTAGAGGATACTGGCAGGTGAAATAAATTTTCTCGTCCGGTAAAGGGAGCCCACCTTCTTTGCTGCAGACTTGTCAGTATCTTCTATGTATTTGTTCTAGTTCATGTTACCTGTGAATGTTAGGCCGAGGAGTTTAAATGTTGGACTCTAAGGTAGGGTGCTATTAGCCATGGCAATTGGTGGTTGAAAAGGTTTACTTATAATTGTTAAAGGAAAGCAGGTTTGTTTTAGTAGCATTAAATGTAACCATCCATTTTTAGGCCCCGTTCCACTACAGGTCACTTTCTAAGGATTCAGTCATTGATTGCCTTTGATATATGCACATTTGTTTTCCTCACATGTCGAGAATAGAGCATGGTACCATCAGCAAATATACCCATCTCGGACACAATTGCATCAGAAAGGTCGTTTATGAAAATGTCATGTTGACATGTACGGACATCGAGGACGACCTGGATCTTTCTTTTGGCTGGGAAGGATCTGATTATGTTAAATATTCATCCAGTAATACTGTACGAATTAGTTTTCATTAGACAGCTTTCATGCCAGACCTTGTCAAAGGCTTTGGATATATCAGGTGCTACCGTGCTAACTTCAACTGTCTTATCCAGTGTATGGTATGCATTCAGAGATGATCGTGGGGATATCCGCAATAAAACAGGCTTGTCTAAATCTGTACTGTTGGTCAGAAAGAAGTTTAGCATTACGAGGTGATGGACTATTGCTAGATTGATTAATGACTCAAAGATTTTAGTGAAGAGTGAAGGTAGAGGAATGTGGGGCGATAATTTTGAGGGACAGTTCTTTCAGCATGATTCGTGAACACTGGTACGACAGGGTCAATTTTCTAGGTATCAGGAAAGCAAAATTTGGCAAGGCATTTGTTATAGAGTTTAGAGATAACAGGGGTCAGCTCGGTAGAGCATTTTTTTATTACTATAACAGAGATAAGATCAGGCTCATATGCTTTGGAGACGTCAAGGATTTTATGACATACAGGCCATTGGAAAGGGTGATGATTAAATCAAGTGTGGCTTCTGTCCGTCGTCGTGGGAAATTAGGGAGAAAATGGTTTGTGGAGTTAAAGGTGAACTGCTGGGCAAGCAGTTCAGCCTTATCAATTGCCATGCAAGCGACATCGTGGGGGGAATTGTTGATTGCCTATTATTCACCACACTATTATAGATTTTCCAGAAATCACAAGTTACTAATTTCTGTGACTCATTGCGTTTTCTGGTTATTTCGGTATTCCTACCTTTAGCTGCGGCTATTACACTCTTACAATGATTTATTGGTGCTATAAATTTCTGTTTATTTGTAGCTGATTTATGGCGGTTGAATTGGCAGAATGCTTGCTACTTATGCGCAATAACAGCTGCACAGGTCAAAGTGAACCATTGGGGAGAGTGGGGCTTACTATAGAATTTCAGCCTGGGGACATATGCTTCTATACCTCCTTTGACCTATTCTGTTACCTCATTTGTGCACTGTTTATCAGGGAGATAAAAAGTTTTACTCCATGGGACGTCTGTGATGTGATCTCTGATGAATTCCAAATCAGCCTATTAGTGATATCTCGCAGTTTTTAGTAACGGCACTTCGGTTTGAGATCGAAAGTTTAGGGTGATATCAACCATTATCACAAGGTGATCAGCATTCCCTAGTGGGCTATGGACATCCATCATACAAGCCTTGGGCTGTCTTGTCAAGAACAGGTTGAGAAATAAGGCTTGCTGATCCTTACAATCTGGGAGGTGGGTCGGAAAAGGCACTGTTTGTGAAAGGGAATGTGCAATAGAGAAGCTATACGTGCTGTTACCAGCTATGTCTGTAGTTCGAGACATCAAGCTAATTCCTATGATGGATATTAAAACCTCCAAATACATGGATTTTGACACTCAGATCTGAAGAAAGTGCTGTGTCTACACTATCGGAGACATAGTTGAGTAGCATACAGTATTGGGTCGATAGAGAATGGTAGAGGAAATACAGATAGCTAACGTTGTGTTGTAAGGTTAATCTAAAGCACATGTGTGGCTGATCATCTGATTTTAGACTAAGTTCTCTTATCTCTTGTGCAATAAATGCAAGATAACAGAAATGGATGAAAACTCAGATGTGGATAAAGTATATTTGGATGGTAAAGCTATTGAGGTTGGCTAGAAGTTTTGTTACCTTAGTAATGCCATTGGAGCACGGAGTTGCAGGTGCTAATGTGATTGCAAGACGGACTAAGTTCAGGGAACTTCTTCTTTTACTAACTAGTAGAGCGTTACCATTGTCGACCAAGAGAAGAGTCTATCGGGCATGTGTATGCAGTGTGATGATGAAACCTGCGCAGTGAGGGTTAGACATGCATTGTATGGAGAGAAATAATGAGAATGATACGATGGATGTGTAATGTGAGTTTGAAAGAAAGGCTTAGTTCTGATAACCTCAGAAGAAGATTAAATCTGTACAGTATAGGGAGATGTGTGCAGAACAGGAGACTTTAATGGTATGGCCACATTGAAAGAATAGATGAGAGTTTTTGGGTTAAGTAGACAAAGAACAGTTAAGGTAGCAGATCCAGTTCACAGTGGAAGGCCAAGGAAAACATGGGAAGAAGTGATAATAATGGACTTGAGAAAGAGGAGTAAAAGACCTGGCACCATGTAAGAACTTCAAAAAAGCCAATTGAGAAAAATTCAAGCAGTTATGCCATTACAAGTTGACCCCAGAATCAACTGACAAAAATGAATACCCTACCACACACGTTGTGATACTATCGTGGCCCCGGGGAGTCACTCAGTGTTGTATTCTGGGTGACTCGGCACTAAATGTAGTTCGAGGTCACGAGGATCGCATGCGTTCCGACTAGCTGCTCCATCAATCGCTCCACGCCCACGCTGTGTTGAAGATCCGCGGAACTTTCGTGTTGATTCAGCTGTGTCAGGAACTTAGGTTGGAGGTCGGTTTTGTTGGCAACCCAAAAACAAGAAAAACTCGCCGAGAACAATAACAAATATTTATTGGAGCCAGTTCTTTTATTGGGAATTTCTACTTGTCACAAGGTTTGTGATTCGCTCACCAATCAAAATTCATATTGCATTTTTCTGCTCTTTTATGATTGGTTGAGCAATGAAAAACCTTTATTTTAACAAAAAGGTGGGCCTTAATTATGGGCCCCCAATATGGGGATGGATCTTAATTAAGAATTAGCACGCCTTAATATCCGTTGGCAGGTGATTATATTTGTCAGATATGGAAAGTGTACTCTCACGACCTTTCCAATCTTTCGACACAAAATTGTTTGTCATAAAATAATTTATTCATTGTTCTGAATTAGATTTCACTTATAATTTTGAAAGGTCATGAAAATCAAATCGTTAACACCTGTCGGAATCAAGTATGATTCTCTTCCCATTCTGACTTCGATATAAGAAATATAAACAATTCAATTTGAGTTATTTCTTTCAACTGTCATTGTTGACCTAGCGTGACCTTTTAATGATCAAAAATAAAGCTCTAGCTTTCAGGGTCACCCCAGTGCAAAAGATGACCTTTCAAATTAGATCGTTCAGAAAAACAATACTTTGCGTGCCAATACTAAATTCATTTCAACCAGATTTATTACATAATCTAATTAAATTCAATTAATTAAAAACCTTTAATCAATTAAAATTCCACCAGACAGTTCCTCATCGTGCCACAACTTTACTAATACCTTAATATCAATAGCAAAGGAAATCATACCAAAAACATCCACCGCTGTAATCCGAAGCAAACCATGGTTTGATGATGAATGTAGGAAAGCTGTCAAGAAATGCAGAGCAGCTCTAAGAAAATTTCAAAACAACCCAATAAAAGAAAACCTAAATAACTTCAAGAATAGCGAACATTTAAAGAAGCTAAAAGAAAAACATGGTAAAACTACATATCAAAAATGAACACCAATACAAAACATAAAGCCGTATGGAACATGGTAAAGAAAATATCAGGGAAAAACAATACACCACTAAAATACTTAATACATAAAAATACAAAAGACACAAGCAGGAGGGAAATAGCAAACCTTCTGGCAGGAAAACTTTGAAAAAAATTCCTCTTCCAAAAATGCTAACAATGAATTAAAAAAAAAATCAAAGAAAAAGAACATCAATTTCCAAACAAAAATTCCCCAAGACTACAATCAGCTCTTCACAATTAACGAACTAAATGATTCCAAGCCCATAACGCAGCTATCATCCCTGACAAAATTCACTATAAATTTCTGAGAAACCTACCAAAAAATCAAGAGAATGAATACCTATCAATCTATAATCATATATGGACAACTGGGTGTCCTTAAACTATGGAAACAGGTTATTATGATCCTCATAGCCAAGAATCAAAACGCCTTTGCAGATTCAATAAATTACAAACCCATTGCATTGATAAGCTGTGTCTGCAAAACCATGGAAAGAATGACGAATACCAGACTGACATGGTATTTGAAAAAATAAAAATGAAAAAAAAGTAATCACAAACCTACAATCAGGATACAGAAAAATATAGAGGTACTATTAACCAATTAGTTTGCCTAGAATCTTTCATACAAAATGCTTTCATTAAAGGAACACCTAACCTCCATATTCTTTAACCTAGAAAAAGTATACAACACAACCTGGAAATATGGCATAAAAAGAGACTTAAATTAAACTACTCTGAATGAAAGGTGGATTACTAACATTCATAAGTAATTTTTTAATGGAGAGAAATTTAAAAAAACGAATAGGCAACCCACTTACAGGAAATGGGTGTACCACAAGGAAGTATATTGTCCTTATTTTTACTCGATATAAAAATTAACAATGTTGTAAAAAATCTTCAACCAGGCGTGGAAGAGTCATTATATGTAGATGACTTTTTAATTTGCCATGCATCAAAAAAAAAATCCATACGATTGAATGCCAACTACAATGGCTGAATAAATGTAATCGATGGATACTTGAAAACGTGTTAAAATATCCAGAAATAAAACCAAATGTATGCACTTCTGTCAATTACGAAAAATGTACTGCAGTCCAGTTTTAAAACTGGAAGAAATAGAAATACTGTGGTACAGCAAGATAAATTCCTCGGAATCATCTTTGACTCAAAATTAACATTTATTCCCCACATCAAACAATTAAGAATAAAATGTAATAAAGCCATCCAATTTATGAAAGTAGTAGCACACACCAACTAGGATGCAGACAAATACACATTATTAAAATTATACTGAACACTAGTATGATTCAAAGAGGTCTTGTCCTTCGGGGCTTGATTCTGCCGGTCTGTGCGTTTGTCCTGTGCAGTTCTATGAGGACCACCCTCCCAGACTTTGCCTCCCCTCTTTGGGGAGGAGTAGGTTTATTGCTTACTGCCTGAGGTGCCTCTACCGGGGAATGCCAACTGGCAATTTTTAATGGCCAGAGTGCTCACCTTCTCGGGCGCTGGCTTTTCAAGCCCCACTTTCCCGACCCGACCTTGGATCACATCTTACCTTGTGGGAGTAAGATAAAAACTGGCCTTGTGCCTAACCTCCTGAAGAGGAGGTAAATAATACTAGTATGATTCAAACAAGACTACATGTGCTTCATCTATAGATTAGACTGAAAATCGTACTTAAAAGCATTAGAAACTGTTCACCACTAAGAACTGTGACTGGTGCCGGGAGCTTTCCAAACATCTCCAATGGAATGTTTGGATGTAGAAGCGCATAATGTCTTTTCTGAAAGACAATCGGAACCGACCCTGGTTCAACAGTCAATGCAAAAAAAGCTATTAGATTGCGAAGAGCAGCCCTAAGGAAGTTCGAAAAAGAACCCACCCAAACAAATCTGGTGGAATACAAACAAAGCAGAGCAAGAGCCCGCAGGGAAATAAAAGCAGCGAAAAAAGAATGCTGGCAAGAATATGTTGGCAAACTAAATTCCTCTTCTAAACCGAAAGCAGTTTGGGATATGATCGGTAAAATAGCGGGTAAACACCAAACGAAACCAATCCAACACCTCTCCAAAAATAATTGCCCAATAACAGAGAAGAAAGACATAGCAAATCAACTAGCAGAAACGTTTTCCAAAAATTCATCAAGTCAGGGCAGAAAACAGTAATTTCTCACCACTAAAAGAAATGCAGAAAAGCATAAACTTAACTTCAGATTGAAAAATCTAGAAAAATATAATAGCCCATTTACATTGAGTGAATTAAGAGACTCTATTGAAAGATCTCATAATACTACCGTAGGACCAGATGAAGTCCATTATGAGTTCCTAAGTCAACTACCGGGAGTATCACTGAAATTACTCCTCCAAATATACAACACAATATGGACAGAGGGAAAATTCCCGGACATATGGAGACAAACTACATGATACCGATCCCAAAGCCGGGCAAAAACAACTCGGATCCACAAAATTATAGACCAATCTCCTTGACTAGTTGTTTATGCAAAACAATGGAGAGGATGATAAACAATAGGTTGTTTTGGTACTTGGAATCCAACGGCCTTATTAGCAATCTACAATGTGGATTCCACAGTAAAAGAGGCACGATAGACCACTTGGTTCGATTGGAAACTGCTATAAGAGAAACTTTCATTCGAAAAGAACATCTCGTAGCTATTTTCTTTGACCTAGAGAAAGCGTACATACAACATGGAAGTATGGCATAATGAGAGATTTGAACGATCTCGGTCTAAAAGGTAGACTACCACACTTTATTGACGGGTTTTTGTCAAACCGAAGATTTCGAGTTCGCATTGGATCTACTCTCTCTGAGATAAAAACTCCGGAAGAGGGTGTTCCACAAGGCAGCGTGCTATCTGTGACTCTGTTTAGCATAAAAATAAATAACATAATAAAAAGCTTAGTACCCGGAGTGGATGGATCCCTATACATGGATGACTTCCTAATCTACTACAGGTCTAAGCATATGCATACCATTGAGCGCAAATTGCAACAATGTCTGAATAAAATAAATAAATGGGCAACAGAAAATGGATTCCGATTTTCTCAGGCAAAAACAAAATGTGTTCATTTTTGTCAAAAGAGAAAATTACACAATGACCCAAGCCTAAAACTCGAAAAGATGGAAATTCCGGTTGTAGACGAATACAAGTTTTTGGGTGTAATTTTCGATAAAAAACTGACCTTTATTCCATACTTGAAATTAGAGTTGGGTGGTTTTGAAATTTTGGTTTCGGTATCGGTTTCGGTTTTTTTCCCTTAAAACCTCGGTTTACGGTTCGGTTTTTTGAAAAAAAAATTTTTACTATGGAAGCTATTCATTCTCTTGTGTGATGATTAGTTATTATTCAACGTTTAGTTGAATTATGCCACTGTTTCGATAATTTTGTGATTGAATCATTCTCCATGATATGAATCATATAAGTTTTAAGGTGTTGACTGTTGTAATCAAAATTCTGATACCTTTTCAACAGTTAACTCGTTAAAACAGTGACCAAAGATTCATGAAAGATTTCTGAAGAATAAAACTGAGTTTGAATATACATTCTATCTAATTCTTTAACCCATCAGAAGCTAAAATATAACTCAGAAATGCAAGAAATTAAAAAACGAAAATTTATTTAAACAAACAAAATAATTTTACAAATAAAATTAAGCAAAAATGATGATGAAAATGAAATATTGTCAAAATTATTTGACAGATAAAAATTTTAATAGGTGAAAATGTTTTTACTCATTTTCTTAGGTTGTGATTGAGAAAAACTAGTTTCTCAACATGGTTAGGTTTCAGCCTACATCTCCGGTCACTAATGACAAGTCCAGCCTTACTAAATATCCGTTCACTCGCTACAGAGGTAGCTAGAATACTCAAAAGTTCTCTTGCCAGAATACAAAGATTCGGGTAGAGCCTCCCATTTTTCTTCCACCAGACAAAAGGACAGGCTGATGGGTCGATGGCTTTTCCATACAGAAATCGATCTACCTCGTTTTTAATCCGAGATATTTTTTTACCGCTGGTATCAATTTCTTTTGTTTTTGCCTGACCTTTCTTTCAGAGAAAACCCCAAAAGTCTTTTTCCCCTTTTGGTTCACTACTTTGCTGTACTTCTGCTGGAATGTTTTCGTCTGTGTCATCGGATAGAGTCGAAAAATAAACATACCATATACTTCTCGAATTACCGGTGTTGACTGTTGGGATGTCTGTCATTTTGTGTGCTCGAAGTTCTGTCAACTGGTGCGTGTTGGGGTTAATATTTGTTTTTAAGACAGGGTAATAAAACTTTATAGACATGCGTAAAAGACTAGTAGTACACCCGAAAACCGCGCCAAGGGAAAAGGAAGGATGGTTAAAAAAAAGTAGAGATTATTAATTCACCTAAAGTTATTTTTTAAGCTTTAAGGTAATTTTAGTCATAGAATTCATGACTTGGATTAAAGTTTAATAATTAAACTTTCGAATAAATTGTCAACTCTAAATAAATACCATATTAACAATTTAGTAAAATATAAATCGTTGCATAGTCTACTTTTTGAATAACCCATTTTTGGGAGAGAAAACGGTATAGTTGAGAGATAGTTCTCTAGAAATGACAATTTATGTATGAAGTGGCTTTTCAAAAGTAAACAATGAAATGCCTAATGTTTAAAATAATTTTTAAAATCCGAATAAAGTGATACTAGCATTGGCAACTACTTTTTTTTCTTTTTAAATGTTTATACTCGCTCGCTACTTTTCGTTTATTTACTTTTACAACAAGTATTTTTTTAATTTCATTTTAATAACTTATTTTTTTAGATAACTCTGAAACAAACATAAATAATTATTTTACAATTTTGAGTTGAATCAAATAGATTTTCGACATCATATGGAACGCGTTTGATTTTTTCTTTTTCATTTGAAAATAGTTTATGCTAAAAATACGATGTCATGTTGTCTGTCGTATTTCTCTTTTTTCATTTGAAAATTCAAAATGTTAATGATAAACAAACTGTAAACAAAGATTTCTTCCTACAAGTCAATTAAATGTTTTTATCATATATTTGTTCAATCTGTCCTCTTACTAATATAACATTTTTTGGTAATATTCAATTTTATTCAAATCGGAAAATCTTTTCAACCGTGTTTCCTTGTATATGGTGGCTTACTGTAGTAAAAACACAATACCGAACGGTTACGGTTTTAAAAAAAAAAACCTATTCGGTATGGAGACGAAACCGAAAAACCGCGGTTTTTCGGTAAAACCGCCCATCTCTACTTGAAATATATAAAGGCAAAATGTAACAAAACATTACAACTACTACATGTGGTAGCTCACACTGAGTGGGGTGCAGACCGAAACACTCTCCTGAAACTATATAGGTCATTGATTAGATCTAAATTGGACTATGGTATTTTTATATACCGATCAGCTAGAAAGACCTATCTTAAAATACTAGACCCGATCTACCATGGAGGACTAAGGTTTGTCTTTGGAGCCTTCAGAACATCGCCTGTTGAGAGTCTCTATGTAGAAGCAGACGAGGCACCTGCAGATATCAGAGGTGAGAAGTTGGCTCTGCAGTACTATGTTAAATTGAAATCGTGTTCATCAAATCCTGCATATGAAAGCACATTCCATCCAAAATACAGAATTTTTCCAAAGAAATGAAAGGGCTATAAGACCCTTTGGCCTTCGAATGGAAATAATCAACAAAGAAGCAGGATTGGACCTGACAAAAATACACGATACTATAATACCAAAAATACCACCTTGGACCATAAGGACCCCAAAGATCTTGCTAACCTTAAACAAACTTCACAAACAAAAAACCCATCCTCTGGTTTTCCATGAGGAATTGGAGAAAATCCAAGACACCTATCCAAGACATAGGTACATCTTCACAGATGGATCAAAGCATGAAGAAGCAACAGGATGTGCTGCAGTATACAACAATAATATAAATAAGAAGCGTCTCCCAAATGACACTTCCATATTTAATGCAGAAGCCAGGTCTGCATTAGGCATGGCCGCGGAGACCAATTTTAAGATTCCATTTACAGATTTTAAAATGAAAATCAACAAATATATCCAACAACAAAGACAACAACGTTGGAGTAACAATACACACAACAAACTCCTAGCGATCAAAGCTACAATAGGAGAATGGAAAAAAAAGCTCACGAAAAAGCCGAGGGGAGGAGTAGTGTTATCCAGACTTCGCATAGGTCACACAAGGATTACACATTCCTACTTACTTGAAGACAAAGAGCAACCAATATGCTTTGCATGCCAGACTACCTACACCATCAAGCATATTCTTATTGAATGCCTTGATCTGGCCCCTAAAAGAGAAACTTTCTACAGAGCAGGTACAATGAAGGAACTGTTTAAGAAAAATAAAGTAGACAATACTGAACTTCTTAAGAGCTGTTGATCTATATAAAAAGATATAATTACCTAGACATACAAATCCAGCTTGATTTGGCATTAAATGAACTGAAAAAGGATGATATGCCGTTAGAAAAGGAAAAACGTTTAATGAATGTTTTCAAAACACTATATATTTTTTTTTTTTTGTCTAAAGAATTTTGTTTACTTTGCAAAGTATTTTTTTAAAAATACTACTTGATTCGGCATTACATAACCTGGAAAAGGTTGATATGCCATAAAACAAAACAAACAAACAAACTTTTCTGAAAATGGTGGGTTTATACCCAAAAATCTAATATTTATAAGTCCAATAAACCAAACTGCCCTATGGAAAAATTAATCAATTGCAGACAAAATATACAAATAAAATAAATTGATCTGCAAATGATCTAGATACAAGACTGAATTAATTAAATATTTAAAAATATTATGAACCTCAAGCATAAAATCTTTTTACCAAAATAAATGATGTCAACATTAAATAACCCAAAAGGGTTGATATGCCGTAAAACAAAACAAACTGTCTCTTGTTGTCTTACACTTCTTGCACACAAACTGGTTATCAATCTCTCAACTACATTACATGTATGTAATTCCATCAACGTTTTGAATTAAAAGTAAACATTTAAGAAAAAAAATCCTATCGAACTGATGATATTTCATGCTTGTCAATAAAATAAATTGAAAGGCCCATCAATTCAGTGATTATGTCAGGACTACTTTGTAGCATCTTAAAACCACCTGTTGCATTTTTTCCAATTTCCAACATGTTTTGAATGGTCATAATTCGGTGGCTAATTGAGTTACCAAAATAAATTTAGTATCATTGTTCGTTTTGCAAAGATCTATATACCCACATAAAAAGTTTTTAGATATAATGAAAATAAAATTTTGGCTTGGGATACGTATTATTATAATACTAGTTAATACCTTGAACAATTTGTTTTCTACTCTCTCTATCTCTCTTCAGAAGCTGTTGGCTGTGCAGTTGTCCCTACAAACAAAAATGTTCCTTTACCGTTGGATCAGTAATTCATGTCGAATCTACACTCGTCCAATCCTTTTCCTGCTCACTCTTGCTTTGACCGCCAACTTTACTACGTTAGTCTGGAAATGTAAGTTGTCAATCTTAAAACATCTTTTTATTTCTCTTCGCTGCTTCTTTTTATCTATGATATATTGGGTTGGAAACTAAGTTCACACCTTTTTATTATTTTTTTTATTAAAATTTAAAAGGTTTAATTTTTTTTTTTTAAATCCTAATTAATTAATAATGTCCTCTCCCTTGTTGTTTACAAGTTTTTTTCAAACGTCTAACAAGATTTGGTAGAAATCAAAAAAGAAAAAAGAAAAAAATGACAAAAGGTGTTGAATATTCATTTTTTTAACTTGACATTCCATTTTAATCTGCAAATAAACAGAAATTAACTTAAATTAACTCGAAGAAAAAAAAAGATTACAAAATGATTTCAAAATAGAATTAAAAAAAAATATATATAATAAAAAAAAAATAGATCCCCCCCACCCACCCCCCAAAAAAAAAGAAAAAAACGGCGAGAACTTAGTTACCAACCCAATAAAAGTCAGTCATGCATGTTTCTGGCTAAATCTACCGAAGACACTACAAACCTTACACCAATGGATTCCGTAAGACCATGAGCTGGTTATGGTGAAAAAATGTTGTGTCAACCATATATCACTTCTGGAATTCTGTTGTATTTTCCCAAGACAGGAATGCCAATAATAAAAAATATACCATGAAAGGTTCCTGGCCATATTATTAACATGTAATCTAGGGTACTTAAACCTGTACTCACCTGTGTTGTGTATAGATTTAAAATTTCTACTTGCTTCTCATTTCCGAGAAAGAATACATTTCATTTTCGTCATCCTAAAGTCCCCAATGTCTCAATCTTAAATTCCTTTGTCCTGACATTTATAATTCTTAATCCATGTTATCCACTAAAATATAAATTCCACCTTCATACAATTACAAATTTTCAATTTTCAATTCAAGTTCAAACCTTTCAGACCATAGAATTTAAGGTTCATACACTTTTTAAAATTACTATGTAATGTTTACAAAATAATAGTTTAGTTAATAATTTTTTTATTTCAGTATCCCCAAAACCTTGCTCATTATGGTAAAAAAAATGTTGTGTGACAGGTTGTCGTGGCAATTATAATCAGGAAAATAAAGTTTGAACTCTTGAAAATTCAAATTGATTAATTGCAGTTGAATTGTTCCTCTTTAGCATATATCAACAAGAAATTGTCACAATTGGCTGTTCATTAGCAAACGCAATGCTTACATTATATATACAGGGTGGGCCAAAATAAGGGTCCTATCTTTAAATTTGAATAACTTGAATTTGAATAACTTCCACAAAATAAAAGTTAAACTCACCAAACTTTATGTGTGTGTAGACTGACCCTTCCGAGATTTTTTGAAATAAACAAAACAAATTTTAGCCGAAAAACACTTCTTAAAACTTACAAAAACTAAAGTATTGTTTTTTACACTGTTTTGAGTTTTTTAAGCAAAAATAATGTTTTCTAAATGAGGGTACGTTCCTTAGGGCTAATACGGCTCATGCTTGCTTCGGAAGGGGTCCTTTACTTATTCTAAAAAAAAAATTTTTTTAAATCAATAAATAAAAAAGTTATGAATTCTTAAAAATAGGACCCTTATTTTTGCCCACCCTGTAGTAGAAAAAATATGCAACCGTAGGGAGCATATTATTGCTAGTAATATTAAAATTGGAAGGTGCACAAAGAAAAGTAACTAAGCTAATAAAAAGAATGAAGAATCGTAATTATCAAAATAGATTGGAATCTTTAGGTTTAACTACTTTGCTCGAGAGAATGAGGGATGACTTAATTGAGACCTTCAAAGTAATTAATGGGATTTCTAAATATGGAACACACTTTTTTAATATCCTTCCTTGCACTGGAAATTTAATTGTAAGACTGGCTTCACAAAGTAAATCTACCTCAGAATTTGGATATGCTGTAAACACATCTACAGCACTCTATTCAAATGCTGATCAAAAATTTAATTAGCAAACATTAAAACATTGACACCACATCTACCACACAAGCTGGCATTTATGTCATATCATGCAATACATGCAGCAATTATTACATCAGTTAAGTGCAACACATACTGAATAAAAGGATTTATGAACATAAACACTATTAAACTCTGTGATAACAAAACGCTCTTGTTGCTCCTATGTTTGATTATAACCATGAATTTAACTTTTTGGGGGCCTTGATAATCAAAAATATGTACAACTTACCTTGTAGGCATCTTATTGAAGCTGCTCTTATCGCTGATTCTAACAAGATGATCAAACGAAGAATGGGATTTTTTTTTTTCAGATTATTCCTCTCAAAGCGAAACGGATTATTAAAGTAAATTTTATTAATTTTGGTACAGATTGAAATTCAGTCATTCTCTCTTTCCTTTCTCCTTCACCCCAACATGTTTACATTTTTCCAATCCCTTCTTTTTTCCCCTCTTCATCATTGATACATCTAGGTATGTACCATGACCTATATTCTTCCACCCCCCTATTTGACCAATTCATTTGACTTTTGCCCTTCCTTGTTTCTTCCCTAGGCTTGGTGGTGATTTCCTATAGTTTAATTGATCTACTAAATCCTCTCTCTCCTTTGCTCCTCCTGCTACCTTCATCTTAATTACCCCTCTCCTTTTCCCTCCCTCATATGTATCTGCCTATGAATAGTTATCAATTTCATCTTTTGTGAAGCATAGGTAATGTCAAAGCTGTTTTTTTTTTCTTTTTACAACTCACTACTTATCAAGGTCAAGAGCCACTCAAGGATAAGGGTTAATAAGACGGGACAAGGAACACTATGGGAGTACTAACAGTAATCAATGGTATGGACTTTTGGAATGATCCGTGACAAGAATTTGTTTACATTAGATTTGAAGATGATAAAGTTGTAATCAGCAGAGAAGCAGTCCCATGGCAATGTCTTTCACGGGTAGGAAGCTCTTGCAAAGAAGCTCTGTCCATGAAAACCCTGAGCTTTGTCTTAGTGGCATTAAATGTAACCATCCATTTATGGCTCCATTCAACTGCAGACTAGGTAATGTTCTAAGGATTCA
Source organism: Sepiola atlantica (assembly GCA_963556195.1). Classification (NCBI taxonomy): domain Eukaryota; kingdom Metazoa; phylum Mollusca; class Cephalopoda; order Sepiida; family Sepiolidae; genus Sepiola; species Sepiola atlantica. The sequence continues at coordinate 109,306,203 of OY744527.1, forward strand.
GCCATTGCCTTGGATATGTGTGCGTTCAATTTGCCCATATGTCAAGAATAACGTGTAGTTTCATTGGCAAATATACCCATCTCTGACGCAATTGCTTGAGAGAGGTCGTTTATGAAAATTAGGAATAATGAAGGTCCAAGAATCGACTTCTGGGGCACACCCACATTAATGTGATGTTTAGATCTACGGTCATCGAGAACAACCTGAATATTCTTTTGTCTAAGAAGGATCTGATTATATTAAATATTCGTCTAGTAATATCATATGAATTAATTTTTATGAGAAGACCTTCATGCCAGACCTTGTCAAAGGCTTTGGATATGTCAAGCACTACCGCCCTAGCTTCACTTGCCTTGTCCAGTGTATGGTACATGTGTTTAGAGATGACGTTAGGATATCTGCAGTAGGATGGGATTGCCTAAATTCATACTGTTGGTCAGAAAGAAGTTCAGCATTTTTTGAGGTGGTGGACTATTGCTAGATTCATTAATGATTCAAAGATTTTAGGAGATTTTAGAGCGGAGGAAGACTGATTAGGCGATAATTTTGAGGTTTAGTTTTTCCACCACTTGAAAACTGGTACCACAGAGGCAATTTTCCAGTTATCAAGGAAGCAAGATTCAGCAGGGCATTTGTTGTAGGGTTTGGAGAGAACAGGGGCTAATTCAACAGAGCATTTTTTTATGACTTTCGCAGGGATAAGATCAGTTTCACATACTTTGGAGATGTCAAAGTTTGTAATGATATCCAGGACATGGGAAGAGTTAGCGTTAGGGAAAGGGTGATGATCAGATCATCAAGTGTGGTTTCTCTCTGTAGTTGGAATTTTAGGAAGGCGTGAATTGAGGACTCCAAAGTGGAATTTACGGCGAACCACTGGGCAAGCAGTTCAGCCTTATCGGTTGCCATGCAAACGACATCATGGGAGTATTGTTGACTGATCATTGTTTACCACACTATTGTAGATTTTCTAGAAATCATGAGTTCCTGATTTCTGTGACTCAATGCGTTTTCCGCTACTTTTAGCTGCGGCTATTAGACTTTTACAATGGTTTCTTGATGCTCTAAATTTCTGTCTATTCATAGCTGACTTATGGCGGTTGAATTGGTGGAATGCTTGCTGCCTATACGCAATGGCAGCTGCATAGGTCAAAGTGAACCATTGGGGAGAGTGGGGCTTACTATAGCATTCTCACGTGGAGACATATGCTTCTATACTTGGTTTGACTCCTTCTGTTACCTCATTTGTACACTGTTCAGCAGGAAGAGAAAAAGTTTACTTCATGGGGCATCTCTGATGGATTCCCAATCAGCCTGCTGGTGGCCTTTCATCGTTTTGAGTAAAGGCGTTGCGATTTAGAGTCGCAGTGATACTACCCAGTATCCCAAGATGATCAGCAGTCCAAAGTGGGCTATGGGCATCCATCATACAAGCCTCGAGCAGTGTTGTCAAGATAGATCGAGAAGTAAGGCTTGCTGATCCTCACAATCTGGAAGGTGAGTCGATAAAGTGACTGTTCGTAAAAGGTAATGTACAATAGAGAAACTATGCATGCATGTTACCAGCTGCATTTTGTAGCTCGAGAAACCAATTCAATCTCTGTGGGGGACATTAAAATCTCCAAATACATCTAGACTATGTAATGCGTCTACACTATCAGAAACATTGTCAGGCAAGGTACAGTCCTGGGTCGAAGGGAGAATGGTACATGACATATTACTAACTAATTATGTGTTGTAAGGTTAATCTAAAGCACATCTAGGCCTGATCATCTGATTCTTGACTCTGTTATCTAATCAAGGATAAGTTGTTATGGATATAGACTCTGAGCTCATGCATATGCTTGTCAGAGATTGACCACATATAACAACCACACATACTAACTTTTGACGCCCTTATGATTGCTAAAGAAATAAAAATTAGAAAATAGAAGAGTACATACCAATACCCCTAAGATACAACAAATGTCATAAATATGGGCATAATTAGGAAGTATACAGAGGGATTAAAATATGTGAAAAATGTGGAGAAAAAAAAACACAAGCACACAGAAAAAGAATGTCAAAAAGACATAAAATGTCTAAACTAATGAAATCACCCAGACTATTCTAAAACATGCAAAATATACCAAAAAGAAAAGGAAATCATTAAAAAAATATACCCTATTCAGGAGCAAAAAAATTCTAGAATCATATTTAAAATAATAAAATAACACAAATATGCAGAGATAACCCCCAAAAAACAAACCATTGAACAAACAAAATCAAACACTACCAATACAGAAATCTTATTGAAAAACTCATCAAATTAGACCATAACAAATGGCCAAAGTTTCAAGAAAACTGAAGATCTATATTCAAATATGAATAAGAAAAGAAACAGCAAAACCAAACGCAAAAGTAAAAAAACGTGCCTGAAACAAAAATAATACCACCAACTCAAGTGCCAGATGCTAAGAATAACGATCAAACAAAGAACCCTTTACAAAACAAGAAACACAACGGATAACTACACAAAATAGATTCCAAATCCTTGAAAAGATGGAAACTGTAAACACCATGGCTCAGACCAACGAAACTACAAAAAAAAACAAAGGCAAATCAACAGAACAAAAAAAAAAAACAGACAAGAACCAACCCAAACCGACAACATTACAACCAAAACTCAAACGCTCTCGACCAAGAACCTGAACCTCACAACCTTAGAGATGGAAACAAATGAAAGGTAAAGAAGGTCTAGGAAATGTTAAAAATGAAATAAAATATTTAACTCCAATCACACAAAAACATAAATAAATATCATGGTCCATAAAATAATACAGTGAAATCAAATATGAACAAACTACCGCTGTTACTACCAAACGTGTGCTCGGACATTGTTTGCCTTCAAGAAGCACATCTGAAAGTAAGGTAAAGGTAAATGTCGCATAGCCTGGACACGCACGAATGTCGTTGCCGACATCGCACAATGCCCATGGCCGTAGCGGCAGTGATTTGTTAAGAATCACCGTGTCTAGGGCACAGCATATGGAAGGCAGAGCCCATCCCTCTCCTTCCGCTGCCTTGAACCTTCCCTGAGTTTTAGTCAGGTACCCATTTACTGCTGAGTGGACAGAGGGAGTTTTCTGAAAGTAAATGACAAACTAAACATAAAAAATTTTGAAATATACAATATGATACTGGAAAAAGAGCTTGTGGGCATACAGCAATCCTAATCAGGAACAATATACCTCAAAGCCAAGTTAAACTTAACACCAGTCTCCAAGCAATCGCCATTAAAGCAACTCTACATAGAACATTAACTATCTGCTCCTTATACCTCCCACCACGAAACCCAATCAATCAAAACGAACTTAATGACCTAATGAGTCAACTTCCAAAACCGTTTCTTCTACTGAGAGACTTTAACAGTCATAGCACTATATGGGAATGCACAAGCACAAATAAAAAATAAAAAAATTTTTTTAAACAGAATGCTTCAAAATATAGGTTGTGTTTTTCCTTTTCTTTTTTTTTTTCCTCATGGCATGATGTCACTAGAAAATCTGTATGTTTTTTCAACGGCCAATGTTTTTTTAATGTTTCAATCAGGAGAAGCCAAAACAATGTATTCAAATAACCCAACCCTTACAATGAGAAAAAAATCTTAATTCATTTCACGCGCACCGAAGCGTTTCTCCTGATTGAAATATAAAAAAAACATTGCCATTGAAAGAACATATGGATTTTCTAATTACCACGAGAAAAAAGAAAAAGAAAAAAAAAACACAAACTGTTTCTAGTCCTGAAGATGTTATATCATCGAAACTAAGTTGATTTTAAATAAATAAATTTTTTTTTTTTTTTTAATATATATATATGCATAGTTTTGGCTTCTAAACTTACAAATTCAAATTACACAATGCTTACAACGATGAAAAAAATTTATAAAAAAGAATTTGCTAATATTTCCTGTGTGAAAAATAAAGAATTTGAGCCTTGCATTAATGATCTGAGGTTAATTTAACCAAGTATTGATTTACCTTCTCTCCAGGAGGTTAGGCACAAGGCCAGTTTTTATCTTACTCCCACAAGTAAGATGTGACCCAAGGTCGGGTCGGGAAAGTGGGGTTTGAAAAGCCAGCGCCCGAGAGGTGAGCACCTCTGGCCATTAAAAATTGCCGGGGCAGTCCCGTCGGCATTCCCCGGTAGGGGCACCTCAGGCAGTAAGCAATAAACTTACTCCTCCCCAAAGAGGGGAGGCGAAGCCTGGGAGGGTGGACCTCCTAGAACTGCACAGGACAAACCCATAGACTGCCGTAAATCAAGCCCCGAAGGCCAAGACGATACCAGTCTATGGGGTGCAGTATCCATCGGAACAGATACTACACTTTGATCTTGGCCAGCGAATAGCATGAAGGCAAACAACTTAAAGACCAAGATGTTGAAAGTGATGCGATTTGCATAGGCATGTTCGACTATTATTTTGTTGGTCATTGGTTGCTGTGTTGTTAACTCCTCGTGACGGTGTAAGTAGTAGTAAGTACATTGTCTCTTTTATTTTTTTCTTAAGTGGATCACCGGCCAAATCTTTTTCTGTTTCATTTTTAAATAAATTAAATGAATATATCTGTTCTTTATTTATTGAAAATTGTAATAATTTAAATAGTTTTAAAACGATAAATACTCTTTCTTCTTACTAATGTTGGGGTGATTAATCAGAATCGGGAATCAGAAAAAAATCAAAACTTTTTGGAGTATTGGAATCGGGGAAAATTTGTGTCTATTTTCCGATGCGAAAAACGATTCTATTATTTGTTTTTTTTTTTTGTTTGTTTTTGTTTAAAACTTAATTTTCCATTGCTGGTATTAATTATAAAATAATAAATATTTATTTCAAATCGATAGATCACCCCCCACACACACAAGTGTATTATGTTTGCGAAAATATAACTATATATTTAGAGATTTTAAAATAATCGGAATCAGGGAAAATATTGGAATCGTCCCATCACTAATTCTGACCATAAGATAAATAAATAAAGCTAAATATTTTTTAATAAATTAACCGAACACTTTAATATTTTAATTTAGTTAAAATTGTAACAAATAGATGCATTAAAACTAACATTAAACCAATAAGAATGCAAAAGAGTAGGTTTTTAAAACGACGACACAATGTTATATTCTCTGGTGCTACCAGATCAGGCTGTCTGAAGATACCGGCTTCCTGACCTAAAATACACCAAACATTGATGTTATTGTTTTTTTTTACCTTTCCCTTTGCAAAACTCAATCATTTTCTGCAAAGCCCAAAATAACAATTTTCCCTTACAAAACAACCAAACAAAACACCATAAATAAATATTTTAAAATATAAAGAACTTAAAGCATACAAACTTTTACCAAAATCACTGCATTTGGCATTAAATAACCTGAAAAGGGTTGATATGCCATAAGACAAAACAACCATACAATGTTATTCGATTTTGGAACAATTCATTTTTTTAAATTAATAAAGTCTAAATTTTCAACACAGCAACACCAGATATTTATCAATCATTTTTTTGTATTTCATCTTTGTTGATCGGTTTTTTAAAGATTTTATTTAAATGGGTCTTAAAGGTGATAATCTACATACAAACGAAAGTATACGTGAATTGTATTTTTTATATTTCAGATTTTTTTTCTGATCAATGTTGGCAGATGGACGTTGATACGGATTCAAATCTGCTACATTTACAACCTGTGCCATTTCAGAAGCCACCAAAACCTATCGATTATAAATCGGTAAGTATGAATAACATCTACGAAATGTTCAGTATATAAATGTTAAATTCAATGAATTGATTAACTAAGTAGAATTCTCAACTGTAGCCTTTAAAACTGTAGATAAAATCGAATATCAAATCAGTGATATTTTATTGTGTTCTATGTTTATATTTTATTTTTCTTAGTTTTTCTTTTATTAAAGTAAAATCAACATTAGACTCATTTCAGAGAAACCTGTTGCATCTGGCTGATATACGCTTTTGTTCTACTGAACCTAACGATACTTGGTGATGGGATTTTTGTTGACCAGATCGGACTTTCAAGCCAGACAAATTTTTTATGACAGAACCTGACTATAAATGCACATGAGTTGTTTTAAAAACTGGAACCAGAAACAATTTAATTTTTTATTTTTTTTATAGCTTAAATGCTACTTGTTTACTTCCGGTCATCATCATCATCATCATATTCAGTTTAACGTCCCTTTTACATGCTGGCATGTGTTGGACAGCTTTTTGAAATTGACTTCCAAACTAACCTATTTCTGACCAGGTCTTTATTTGTCCCTCTTTCTCTCAAGTTGTTACGTCTGATGTTTATACGTTGTTATCGGTTTAATAACAACTCAAAAATGAAGGAAGGACGAAGTAGAACCTTTAACAAAAACACCGATTAAATGAAATGTAGAAAACGCTGACTGCAAGATGCTTGTTTGATCGTGAGAGCTGTTCTGTTTACTTTTCAACTGTCATGGCAGGCCACCTCTTTTTATCCAAGGGCGATAACTCTTCCTTTAATTAATTCAAGGGAAATAACCCGATTCTGTTTTGTTAGGTTGCCCTAACACAAGTCCATCCTTATCATTTCTTCCAATGTTTTCCTTGGCTTCCCCCTGTAAACTGCTACCTCAACTAACCCAAGAACTCTCATCTGATCTTTCAACGTGGCCATACCATCAAAGTCTCCTGTTCTGTACATATCTTTCTATACTGTCCAAATTAAATCTTCCTCTGAGATCATGAGATCTAAGCCTTGTCTTTAAGACTCACATTACACATCAATCATATCATTTTTATATTTTATATCATTTTTCTCCATGCAACACGTGTCGTAAACCCTCACTGGCCATGTTTTACTTCCATACGTCATAACACTGTGTAGACATGCCTGATATACTCTTCCTTTGGTCGACAGTGGTAATGCTCTGCTGATAGGAAAGCATCCTCTTGCAGGGTAGAACTAACAGAAGACACGCCAGAGAACTTATATGGCTTGTCAAATGCCCTTTTTACTCTCATTAAAAACCGACTTTGCATCTAATAACTTTGGAGAGGTATGTAAATACGGACCCTAATATATATATATATATATATATATGTATATACTGTCATCTATAGACAGTTTTGCTGTATCACAACTCTTCAGTGTGGCTAGACAAACAAGTGCCTTGAGACAAACGTCTAGTAAACAGTTGGCACTTCTATCCATTCAGCTGTCAGTCACAAGCCGTAAATAAGCAAAATCTCAATCTTTTATATAAACACTATAAATTGCTGAAGAATGCTCCATTTGTTTACATGAAGAACTTTGCATGCGTGAACAAACATTAAATCCCGGGTCTTTATTGATTAACTGTTGTAATTTTTAAATAACTTTTCTTCGCTTCAAGATTGTCCTGAAATGATTTTGTCTGAACTTTTTCAGCAGAAATGAGTGAAATGCAGCATTTTTTTTGTGATGTGAGAGATGTAAACATGCGTAATTCTGCATGTTTAGCGGAGTGCATAGTCTCAATGCATGCAGACGACAGACCGGTGATGGAAAAATATCTGGCTCGGAATTTGATCACACAAAAATTTGATTTCTTCACTTAAAAAGCTATTGCCATTTTAAACGGGTATTCCATGCTGAGAAACTAAAACACTTGAAATCCTAGAAATATTAATGTTCACTCTAAATACGAGAGTCTCTGGTCAGCAAGTTTTTATGTCCAGTGATTTTCAAGTGAGCTGACTGTGTGGTCTAACCCAAATGACACTAATATCTATGTATATTGCAACAGGATGAGCAGACGAGGTCAATTGGGTTTCTGTGTGTCTCAGAGACAGATGACCCTTAAGCTGATGAACTGTTTGTGTTCGGTCGGAAGATAAGTTTTTCCTAATTTGCGAGTGTGTCATTCAGTGAAGAAGTAGGGTATCATTGTAAATTTCAAAATTTCAAAATAAAACATTGTCGCTTGTTTTAAACTTGAGTTGTGATCTTGTTTGGAAGGAGAATCCTTTTGTTACAGCAGTGACCAAAGCCACATGATTGACCACACTATGGCCAGTGTTGAAATCAAGCATTGAATTCGGAGGAAAATAATGAGCGGACGACTGGTGATACCAGATCAGGCTGCCCTGTGGCTCCCTGAGACGAAATTCACCTACATTGACTTTTTTTTTTTTTTTTTTTTTTCTTTTTTGTAAAACTTAATTATGTTCTACAAAACCAAAAACAAAAACAACAGCCCCTCTCCCTTTCTCCCTCCCCTTTTTTATTTTATTTTTAGAACTTGAAGCATAAATCTTTTACTATGATGACCAGATTCGGCATTAAATAATCCAAAAAGGGTTGATATGCCGTAAAACAAAACTACCAAACCAAAAACGATGATTAAACATTTGAAGATATAAAGAACTTGAAGCATAAAAACTTTTACTATAATGACCAGATTCGGCATTAAATAACCCAAAAAGGGTTGATATGCCGTAAAACAAAACTACCAAACCAAAAACGATGATTAAACATTTGAAGATATAAAGAACTTGAAGCATAAAAACTTTTACTATAATGACCAGATTCGGCATTAAATAACCCAAAAAGGGTTGATATGCCGTAAAACAAAACTACCAAACCAAACCTCATTATCGACGATTTAACATTTTCTGCTAATTCAATGAATTCTTGCTTTAAATAAATATTGTACTTAAAAATAGCTGCATTAGTCATGGGAAACCTCCCTCTCAGACATTGCCACATCCTTTCAGATAAAGAAGTCTATTGCCTGTAACCTAAGTTGTTCTAATTCGTTAGGGAGTGCTTATGGGTCAGACAATGACATTTTCGGGCAAAAATTCATTTTTATCAATTCCTTAGACTTTTAACGATGTAGTTATGCCCACTGATGTACACCATCTTTTTTTTATTTTTATTTTTATTTGTATTGCCAATCGGACTTACGGTTAGTGTTGAGATATAAAGAAACACATTTCATTTTACCGTTTCGTTAAACTATAAATTTACTTCTAACATTTTTTTATGAAAACTGTGCGCACACTTTAGGGGGTGGAGTAGTGATAGGATTACTGCACGGCAAGTTTTTTAAAATTTCTATCAGATATTACTTTCTTTCCAGCATTTGTGTATAGATAATTACTTTCACCACCCCGCACCCCCAAAAAAGATTTCTTGCTTTTACATAAGTTGGTTGCTGCGAGAAAGCTCTTTTAAAATTCGACCAACAACCAGTTTATTTATCAACGTTTTTTTTTCTTTTTTAAACAAGAGTATTTGTTACGAAAGACACAGAAACTTTAACTGCCACATCACCAACTACTTCAGAGAGACGAGCAGCAGTTTTCTGTCTGTAACATAACACCGACCAGTTGTTCACAATGGAGATCAGAGAACACTCCACACTGTTACAGAAGATTTTAATTTCATTTAATCAATTTTTTTTTTATTTGGGTTGAAAATGTGTGCAGAACAGATTTCAGTTTTTATTTTTTTATTTTGAGGCTTTCATGTACACCACAGTGATTCTTTATCGTTTACTTCAGGATGTATATGTTTTTCTTATTAGAATGGGACACAAAATATAATTGGATTTTTGTAGCAGCAATAGCAACCATTAACGAGAGAATATTATGTCATGTCATGGCATGGGAGAGAGACAGAAGTCGGTGACACAACAGAAATTAAAATGACCAAGAAGAATTCTCTCCAATTCGACCTCTTTTAAGGAACAAAAACACAAAGTAAATTTCAAAGACCCTTAACCAAAATTTAGCAACAGTCAAATTCCTCAACTGGTCTTTTTCCCCTCAACAAGAGCAAAATAACTTTTTGTTTTTATTATTGTTACACACCTGTGGTTCCATAAATATTTTTTAACTATTCATGGAAAGTTTTTTCTTGTTTGCCAACAAAACTGGCCATTTTTCCAAGTCTCTGACTAAGTTGCATCATCACCAAAATTCTGCAGATTTTTTAAACACAGCCTCGCTGCAGAACGTCGGTATGTATGTAGTCATTGGACCATAAGGAGTGACTGCACACTCCCAAATTGAGGCCTCATAGCGAACGTGATGTTGAATCCGCATCGAACAGTGGAGGTGGCCCCGATTTGCCTTATCTCCACCATGAAAGGGTCCGTCTTTGCCTGGCGTGTAGTTTGAAAATTAAAGAAATGTCAAAATCATAGGTTACTAGTGAGGATCGAACTCACGACCTATGAGAAACAAAACGACTGGCTATTGCACTGCAATAAGCAAATTCACCTTAATAGCTAAAAAGGTGAGCCAACGAATTATCTGTATTCCCATTCGTTAAAAAGAATTGATTTTTCAATGTCTGAAATAGATTAATATTTATTGATTTTAAACTACCAGGAAAACTAAAATCTATAGATCATAATAACGAATTTAGGTAAAAATGGCATCGGAAAAAATAGCAACAGTGATAAATATAAATGAAAATCTCACAATGAGTTTATCAAAATCTTGGATACAATAAATCAAGTGTAAATATTAAGAAGTTTAACAAATTAAAAATAAAATTATATCTGCATTTAAAAGCAGATGATGACACTCAGCTAAAACAACCCCCTCCCCATAAAAAATGAAATTCTACTTTTTTAGGCGATAACGTGTGAAACTATGAAAAACCTGGGAGAAGAAAGCCCAATTGTTTTAGAATTTAAAATGGGGATCAGTTCTGCTTATAAATGTAATGATCACCCACTTCCGGGCCAGTGTCTAACACAAATAGCTTTTTAAGGGCATATAACCAGAATTTTCTTTTGGTTAAGGGAGATAAATATTGTGTGTTCATTGTTTTTCTTTTTTTATGGGGATTAAAAACAACTCTCCCTTAACCTTACCACTAAGTCCGGATGGCCACAGACCCCTGCCCCCTCCCATCTCCATATATATGATATTTCTCTGTCTTTGTCTTGTTTATTAATTGACCTTTTTGTAGCATGTTTGGTACCAGGCTAGTGATTGATTTTAGATTCGTCAGTGCTCGGAAAAGAAATGTCATCTGCATATCTTGGGTCGGTAGAGACTTTGTGTTCATCTCTGTCTATTAAACAGTCTAGAAATGATAGATTCTATTTAACTCTGGAACCTGACAGAATGGACCTGAGAGTAATCGCAATTACTGAGTGACTCTGCCTCCTCAAATTTCCCAAATCTATTTAACAGTTTTCACATGTTATATACACCTCCTCCTCTTTTCAAGGTTGCTAGGAGAAGAAAATAATCATAGTGAAATAGACACCCTATTCATCTGATCTTGTGCCGTGTGGCTTTTTCTTTTCCAAGGATCATCAAGCAGACTAGATGAATTCTTGTCCTGGAATTCGGTAAGACCAATTAACCACAAGAAAGATATACTATAACATAGTTAACTGGTCAATTGGGGAGAGGAAAATTAATGTTCTTTACTTCTTTACTAACTCAACGTTTGAGAGGTAAAACAGAACTTTAGTTGAACACTCAGATATCGATGTATCTCATATAGAGATTAAGTTTTAGCCCCGGGAAGAGGCCCCTTGATTTCTGAAACTTTACACTGAAGTAAAATGAATATATATATATATATATATATATATATATATATAATAATGGTAATAATCCAGGTGAAAAATATCCACAGGGTGGTAATCCAGAGAATTTTAACCGGGTTTATAAAAAGTGCTCAATATCAAAATAGAGCTTTATATATGATAATTTTATTTACACAGACATGTACAAAATCTGCGACACTGAATTTTTAATTTTAATTTTAATTTTTTAATGGCCTTAATTTTTTAAATGTTAAATTTCTTTTCTTCTTCTTCTCTTTCTCTATCCCTCCACTTCATTCTCTCCAAATATGATCTGAGGTTAAGATCGGATTCTAACTCTGCCTGATGAGATCTCAGTTTATAGTAACTGTTGATCGATAACATCGACATGCCAGTGTCGCAGATTTTGTACATGTCTGTGTAAATAAAATTATCATATATATATATATATATCCTATTAATACCTCAAACTCTGATTGATATAACCTAATATTTTTTAGCTTATTTTTAACTGCGGTATTAGGTAGATTATGTGAGCTCTGAATATGTGTGTGTGTGCAACTAATATCATATGTTTCCATGCTGAAAACTCGCCTCATAAATTAATAAAACAACCAAAATCAGACAAAATGAATCTTTGTCCCCACACACACTCCACAAGTCCTCTGCCTCCATGAAAAAAAAAAGTGAACAGTTCTCTTGACATTACTATTAGTTTCTTTTGTTGCAAACTATTAACAGACCACTTTGTGATTAAAAATTAATTATAATCATTGCTCATCCTGACAGATATTTATGAAAATAAACACTATTCAATAAGGAGATCAATATTTAGCCAACCCCTAAAAGAACATATATAAGTAAACCGTCACTTTCTCTTTCTGCTCATGAACATCAACCTAACCCTGTTTTTATTTTCTGTCAACTTATTTCTTCAGTCTAACATTGTTTTTTTTTTTTGTTTCTTTTCATGTGATGTATACACTGGAGAGAGCTCTTATGACCGGGGGGGGAGACTAGTGTGGGTGTGAAGCAAAAAATAAAATCACGAGATTGACCACTTTAAAATTAGATACGAATATAAAGAGTACACAAGCAAAATAAGAAACTGATTGATTAGTGTGTGTGCATGTGTGAAAAAAGAGGGGGGAAAATTAGAATCTGTCTCTTTTTTTTCTGACCACTAGACAGATCGGACGTTGAAATCCATATACTATGGTTTAAGCTTTTTCGTCTTAAATATGCAATAATCTATATGATAATCTGCTAAAGGACTTCATGTTTGTACGTACGTTATCACTTTTCACACGGATTTTTAAAAAATGACATCATCCGATTAGCAAAGTGGTGATTAATCTGATGCCGTTAAGGTAAGATAAAAAAAATGGACTTTACCCATTTTAAAATAAATTGTTCCAAAATAAAATTGCGGCCTCATCGACTATACTAAAACAGTACAATTTTAAATAAATACATTTAAAAAAGTGACATTCGTTTTATTGATTTGAAAAATATTTAGCTGACAATTATTTTTATGGACGGGGAATGTTTATTGTTTTAAAAAGAATTGTTACAATTTTAAATAAAGAAGTAACACATTTGCTTTATTTATTTAAAGAATATTTAGCTGAGAATCACAATTATTTTTATTGGAAAAAAAATCATTTATTCGTGATACTATTGATCCTGACAAAGATTTATTAATTCAAAATGAATATTATTAACAGCAAATTATACAGATTGATATAGAAAGCACCGTGGAATTTCCACAGGGTAGCACTAATACAAATGTATTAGTCTATTTACGCAATACCGAGTCTGGGTGATTTTTTACAACATATGTTACATAAAGAAATGGGGCCTGAGAGATATAAGGGGTTCTGATTGGTTTAGTTAGATTGCATGTTGAAAATGAATGCAAGTTTGAAATAGACTTAAGTAGTTGTTGGTGTCTGGTACACAGAAGCTCCATGTGAGATTGTGTCCTTATGACGAAACCTAGAAGAGAAATATTAAGGGACTATTATTAAACATAAGCTAATTCACTATGTCAAAGGTTACCAAATTTTTCTTGAGCCTGATCTCAACCCATCCTTAACATCCATTTTAAAGAATTCTATATGAATATTTTAGTCATATATCTAGATAAATAGCGAGTGTGAAGTATTTTTTTTTTCCGTCGGAGGGTGTACCTTAAACAGTCTCTCTTATAACAATCAATCTAATTCTAGAAAGTTTAATTTCTAATATAATGTAGAGGCATAAATTTTCTGCACTTCTGATTGGTTGAAATAAGATTTCATTATTAAGGCTCTTATCCAATCAAGAGTTGATATTTTTACAAAAAGTATTCGCTTGCTGCTGCTTCAAGTTTCTACACCAACTTTTTCTCTAGCCTGATTTCTACCTATCTTCAACATTCATTTTACAGAATATATAATAAGCCTGTCTTATAATGACCAATCCAATTCTAAAAAATCTCTAATATAATGTATCACAGAATTATGATACAAATCAGTCCAACAGTGACTTTGTTGCTGTCGGGCTGATATAAGGGTCTTGTTCAGTCCTAGAAGGTCCACCTTCCCAGGCTTTACCTTCTCTCTGAGAAGGGGTTTGTTTATTGCTAATCGCCTGAGGTGCCCCTACCGGATAATGCAGACAGGCTGCTCAGTGCTCAGGCGTTTTTGTAGGCCAGAGTGCGCTTATCCTACTGCGTTGGCTTCTCAAAACCACACCTGTCCTTGTGTCTAACCTCCTGGCAAGGCGGTAAATAATATCTCTTATATAATGTTTTGTCTGTTTCAATATCTACATGTGTAAATAGCTATTCTTTTACCTATAGCATTGGAGGGGGGAGGGCTCAGTATATATTCAAGCAATACAAGCAGCAGCTGACTGATTTATTAGTGTTGTTTGCCATGTGAACATGGTGACAGCAGTTTGTTTGGGTTTTTTCAAATTGAATTTACAAGTTGCAAGTTGGGAATCAAAATTTATAAAGTTGCAAGTTGGGAATCAAAATTTATAAAGTTGCAAGTTGGGAATCAAAATTTATAAAGTTGCAAGTTGGGAATCAAAATTTATAAAGTTGCAAGTTGGGAATCAAAATTTATAAAGTTGCAAGTTGGGAATCAAAATTTATAAAGTTGCAAGTTGGGAATCAAAATTTATAAAGTTGCAAGTTGGGAATCAAAATTTATAAAGTTGCAAGTTGGGAATCAAAATTTATAAAGTTGCAAGTTGGGAATCAAAATTTATAAAGGAAACAGTTTGGTTTTGTGTCACTATGTCTACAAAATGTTTTTGTGTAAGTAAATTCTCTATTTAAATATGTTCACAACAAAACTCGTCGAGCTACAACCACTATCATCAATAATTTCCCTTTCTCCCTTGTGTACCGAAAACTAAATAGAACTTCCATGACCAAAGTTTCTTTCATAGAACTATCCATAGCTGCTTCCCAGCTGACTACAACATGGTTGTTTTCAAGTCCAATGTAAACAAATTCTTGTTGAGCCGTCCTCTTAAATAATTAAATTCTGACCAGTTACAACCATCGTTACTAAGCCTCGTGATATTGTCTCAACATCCATCTAACAAACTCATTAACCCTTATCCTCAAGTTATATTTGGGCCTTGATAAGCGGTGACTTGTTAGAAAAAATTTATGTGTGTAAGTTATAGCGGCAAAATATGTGCGTTTATGTTGCTATGTGTATTTTTTCTTTGCCCGCGACATCATACCAAGCATCAGCAGCAGCTAACATGAAGTATTAGAATTATCTGTAAGCAAGACAACTATTTATTTTTCCAAATTATCGTTCATATTCCCTTCAGGACAATATGATGGTGAAAGAATTGATAGCAAGAAATGAATACCCTTCCCAGGAACATTAAATTCAAGATATAATGCTACTAAACTTTATGGAGTCTTTAGAAGAAATTGAAATTCAGGGAATCTTGCTTAATTGGTGTCTAATGACTATGAATCAAATTCAATACAAATTTGAAATATTTTATTTTTAAATATGAAGTTGTGCCCATATTATTCCCCCTGAAAACCCTTTAAAATATTCCAAAGAAACTGATATTTTGGGAATATTTATTAATTGATGTCTAATACTTATTGTTTAAATTTCACAAAAATCTGAGATATCTAAATTTTCACAAAGGGCTTCCACCCCCTTTTTACCCTCTTGACATGAAACTAAAACTAAATATAGCCCACATTACGACCTCTTACGCCTATCAGCTGTGTTCCAAAATTCATAATGATCAGTTAATTATTTTTTAAGTAATACGACATCCGAAAAAAGAATTTTAAATTAATTGCTTGTCATTTAATGAAAGCATATCCTTTTCTTTTCTTTTTTAATGGAAGTCCATTTAATTTTAGCCAAAATGGATATAACTTTCTTTATCTTAGACTATCGCAGTCATCATGATGGATGCTATCACCATGGTAGGCTCAACTAACAGGATGTTGTTGTCAACATAGGTTGGGATGTGTCAGCAATTACCACAATGTCATATTCACTATTTAACACTCTTCCAGTTATTTTTTCTTGAATCTTCTCATAAAAAGATGGGGAAATATTTTCATACATTAATATACATATATAGAGGGAAAACTATCATCAATTTTTTTAGAAGGGGACACAAAGTCTTATTTTAAGGAAATACTTAGTGTGTGTGTGTAGTTTTAACCCAGCGTGGGTGAAGAAATATATGGTGTAGTACCCAGGCGCAAGATTACCCCCACATGGCGAGATGAACCTATAGATCTTAACAGATCATCTCACACACTGGGAGAAGGAGGCCTACTAAATCATTGATGACAGCCTTCCTAGAGCTGGAAACTCAAACAAAATATCTGATTTTACAAATCTACAATTGCTTAAGGAGTAGATAGGCTCCGCCTATTGCCAGGCTTGCACTTCTTCTTTGTCTATTAGTCAGGCACAGAGGTACAAACACGGAAACTTCAAAGACTCCCAGTACTTGTACCTTGTTTCCTGATGAGGATAATGAATGCCAACCATCCTGCTATCTTTCTTTCTACTTATCTGGAGAATGTGGTGATACTTGGTTATCACTCTGTTTCGTATGACTAGCTTGAACCCATTTTATTTCTGCTCAAGCCCGCCCCCCCACTTTTTGACTTAGGCCCCCCCCCCCCACTTTACGGTCATCAATAATGAAGTTATATATGCATGTGTTTAACCGGGCCCCCCACTTTTTAGGAGAGCCCGCCCCCCCCCCACTTTTATAACTGTCCCACCGGTCCTGAGTATGAATTTAGGCTATCTCGTTCTACTGCTTCTATCTTAACGGTCATCTCTGAGTGTATATACCACACACTGGATAAGGCAGGTGAAGCTAGGGCGGTAATACTAAATATCTCAAAGACATTTGACAGAGTCTGGCAGGAAAATTAACTCGTACAGTGTTACTGAGAGAATGTTCAATATAATTATATCTTTCTTGGCTAAAAGGAAAATCCAGGTGGTTCTTGATGGCCATGCATCTAAACAACATCACATAAATGCAGTTGTACTCTGACCGATATTCTTCCTGATTTTCATAAACAACCTCCCCAATACAATCGTGTCTGAGATAAGTGTATTTGCCGATAGCACCACACTCTATTCCTGGCATGAGGGCAAATTGAATGTCCGCTCATGCAAGATAATGACTGAATCCTTAGAAAATGACCTCTGGTCTGTAGTAGAAAGATGCACATGTATGATTACATTTAGTGTTACAAAGACGAAGCTCCTCTCCATAAACATCTACAAGAAACCTTTTCAACCACGAACTGTCATGGCCGATAGCCCTCTTCCCGAGAGTCCAACATTCAAACATCTTGGTCTGACATTCTCAGGCAACATGAGCTGGAATAAGTAGATAGAAGATGTTACCAAGTCTGCTGCAAAGAAGGTAGGCTCCCTTTACCGGGCTAGAAAATTTCTTACATCTGCCAGTATCCTATATCTCTATAAAGCCACCATTCGTCTGTGCATGGTTGCCACATCTAGGTTGGTACACCAAACACTTGCTTCGCTCTCTTGGACAGAACAGAAAAAAGAATTTCTAACCTAATAGGTCCTGTACTGTCTGCCAAGCTCCATCCCCTGTCACATCGCCTCAGAGTTGCATCCCTGTGTTTGTTTTGCAAGTACTTCCACGGAATGTGCTCCGATGAACTCACTGCACTTGTACCCCACCTAACGTAAATATCCTCGAACAACCAGACTAGCAGCAAAATCCCACCCCTTCACTATAAAAGTTCCTAGATGCTGTAAGATTTTCTATTCTGATAACTTCTTTCCCCGGACCACTTCTCTTTGGAATTCCCTCTCTGTTTCCCCGACCGTGCAAACATACAGAAGTTTAAATATAATGTGAACAAGCATCTTGCTGCCCAGCTCCCTACAAAAGCTGTCCTAAAAAAAAACCTGACTCCTATCACAGTAGCCCCTTATGCTTCAGTGGCAATATGCCTTGTTAGGGATGAAAAATAGTATTAAAAAAGGGAAAAAAAAAAAAAAATCATTCTTTTCAAACGCAGATTCGTTTTTAATTATATAGGTAGATGTCGGAAATCATTTTCCAATGCATTTATATTGTAAACAAAACCCACACTTTTAAAATCATAAAAATCCGGAGTCTTTTTTTTTATTTGTTTGTTTTTTGTTTTTTCAAATATATGTGATTAGTGAAAGGTTTTATGAATGCTCAGTAGCAAAGATTAGTCACCAGTTAAGCAATGTGTAGCCTGGTTAATACTTAGATAGGTGATCGTTTGTATTTAGTACTCTTGGAGTTCTCCCTGTCACTGCATTTTTCAGCAATGCTGGGTAAAGAAAAGCGCAGTTAGAGATTGTGCAACCCTTTACTATACAATAAGTTCCCAAAGTTTGAAAGTAACTGCAAAAAGTCAGTTTCTCTAATACTAATAATAGACTCTGGCTATAGGTAAAAATAGAGTAGACTCTTAGGTCTTAGTATAAAAACTAGTTCCTATTTACTTGCCACCCCATGAGAGCAAAGTTAGACACAAGGTCGGTTTTTAATGTGGAAGCGCGGGCATTGCAGCTCCCCCAAAAAAGCACTTTGGATGGGACAAAAATTAAAATTACCTTAGTTGAGAAGGATTTCTCTTTCGCTTGAGGACAAAACAGATGCTACACTTTGAAAGATGTATTTCAAAAAAACTTAAACAATTTTTATAAATTTGGCACACGACCATCAAAAGTGTGTAGATGTGGGGGGGGGGGGGTCTGTGTTCGTACTCTGTCTATCCTACTTTTAACTTGATGCATTTTGACCCATTCGTACCAGCATTGTTCTCTTCATTCTTTCACCATTTGTTCATCACTTTTGCAATCACCACAATACCATATTTACTCTATGGACTCATGGTAATGGCCTCCATTCAGTCTCGAGAGACAATGGATACCTCCTGTAAGGTTGACTGCGCATATAATTGTGAAGCAAGAGTTGTGCAATCTCCGACTACACCTCTCCTGAATTGGCACTGTTTGATTCCAGTGGCAAGAAGTCCAGGATGCCTGAAACAATGCCGAGATAAGCGGAGAGCACATACAACACCTGGTATTCCAAAATGATTACCCATTTACTACTGATCAGGTTCAACGTCGCTTAACTTCGGTGATCTAACAGGAACCGGTGTGTCAACGTGATTTATGCTGTATACTCTATAGACTACCTTACTTAAAATATCCCCAATGGTTTAAAACAAACTTTATTTACAACACTCTGATCTGAGCCCAAAGGCCGGGAAGAGACCAGGAGAAGCAAAACTTTAAAATAACCAGTTAGTTTGGATACATTAACCGTAGTGGCTGATGGATCCATCAGTGTATCAAGATTGTCGCTCCTATAGATCTGGGAAGGGATGATCTGGAACCTGGGTCAAAAGCTATCCCTAGAATGAAAACAATGAAGAGGCTTTCTACAAGGCTGTCGAATCGTCCAATGCTCTTAAAAATTTTCAACCAGATGATAATGCAGAACATCTTCTCCACTTACCCCAGCATTACTTCTGGTAATCTGGGAGTTCTCCCTACCACTGGATTTTAAGAAATGCTGATTAAAGAGAAGTGCAGTTGGGTATTATGCAATCCTTTACTCCATTATAAGCTATTACTTACATTGACACCCTTTCAGGGAGTATCCATTGTCTCTCGAAACAAAGTCAGTCATTAGATATTTTTTTAGACCATGCTCCTTTAAGATGTCACCCTGCCTAAAGCTAGAAAAAAAAAAAAACTGATATCTCATTTAAAATATAACCCTTCAACTCTTAACTAAAAACAATCTGCACGTCTGTGGTATCCATGCATTGTTACATGATATTATTCTACATCAATGCTAGACGACAGATAGTGTATGTTAGAGAGAGAAGAAAGAAAGAAAAAAAACAAAAAAAAAACAGCATTTGTAGCATGACATTTAAATTACTCTCTCTCAAATTCTCGAGCAATCAAAATGTGTATTTCGACAATTGAGGAGACCTTTACTACAACTACTGTTACGTCTTTGTTTGATTTTTATTTTCTTTGTTGTTATTTTTATTCTTACCAAGTTAACCGAAAAGGAAAAATGGACTTCAAATTTGGGTCATCAATTAAAAGCATTCTTTATATATACAAGGTGTGTCTGAAAATGAA
The DNA here is from genome assembly GCA_963556195.1 of Sepiola atlantica. Classification (NCBI taxonomy): domain Eukaryota; kingdom Metazoa; phylum Mollusca; class Cephalopoda; order Sepiida; family Sepiolidae; genus Sepiola; species Sepiola atlantica. Next base: position 109,326,489 of record OY744527.1, read on the forward strand.
TGTGACTTGTTTTCCTATGTTGCGGTTTCCACATGTATTCCAACTGGTTGCTCTGTAAATTGTTCTATAGCTACGCTGTGTTTAAAAGATCCACAGAACTTTGGGCTGACGAAACATAATCGGAGGCACAAAAACAAGAAAACTCACCAGCGTCATCATATTCATATTCAGTTTGATGTTTGTTTTACATGCTGGCTTTTAGAAATTGACTTCAAAACTTAGCTCTGGAAGTCATTTCCTTAACTGAGACTGGACCAAGTGAAGTGATGGGGACCAGTGTTTTTGTCAAGACAGCATCTTTAGGTGATTGCCCACCAAAGTTAAAGAGTGCTTCACCTGAATAAGTAAAAAATATTCATTTGAAAACAGATTTGCAACAATAATAAAATCAAAACAATTATGTTAGTTTTGTTGGAGAGAAAAGATAAGTTGAGGGAGTTGACTTGGTTGCAGAAATTTGAAATTTTCGTTTCTGTTTTTGATGGGTTGGCGATTTCTCACTCTTCTTCGGAGATCTGAATGTGTTCAGAAGGCTTCATCTAAATTAAAAGACTACGTTCATTGATCCATCTAAAAATGGAGGGGTTTAATATATATCAAGGACGTGAGTTGTCGTCCTTAAAGCAGAAAGCTTAAGCTGAAATTAGTGGCCTTGTATACTAGTTTTTTTTTACCAATATTCTCCATTTTTGCTCGACGCTAAGTCACTGACATCTGACATTACTGACATCCTAATTCTCTCTAACCTTTTTTGAGTCGTCAACTAAGGGCCATAAATTGCCTGTGTTGTGTGATCATTGTAATCGCGTATTTGTTTCATTCCCATACTTATATATATTTCAGGCAAAAGCTTCTTGGTCTTGGTTAAATGGTACCATCTTGTCGGATAACATCACTCTTGTAACTGCCTACTTTGAGTTAGGCAATTTCAAGAAAGGCCGCTACAGTGTCAATACACCTACAAAGTATAAGAAATGGATGTCAGTCTACGCCCGCATCCTTAACCCACTCGTAATATTCACTGATTCCAAAGATGTATACAACGAGTTTAAAAAACTCCGAGCACAGCATTCCACTCAGCACATCACAAAAATGTTTCTTCTCAAGAAGGAAGACATGTGGTCTTTCCAGATGAAATCTAAAATCGACAGCATTTTCCGACAGGACGGTTATCCGGTGCATCATCCAAATACAGTGAACGCTGACTATTCGTGCATAATGCATGCCAAGATGGAACTCTTGCAAAAATCCATTGATCATAACTTTTTCCTTACCAAATACTTCATGTGGATTGACATCGGTTATTTTAGGTAAGTTTGTTGTAGGTGTCATGTTGTATATGTTGTATATGTTTTGAAAGAGAGAAGCTTTGGTATATATTTACACCCCACACAATATTAATACAAAAATAATTTTTTTTTAATTTGTGTTAAAACAAATATATTTTTAATTTTTTTCTCCGGACTATTTTCATCTTGCTTGTTACATTGACAACGTTTCAGCTGCTGTAACCTCCGACCTTTTTCAGGTGCACCTTTTCAAACTTGGGAACAATCTTAATTGAATCTCTACGGAATTTCGAACTGAATCCTTCATTTAATCCACAGGGGTAGATTGTTCTTATTGCATCGGCCATAATCAGGTCATTTTTTATTCTTAGTTATTATCATATGTAGTAAGGATTGAATCATCAGTAAAAAAAAAAAAAAAAAAAAAAAACGCAATATGAGTGTAAGTAAAAACAAAAAATAGTTCTCTAGTAATAAGTAGTATTAACATTTAGTATTAATTAGTAGTGATGCTTCAACAAGATTAGATTGAAGGCTCCCAAAACTAATACTAGAATTGTCCACTTGGAAATATGACCTAACGGATAATAGTGTTGGTTAACAAGCAGTTCTAAGTTTTCTGAAGGTTCAATTCTCACTATTGGCAATAATAACTAGAAATAACATAAATTGACACTTCTGCCAAGTCATGGCTGGTGGAATAAGAACAATCCACCCCCATGGATTAATTAAAGTGTTCAGTTTAAAATTGCATACAGGTTCCCAAGATTGACTAAAATTATCGAGTTCGAAGAAGGTTAGAGATTACATCGGACGAAACATTGTGAATATAACAACCAAGATTGAATAGTAGTCCTAATAATACAAATCAATCCTCATCTAAAAAAAATTCTGAGACACATTTTTGTTCTGAAAGTTGTTTTCGATAATATTGTTTATTTGGTTTTTGATTATTTTTATTTTTATTAAATGTCTTTTATGTGAATATTTTTGGAGTTGAACCAGAAGTTGTAGACACAGGGTCTTTTTTTTTTTTTTTTTTTTTTTTAATAAAAAAATGGGTGCTTATTTTTATTGAGACTCAAGTGAAATATTGCAGTTCAAAATAAAATAGCAGGAAAACTTATATTCTTACTTATTAGTGAAAAATATTAATGTACACCAAAAATTACAGAAAATAAGCAAGTAGAATTTTATTAAAAAATAAAATTAATTTATTATTCAGAGTCCATGAACTCAGAACGACAAGTCGGCATGTCGTCTTCGTATTAGAAGAAGGGAGATAATCATATACAACAAGCTTGGCTTGACGCAAATATCGTTCAGAGTTTGTAGATACAGAATAGTAAATTAATTTTTTCTCCCTGTTATTTTATTTTGAACTGCTATATTTCAATAAAACTAAGCACCAAAAAAATGTTTTCAAATTAATAAAAAAATTTGTAATAATTCTATTTCTACTGAATTTCTCTTGAATGCGTTTGTGGTGAGCTGCTGGACTACATCTTAGGGAAGTCCGTTCCATGGAGCAGTTGTTGTGGTTTCACTTCTCAAGTTCAAGACACTGTGTATAAAAAGAAGAAATAGCACCAGCATGCAAGAGACAACACAAAACCACCGAGTTATAATTTAAATAGAAATATTTATTTGTCTAATATATAAAGTAGAAACGATTTTTCCCCTGTATCTTCTCGGACAATAGGAAAATAACCACATGCATCACAGGCTACTAAACTCACCACTATACTACACTTATTCACTCGAGCGTGTTTTAGTAAATTTGTTATATTTTTCTATCTAACACTAAATATTACATTTGGCCCACCATTAACGTCTCTCCGAAAAACCAACTTCATATAGGTGGTAGCAAAAACTTTTCTCCCTAACAATTCTGTACTGTCACTTTACTCATCAACACCGGGAACTAATACACACAGTTTAATTTTCACAAAACACTGGTTCTTATTTATTATTTGCCTGGTATTAATTAATATAAAGCAATACGCAAAGACTTAATGACCGCTCCTGTTCACTCCGATGATTTTCTACGAATATCAGATTACGTTATTTCTAATACTACCTATGAATTCTACATTTACATTCATTCCGGAATTAAGCGAATGAAATTAACGAACACAGTTCCTGCAACATTTATTCATTCAACATGGCGGCTACAATTTCTCGATCGAATCGACATCCTATTTAATTCAATAAGCGCCAAGATACTGGTAGACCTCGATACATTTACATTTTCAAAATCATACACCTTTAACATGCATATTATAGAAAACTTGCCCAAATCCAGTCATTTTCATCAACTTCAAATGACCTAAACCGTGTCATTGCTGAATCTTAACATAACACGCATGCCCATAATCAAGCTTAGCTTAATTGACTTATTTTCACATGTATTTTTAACTCGAAACCGTGGTGCAATGGTGCAGTGGTTTGGAAGGCAGGTTTCATTATCGCCAGTTTCAGCGTTCGATCCCATTCTACTCTACCACTGTTTTCTTTTTTTTTTTAAATTTATAACATTCGCCAACACGGTAGAGGGGGGGGGGGAGAAAGAGCAATAGGCCGTTTCTTTTTTATTCGACTTCATGCAATAGGTAGTACTTTCTCCCGTGCAACGCCGGGCGACGGGTTCCGCTAGTACATAATAAAGTTACAGGTGTCAGCCATCTTTGCGTTTGTGTGCGTATAAACTACAGACACACAAAACAACGGTCACTCTTTGGACATTGGGCGCTTTACGAATCTATTTTTCGCCCTCTTTTTTAGTGTGATACCCATTATCATTTATTCAAATACGTGTATTACAGTTCATTGGACATAGCAGTAAAATCATACATACAATGAAAGCTATATAATTTATAAATAAAGAAGTTGTTCTTTTAAGAAGCATTGTTTAATTTGAAATCATTTAAGCAATAGAAGCCATTAACAGTGCAATTTTTTTAATCTAAATTCTACTCTACCACTTTTTTCTTTTTTTTTTTAAATTTATAACATTCGCCAACACGGTAGATGGGGGGGGGGGGAGAAACAACAATAGGCCGTTTCTTTTTTTTTTATTCGACGTCATGCAATAGGTAGTACTTTCTCCCGTGCAACGCCGGGCGACGGGTTCCACTAGTATCAAATAAAGTAAAGATATATATACACAGAACAAAAATAAAGATGACACATAACATGGGAAAGGGAATCAAGTTGCTATTATATTGCAATGAACAAAAATCACATTCAATCAGAAAAGACAGTGTATGAAAACAAATAGGGTTTAACTTACATAATGTTGCTGGGTGGCACAAGACGTATTCCACAATAAGATGCAAAAGTTCAATAAAGGCAAGGAAGTGGATCCGGCCCATGTCAGGCACAAAGGGATGGGGATGAGTTCTGGAAAAAGGGTCGGCGCTATACAATCTTTGTGTGGTCTCAAGATATATTTTCTGGTGGACAGATAAAGATGATGATGACAGAGACAAGCTTTTGCTGGATGAACTGAAGTAATTCTTACAATTTAAGTTCGTTCGTTCTCAGCCGTGATAAAATATTTTCAAAAGGGATTCTAATCTGTAGCTGCCGTCGTCTTTTTTTTTTTTTTTTTTTTTTTTTTTTTTGTGAATTAGGATATTTTTCTTTCTTTTCCTTCTCTTCATGTTCACCAATTTCGTCTTTTTCTTTCTCATCAACTCCAACCGACCTGCTTGCTGGGGCAGCTTTTGCCAACTGCCTTCCCCGGGTGAAAAGGTGATCAAGAGAAGATTTCGGCAGGAAGTGATATGCATCTACTGTTCTCCTCAGAAAGTATTGCCTCACACATTGTCTAATAAAAATAGATGTGATAAAAAAAAAAAAAATTTTCCCAAACTGTCTGATGACAATAAATATAATGAAATGGTTTATTTTCTGCTCGTTCAGGGTAGCACTGATAAAATAAGTGGCTTTTAAAGTCCTAACCCACTTACTAGCCATATGTGACAATAAGCATGAGAAAGAAAGAAAGACAGACGGATAGCTTGCCTTGCTACATTTAATTACGTTGTACGCGCTCGCACCCACAATGGGGCCGTCACTCTTTCCTGCTTAAAGTATCGGCAGACAAAGAGATAGAAAATCAGAAGTTACATGGTTTCCTGACTTCCATCACTTCTGACCCTTAGGTACCACTCAAACTTTTCTATTCAAACACAACCCTTGTTATGTAGCACAGTGAGTCAAGACAGTTGACAGTACAGGTTGTGCATACGGCAGCGGAAGCCTCATTATGGTGTCGGGTGAAACAAAATCATCAACAGCTAGATTGACTTTCCCATTCATAGTGTTGTATGTTAGGATAGATTGCGCTGCAGTTTTCGCTGCTTCTTTGCGTGTCTTTCAAGCACGCGGTCATACGACAGTTTCCCATTTTTTTTACGCAGTCCTTTACATTATAGTTGTACTCTACAAGATCTTTCAAGCTGCACCGGTTGGGCAGTAGGGGGCAGACAAGGCGGTGTTGCATCGTATGGTCTTCGTTGTTCAAGTGTAAGTAGGTTCAGCCGTAGAAGCTGCTCCTTGTAAATGAGCTTGGATGGCCTCTTCACCATGCACGTGGCTAAGTGTTCAAGGTGAAGAATGCAAGTCTGAACTAAATACTCCAGTATAGATTGAACACATATAGAAGGAGAAATACATTGATGGACAGATTGATGAAAGATCTGTGATTAAGGTGGTTTGGTAGTTTTGTTTTACGGCATATCAACCCTTTTTGGGTTATTTAATGCCGAATCTGGTCATTATAGTAAAAGTTTTTATGCTTCAAGTTCTTTATATCTTCAAATGTTTAATCATCGTTTTTGGTTTGGTAGTTTTGTTTTACGGCATAGCAACCCTTTTTGGGTTATTTAATGCCGAATCTGGTCATTATAGTAAAAGATTTATGCTTCAAGTTCTAAAAATAAAATAAAAAAGGGGAGGGAGAAAGGGAGAGGGGCTGTTGTTTTTTTGGGGGGTTTTGTAGAACATAATTAAGTTTTACAAAAAAAAAAACAAAAAAAAAAAAACGTCAATGTAGGTGAATTTCGTCTCAGGGAGCCACAGGGCAGCCTGATCTGGTATCACCAGTCTGTGGTTAAGGAAGAGAACCCTCTTGTAGCTTTATTTGCAGTATCAGTACATTAGATCAATGGTTTAAAAGAGGTGTCGACCATCACACCTAAATCCTTTGTAAATGATACCATCCTTGGTGGTTGTGCTGGTAAACCAATTAACAAATGAGCATCAGAAAGAACACCTGCTGGCAAATGAATGCACTTTTGAAGTGTTCAGAGAGGCAGGTCCGAATCCATCGATCAAGGTTGTACTAATAAAAAACGCGGGTCACTATGATAAACAGAACCAAAGTTATCACCTTTTCTGTGACCTTGACATAAATATTCCAAAATTAAATCAGTCATGGTCTAACTAAGACCATGACTGATATTATACCGGGCCCCAAGTATTAGTACTACTACTACTACTAATAATAATAATGACTGTAAAACCCATGAACTGGTGATACCAGATCAGGCTGCCCTGTGGCTCCCTGAGACGAAATTCACCTACATTGATGTTTTTTTTTTTGTTTTTTTTTTTTGTTTGTAAAACTTAATTATGTTCTACAAAACCAAAAACAAAAACAACAGCCCCTCTCCCTTTCTCCCTCCCCTTTTTTATTTTTATTTTTCCTACCCTACTCCCGGTCCTGGATATGACCTTAAACTACATCCGATGGTGAGATCCGGCTTACGGACTTTGGGGAATGTGGAGCCTCCTCTTAATTACCATTGCTCCCAGGTCACCCTGACCCGGAGTGGTAGTACCTGTTAGGGTCCCAACTATGGGTTAAATAGAAACAGATTACCAAACCAAAAACCCTGATTAAACATTTGAAGATATAAAGAACTTGAAGCATAAAAACTTTCACTATAATGACCAGATTCGGCATTAAATAACCCAAAAAGGGATGATATGCCGTAAAACAAAACTACCAAACTACCAAAACCCATGAAGAAAATAGTAATATTGCTACTACTGTGTAAATAACAATACTACTATTATTACTAATAATAATAATCTCTTTCAATGCCTTTATGTATAAATATCTATTACTTTTGTATGTAATACTAGCTGGTTTTGCCAGCTCAAGTTTGCTACTTGAAACCAAAATTTTAAATAATAAACATTTTCTTTCATAAGTTCCTTGTGAACATAAGGTTAAAACCTTCACATTTATTCACATAAATAAACATTAGCATTTTGGTACAAATTTATGGATCTTTTAAATAAGACCATAATGAAATCAAAAGAAAGAAGAAATCAAACTCCTCTCTCCAATCTAAATATGACTAATCAAAAATAAAATATCAAGAAGATCATTGACCAATATTTGCCATGATTGACTTGTGAAACAGAATTAAGTATCTACCTTGTATTAACAAAGCTTAACATCAAAGAAAACATTACTACCGATTTATTAAAATAAGTTCAATAATCAAAATGTTAATTTAATGTAATACATTCACTCTGTGAACCAGGAATTTGCTATATATATATGTCATCATTATATTTGGTTTAACATCCGTTTTACATGTTCAACGGCTTTAAGAACTTAACTTCCAAACTAACCTATCTCTGACCAGGTTTTTATTTATCCCTCTTTCTATCACTTCATCCTATGTTTTGCTTGGTCTTCCCCTGTGAACTGAATCTTCAACCTTGACTGTTCTACATCTACTAACCCAATCACTCTCATCCATTGTTTCAACGTGGCCATACCACTGAAGTTTTCTGTTCTACACACATCTCCTTATACTGTCCTCTGGAGTCATCAGAACTAAGCCTGTCTTTAAGACTCACATTGCACATCTATTGTATCATTTCTGAAATTTTCTGTTCTATACACATCTCCTTATACTGTCCTCTGGAGTCATCAGAACTAAGCCTGTCTTTAAGACTCACATTGCACATCTATTGTATCATTTCTGAAATTTTCTGTTCTATACACATCTCCTTATACTGTCCTCTGGAGTCATCAGAACTAAGCCTGTCTTTAAGACTCACATTGCACATCTATTGTATCATTTCTGAAATTTTCTGTTCTACACACATCTCCTTATACTGTCCTCTGGAGTCATCAGAACTAAGCCTGTCTTTAAGACTCACATTGCACATCTATTGTATCATTTCTGAAATTTTCTGTTCTATACACATCTCCTTATACTGTCTTCTGAGGTCATCAGAACTAAGCCTGTCTTTAAGACTCACATTGCACATCTATTGTATCATTTCTCTACATGCAATGCATGTCCTTAACCCATCACACTGCGTATACATGCCTGCTAGACTCTTCCCGTGGTCGACAGTGTATGTATGTATATATTTACACGGAAATCTTTGAGGAATAGCAAAGTTGTAACTGTGATATCAACTGTAGCTGTTGTAACTTATTTTAATGCCTATAAATTACTGATAGCGTTACACAAAACGAAAGCATAAATGTGTTAATATAATGAAAGTTAAAACTATATTCACTTACTTAATAAAATTATAATTCAAAAGTCTACAAATGGACAACCTTTTAAGCTGGTAAAAGTTATTTTTCTTTTTTCTTTTTAGTAGGTATCCCAATCCAAAATTTTCTTTACATTAAAAGTTTTTAGACATAATGAAGACACATAGATTTTTGCAAAACATAAACAATGATACCAAATTTATTTTGGTAGCTCAATTAGCCACCAAGTTATGACCATCGAAAGTTTGTTGGAAATGCCGTCTTGTGTGCTATTTAACATAGTTTAACATAGTTCATCCCAAACAAGGCAGGCCGCCACTGTAGACGTAAGAGGATACTGAGAAAAAGGGTGAAAGTGTGTGTGTGTGGGGGAGGGGATCAACCTAAATTGGGATCTGTGCAGCGAGATGTCTGTTTACATTAGTTTTAAATTTCTGCATGTCAGTATCGTCAGGAAAACAGGGAACAGGGAGGGAGTTCCAGAGTCCAGCAGCACAAGGAAAGAAGCTTTTGGAGTAGAAAGCTCTTCGCCATCTGGGTACCTCCACAGTGAATGGATGGGATTTAGCTGATTGTCAGGTTGGTCTAGTGTATTTACAGTTCATCAGAGCACAATCCATTGAAGTACTTGTAAAACAGGCACAAGGAAGAAACATTGTGGCGATGGAACAGGGGCTGGAGCTTGGTGGATAGTGAGGGACCTATTAAGTTGGCAACTCTTTTTTTAACCTTGTCTAAGAGGGAGAGACTAGTGGATGATGCCCCAGCCCAGATGTGGCAACAATACTCCATGCATGGACGGATGGTGGCTTTGTAGAGATATAGGATAATGTCAGGTGTGAGAAGTTTACTAGCACGGTAGAGAGAGCCCACCTTCTTTGCAGCAGCCCTGGCAATGTCTTCAATGTATTTGTTCCAATTCATGTTATCTGTGAAAGTTAGGCTAAGGAGTTTGAATGATGAACTCTCGGGTAGGGTGTTATTTGCCATGACAATCGGTAGTTGAAGAGGTTTTTTGTAGTTATTGAAGGAAAGTAGATTTGTCTTTGCAGCATTAAAAGTTACCATCCATTTTTTTTTTTCACCCCAATCCACTACAGACTGGAGGTCATTTTCTAAGGATTCAGCCATGGCCTCAGATATGTGCATGTCTGTTTTGCCCACATGACGAAAGTAGAGCATGGTGTCGTCAGCAAATATTCCTATCTCAGTCTCAATGACATCAGGGAGGTCATTTATGAAAATCAGGAACAGTAGGGGGTCCAAGGATGGATCTCTGGGGTACACCAGCATTTATGTCATGTTGCTTAGATGAACGGTCATCGAAGGCAACCTGGATCTTTCTTTTTGTTCAGAAGGATTTAATTATATTAAATATTTGTCCAGTAATACCATATGAGTGCAGTTTTAGAAGAAGCCCTTCGTGCCAGACTTTGTCAAAGGCCTTGGATATATCGATATATTTTTAGACGATTGTGTAGTTTTAAGAGACTCTTTGTGGGAGGCTGGCTTGCCACTCTGACTCAGGTTAGTGGTAGGGTTAGGGGCAATTACGTATGAACGCCCTGAAAACTTGACGGAAAGAGAAAAAAAAACAATTATTTTAGAATTTTTAGTGGGGGGTTGGTTTTGCGTAAATTTGATGTGAAATGGTTCATCATTTACGGGCCAGTTTAATGTTTTAGGACAGTTAATAAATTTTCTATGGGAAATAGATCCTGTGTGTGTGCTTATTTAATGGGAGGGGGTCTGCTTTTTTTCTTGTTTTCTGTTTTAGACAATTATGTGTGGTTTTAATGTTTTTTTTTTTTGTAGGATGGGGGCTGGCCACTCGGGCTTAGGGTTAGTGATATGGTTAAGGAAAGGGTTTGGTTTTGTATGAAGGTTGTCATTCGGACTTAGGGTTAAGGCGTGGCCATCATAATAGTAAACTAGTTCACTATATTACGGAGGCCACGGTTAAGGTAGTTTTTTTTTAGGGTGTGGCTTGTCACTCAGATTTAAGGTTAATAGTACAACACGTTCAGGAGAAGGCATTTTTAGGAGGGGGTCCTTGTCACTCGAACCTAGAGTTAGTGGTAGAGTAATTATTTATTTTATATCACGATTTCAGCTTGAAAAAATATTTTTTAAATTGCACTAAAGGGTAAAAATGGCCGGGAAGGGAGGTCGTTTTGCGTTGAATTTATGTGGGAAACTGATCCCCCCTTTAAATTCTAAATTATTTTTGTCTTTTTTCCGACAAAACTTTTAGGATGTTCACACGTAATCGCCTAAAAAAGTAGAATCTTATTTATTCATTTTTTTAATTGGCAACTTATTACTTATAATTATTACTAGAATTTAAGTTCGAAAGTTGAGTATATTTTAAAACCAGTATTTTTTATAAAAAATACTTCAACAGCATTAACTTTTTTAAGCACAAAGTATTTTTGTCTTTCTTTTTTTTAAACTCCGTAAACGAATTTTACGAAACTAACTGTTTAAACTAGCTGCTGCTGCTTGATTCCTATATCAACAAAACTAGTTAAATTGTTGACTTTCGCTCAAAAAGGGACAATATTTTTTCGGATAGGGTAATTCAAAATTACTACTACCGAAAGATAAAACAACATATACAATTATAATTGTAATGCATAAAAAAAGTTAAAATTGATTTATTTACTAAAAATTTTTTTTGAATATTCGATACACGTTATGTTAAAGTTTTATTTTTTAAGATTACAAAAAAATAATGGATCAATCTTTGATATATCCATCAGCAGCAGTCGTTTTGTTTTCGATTTTTCAATAGCAGTCTTGATGTGCGGAGCTCATAGATGATTGAAGATTTTTTATTTGCGTGGATGTACCTTCAGTTTTATACATGGCCGGTCTAGAGTTATTGGCGTAGTAATATGACTCCAACAGATTATTAAAGACGGGATAAGGTGTAAATTTCGGAATTTGTTTACATTGAATTTCTTTCGGATTTTATTCACTAAAGTTTTCAACTTGGATTTTTTTTTTTATGAAATGCAACTTAAAACCCTATGTTAAGCCCACCACATTGACGAGTGTTTTTTATTCTTTCAGATGGGACTATTTTTATTATGCATAGTGACACACAATATCGTGCACAACAAATTTGAAAAACATTTTTTTCACATAAAAAATAAAACGTCCGTCACTGAAAATAGTGATCTAACTTGAAGTGGTTTGGAAAAAAAACTATTAATGAGAAAAGAGAAAGAATTGTATCTTTATAAAAAGAAAAGATTAAATTTTGTTTACATCCAAATTTTATCAAAATAACCCCGAAAGTAAACGAGATATCGCAAGTTGAAATTTATGGGAATTTCATTTCTTTTAACATACTTCGCCATAAAATCAGCCCAGTGTGGGATACCTATTTTTAGATGAGTTGCATTTTTTACTTAGATACAATCTCGGATTTGTCAATATCGGTCATTCTTACATTTTCATTGCTAAACATGCAGATTAAATAAACACATCTTATTTTAAATATGGTCCAAGCTTCTCTATAAGAGGCTTTGTATGTCAGTCAGTCTGTCTTTTACACTAAAGTTTGTAATAGCCTTTTCAGTGGTCTGTCACGCTGAAGTTTGAAATAGCCTTTTCAGCGGTCTGTCACGCTGAAGTTTGAAATAGCCTTTTCAGCGGTCTGTCACGCTGAAGTTTGAAATAGCCTTTTCAGCGGTCTGTCACGCTGAAGTTTGAAATAGCTTTTTCATCACTAAACGCTTAAATTGAATGCACATATCTTTTGAATATTTGTTCCTGTTTTATAATGAATGACTAATATCATTTTATTTTATTTTTTCAGATATGAAACTAATAAAAAAAATCTCTTTGGTTTATCAGTTCCTGAAGGGTTTGACGAGAACAGCATCGCTTATAGTGAAGTCTGTGATTTCCATAATGTTACCTTTAAAGACATTGTATGGCGTAACCGTGTGTGGGTGGCAGGTGGTGCCAACCTGGGTCGCTTCGACGTGCTGACAACGTTCTGCAATGAGTACATTGCCCGCGTGAAGAAAGCTCTGGAAGAACGTATCATGAGCACAGATCAGCAGATCATATATGCCATGTACACAGATCCAAAGAAACCGTCCACTAAGTTACAGTTGTGCATCGCAGGCTGGTTTTGCTTGGGTTATCTCTCGATAAAGTCTTGGGAGGACCATAATCCAAGATTCAACCAAACATCATAAAAAAAAACGAAACTATTTGTTTTTCATTTTATCATTTTTATTATTTTATGGTGCTTTCTTTGTTGTTTTCTGAGGGGTTTTTTTCATCACTGATACAGATTTTTTACTGATGATTTTATCAGAAAATCGAATTTGGTTAAATTAACCGTTGGAGTAGATCTGTTAAATGAAAACTGCTGATTTTGTTGCCTTTCAAAGCACTTTGAAATAAATGGCGATCGACTAGTGTCCTGTCATAGGGTTACTTCAGGGCATCTATGTTCCGGAACGCTATAAAGCTGAGTTAAAAACGAGAAAGAAGCTTTACTTTACACTTTTTTGTAAACAAAACTTGTCGCCCCTTCCTAAACGACATGAAAATCGTGCTTTTGTAAATTCGTTAGGTATTTTTCAAGATTATTCTTAACCAAAACATTTCAAAAGAAATAAAAATAAACCATAATACTTGATGTTTGACAAAAGAAAAATATGAATTAAATGTATTATTTAATAAAATGGCCAGCACCTGTTCATGTCGTGATGATAGTAAATTCGAAAGTTATTTTGAAGTCTTTAAAATATCGATTAATTGTAGCCAGAAATTTTCTAAAGTTTTTAAAAAGTCAATTATCCTGGGGGGGGGTTTTCGCTCCAAAAAAAGAATATTTCAAATGTATCAAAGAGTCAGATTTTTTTAATTTAGTATGCATATCATGTACTTTTTTTTTTTATAGAACAGATCGAAAAAAAATTTATTACAAATACAACCTTCATTTCTTTTTTATTTATTTATTTTTTTTTTTTTGTCAGATCGGTCATTACAAAATGGGTCAAACGGGATTTTTTTCCTGCCATACGATTTGTTTAAAACAAATAAGCAAAAAGTTAATGTTTTTTTTTGTTTTGTTTTGGGTTTTTTAATATCAAAAGATTTTAATATATGATTGTTTAAAACTGAACAAACATTAAGATTCAATGAAAAGGAAAACTAAATTAAATAATATTTAACTAATTTGTTTTATTTTAATTTCTTTATTGACTTCTTTTTAAACTTGAACATTTTTTAAATGTTATTTTAGTTTACAAATAATTTTTTAAATAATCTTTTGTTACTTTAAGTTTTAAACAGATTAAAAATAAATTGTCTACCAAAGTTAAATTTTTTTTGTGTTCTGAAAACAGAATCCCTCTCCACCCCCCCCTCCCCCCCAAAAAAACCTTGCTCAGAATTCATCCAAATATTTCAGAAAAAAGTCAGTATTCACCGTTTTTGGTGTTAAACAATTTTATCATGATATATATAATAAAAATAAAAATTATTGGGCGGTTAGGGGGATATCAATGCAAAGTCAGTGCTATCTTACCTTTGAACTCCTGGGGTGGGGGCCTCAATCCTGCTGGAGAGCATCGGAAGTGATGATTTTTAGCAGCACTCTGGAGGCCTCCTTAATTTTATTCTTTTGCCTCCCTTACTTTATCTAGATTTTTTCCAGAATTTTAAGTCACTTTTAATAGTAACATTTAAACTGTGAATGCACATGTCCATCAATATGGCTTAATCTTCACTCTTTGAAATTGCTATGAAGTTAAATTTAAAAACTTGTATCTCTATTTATCTTCCTCCCACAAGGTAAGATGTGACACAAGGTCGGGAAAGTGGGAAAAAACCAGCGCTCGAGAATTTGAGCACTCTGGCTATTTAAAAATTGCCTGGACAGCCCTGTCGGCATTGCCCAGTAGGAACGCCTCAGGCGATTAGCAATATTTACATATAGTTAAGTATGTGTATAAGCTTGCATGTTTCTATGTATAGGCTCACTCCTGAACTAATTGATTGATCATGATGAATTTTGGAGCACAACCGCTAGGCGTAAGAGTGGATAATGTGGGCTTTACTTAGTTTTATGCAAAGTGGACAAAGAGAGGGTAGAAACACTTTGTAAAAATTTTGATACCTTCGATTTTTGGGAAATTTTAACAATAGGTATTAGACGTCAATAAATATTCCCCAAATTTTAGTTTCTTTAAAATATATTAGGGGGCACAACCTCTTATTTGAAAATGCAAATATTTCAGATTTGCATTAAATTTTACCCATAGTCATTAGACACCAATTAATCAAGATTTCCTGAATTTTAATTTCTCCTTAAGACCTCTTAAGCCTTAAATTTAATACATCTTTTAGAATCAAAACCATGCAATAGATTTTGATTAAAATTGAAATAAAACAAGATTTAGTAGCATTATATCTTGATTTTAATCTTTGTAAGGGGAGATAAAATAGTGCAAAACTGTTCTGTGAGGGGGGCGTAATTTTACCTGTCCTGGGAAGGGTATTCTTCTAGTTAATAAAATATGATTTATTGGATAAATCTGATTTTTGTTTGATGATTAAAAAAGGAAAAATGCATCGATTTGTTTCCAAAGGATAATCTCCTGGTATGACGTGTGAATGTAACAACATTTGGCCTCCAAATTGTTCGGCTGCAAGTTTACATTATTATTGTTTACCAAAAGAGATTCATTTTGTACAACCTTTAAAATGTGATATTTTGTCAGCAAAATGTTATTTTGAATAAAAATGCAATATTTATACAATTTGTTTTGTTGCTAATAAAGAACCATCTGCTGCTGCCAAAAAGAAAAGCATACATGAATAAAACTCAAAATAAAGGATTTTGAAAATTTTAAAGAAAATTCAACTTACATTTTCCATTTCATCTAAAAAACTGTTTCACTTTTGTTCAGACTTATGCGGTCAAAAACCAATGCCAAGTTGTGCTATAACCAAGTTTTGCAATCCTACATCACGGTCATAGCACGAATTATAACCAGACATTGCAGTTTATATCGCAACTGCAACTATGACACAGTCATCATAGTTTAGTTGTGATGATCACCTGCAGTGTATCGTCCGTATTCTATAACAGTATTTCGTCTCAAACAAGACGTCTGCGCTGGCTGGACCATGCTCTTCGCCGTCAACCAGGACAGTTCATCTACGAAGCAATTGCTCAGGAGGTGGGGAAAAAGCGATGCGATGGGCAACAAAAATTCTGGCTGATGACGATTAAAGCTGACATGGAACCCAACCTGGCCCCCGAATCTACGAAGTTTGCCGTTAGAACAGCGAGTTGCTAGAGATCACCCAATCGTTGACTTCAAATCGTGAGGCTTGGTCTACTTTCAGAATGGACGCAGTGGCAAGAATGGACGAAGCCAGCTCAACCCACTCCAGGTGAATGCTGTTTCAAGTAGTTTAGCGGTAAACTTACTTGTGTAGCAAATTGTGGTATTCTACCAACAAATTATTGCTTTACCAAGGTTTGATAATCTAGTCTATCGTGGATCAGAGATGGATTCATACTGTCAATCATACTTGTTTTCTTTTTTTTTTTAATGATAAAATATATATTACAATACGAACTCACAATAAGAGATGCATTTTAAGAATTTTCGGGTATGTTTCTAGAATTTAAAAGTTTTCAAAAGTTATGGCTTAAAATAGCTGTTACAATTGTATTGGTGAGCTTGTCATGTTTATTCACATGAAAATAGTTAATCCAAACTTTAACATCATCAATGAGATGTTGTAATTCATGAAAATGTACCTTAAATTTTTTTTACATAAAAATAGCTTGAAAAATCTTGAGTATTATTAAGGAAATGTATCAACGGACAATCATAATCATCAACATATTCAGTTGGCATGCACTGGATGACTTTTAGAAATTGACTTCTAAACTAACCCATCTGTGGACAGGTTTTTATTTATCCCTCTTAAGTCCATTCTTATCACTTCATCATGTTTTTCTTGGCCTTCCCATGTGAGCTGAACTTGCTACTTCAACTGTTCTACATCTAACCCAAGCACCCTCATCCATTCTTTCAACGTGATAATACCAATGAAGTCTCCTGTTCTGCACACTGCTCCCGATACTGTCACGATTTAATCTTCCTCTGAGGCCATTAGATATAAGCCTGTCTTGAAGACTCATTACACATCCAAATAACAAAATAAAAAATATTGTGATGCATAAATGAATCGTTGCAACTCTAATTGATCATTTTCACTAATACCCTTGGGAAAAGTAAGTAGTAGCTCGATAGAATTTGAACACAGCACACTGATCTCTCACTATTGAACAACTACCCCAGAAAGAAAAACAATTAACAAGTATAAAAAAATGTAAAAACAAAAAGATTCATTTATTTAAAACAAAAAGTTTTGTTTTGTTTTGTTTTGTTTTTTGAATAATGTAAAAAGCAAATCAGCCGGGCTTTAAACCCATTTCTTGGAAAAACTCAAACATGTGATAGAGACTGTTGTGCACATGTGATTGTCCAAATTCTTTGGTTAATTCTTGAAGGGAAGAAAGTTCAGAATCTTTAGAATTCAAAACAAGATTCGAAGACGTGTCCGCCTGAAAAGTAAAAAAAAAAAACATTTCTGAAAACACTTCTTGCCATTTTTTTTTTTTTTTTTTAAATTGTATTTAAATATTGTGATGTTAACAATTTATACAATCGACAGGAGTAATCAAGTTTTTAATTTATTTTTTGTTTGATAAAAAGAGTTTCTTTATGAGGTTCTGTTGGCTAATTTGTTACACTTCAGTTTTAAATAGCATTTTCATCTCTAAATGCATGAATTAAATGGACACATCTTTAAAATATCCATTCTTATTTTATCTTATAAAATATATAGAAAAATAGAGAATAATTTTACTTCTCAACATACTTCTCTCTATATATATATATACAGGGTGGGCCAAAATAAGGGTCCTATCTTTAAATTTGAATAACTTCCACAAAATAAAAGTTAAACTCACCAAACTTTATGTGTGTGTAGACTGACCCTTCCGAGATTTTTTGAAATAAACAAAACAAATTTTAGCCGAAAAACACTTCTTAAAACTTACAAAAACTAAAGTATTGTTTTTTACACTGTTTTGAGTTTTTTAAGCAAAAATAATGTTTTCTAAATGAGGGTACGTTCCTTAGGGCTAATACGGCTCATGCTTGCTTCAGAAGGGGTCCTTTACTTATTCTAAAAAAAAAAAAAAAAAAAAAAAAAAAAAATCAATAAATAAAAAAGTTATGAATTTTTAAAAATAGGACCCTTATTTTTGCCCACCCTGTAGAAAAATAGAGAATAATTTTACTTCTCAACAGCTTGATGACATAATTCATCAAATTAGCCTAATGAATTAAGTAAAGTTTTGAAAAAAAAAAAAAAAAGAGCTAATTTATCATACCCAGACTATTTCTGAACAAGAGTGCCATCACAGCCCAAACCAGGTTTATCCAGGTGTGTTAGCAACGCAGGTTCACATTTGGAACATATTGAACAACGTTAAAACAGACTTTTGTACATTCATGACTGAAACTTGGACAAGTCAGGCATGTGTACGAGGTATGATGATGTATAAAAGTAGAACCTGGCCAGTGAGGGTTGAGGACATGTGTTGCATGGAGAGAGATGATATTATGGATATGTAATGTGAGTCTAAAGATAGGCTTAAATCTAGACGTTATAGGGAGATGTGTGCAAAACAGGCAATTTAGTTTTACGTTACAGATGGCTACTTTTCTCAGAATCGGTATTTATGTTAACTTTAAAAGCTTATAACTTCTATTAATTTTTTTTATGCAAATAGGTCACAAACGAGTAGTCAAAATAAATTGCTTTTGACTGATTTCCCCAATTGTATATACTTTAAAATAATTTGTCGCTAATAGTAATAATTATCAAAACTTTATTTCTGCCATTTATTTACAATTGTCTTTTCTCTTTCTCTTCTTTTATGTCTCTATGAGCATAACTTATTTTAATCTAATAATCCCATTTCAAAATTTCACATGTGTGTATATATATATATATATATGAGTTAGCTTCATTCTCACATGATATATTATCAGAATATAGAGATCAAATTTTCTAAAATATTTCATGATACTTCTGCAGTTTACAAAACGTGCTGAAATAATAACGTTATTATTTAGAAACCCATTCTTAATATAGGGGAGGGGGCTTTCATAACTATTCTGTACTTTCACCTAACAATTTAATAAATTCAATTTTTACGGTATCTTTTTAACTTAAAAATCCTATTTAAAAAATAGCACGGTCTGTACACTGCAGAAGTACCATATTTTATTCGTTCTTTTACCATTATTTCTGAATTCATACAATTCATTCTTACAAATTTCTACACTGATGCTATTTGTAAGTTGTAAAATCTGTTCTAAAAATACATAATTGTGAGATCATTTTGCTAAAAAATGTCAAGTTTCAGAAGATATTTTTATTTTAATTTTTAAACTATGGCGTCAATCTTAACGGAAATTGATGTTTTCGATTGTGAGAATAGTCATGATGATGGGACTAAGGTTAGGGGTGAATGGATTCAAGGGGTTTTAAGTTATTTTAAATAAATGCAATTTTCTTTTGTCTGTCACACTTAAGTTCAAGATAGGATTTTTGTTACATCGGCCAAAACATTGTGTGAATAACTTTCAAGATGAGAACAGTAGTCTGAATAATCCAATCGAAATGTTTTAGATGAGGATTGAAAATTTCTATTAGTCAAACTACTGTTCTCATCTTGACTGACAGAACAAGAGCAAGCTACCCCCATTCGAAATTCCGTAGGGATTCCCAAGTTCGTCGAGACGAGCCAGAAGGTTGGGGGGGCTACATCAGCCGAAACCTTGTGAGAATAACATCCAAGATGAGAACAGTAGTCTGAATAATCCAAAATGAAATCTATAGATTCAATTGTCATGATCGATTTCTTCAATGTGATATCAAGAGGTTTGTTCCAGTTACAGACTGACTGAGAAGGTATTATCATCACGTCAGGCCACAAGGGACAAACAAACATTGGCCTAAATCAAGGAACTATATTACACCAACAGTAGATTACTTCAGATAAAAACAAAAAACACAAGGTAAGTGAAAGTATCAATGGACAGAGACAGAATTGGCAAGATAAGGAAGTCTGAACATCTGGTCACTATTGTGATTGATTGAGTGGATAACCATGACCAACGCTGTCACTCTTAGCGTTTTAGTCAATGGTGCAATTGGTGCAGGTTGGTATTCAACAACTGAAACTTTATTTATTTTACTAATGGATCACCAGTTATCAAGGCTAAAATCCACCCAAGGATAAAGATTAATGAGATGGAATGATTGAGAGATGAAGAACCTTATGAGAGGATTGAGAATGATTGTGGAGATGGACCAGGTTCATAACAGGAATCTGGTGATGTTGGATTTGACGGTAACCATGTGAAATCTTCAGAGAAGCAATCCGTCGTAATACATTCCAGACAGGAAGCCCTTGCGATAAAAACTCTGTTTGTGAAAATTCCACCTGATGCTAGGCACACGAAGAAGGAAAGGTCGTTTTCTTTCATTGTGGTAGAAAAAACGAGTTCTTGCTGTGAATCTCTTACAAGGAGGAATCAGAGATTGGAGTTCAGTTGAACACCTTCCATTGAAATAAGAATAGAGTAGAACAACCTCTCTTCTGTGAGAAGGGGGTTGTAGGGAAGACAAGAGATCATCTCCCACTAGATTTTAAAATCAATTTTGTACTCTGTCAAGGCAGAAAAGGGTGCTCTGAGCGGCACCTCCCCAGATGTGGCAGCAGTACTCCATCTTAGGACGTATCTGACTCTTATACAAGTAGACGATTGCATCTGAGGTCAAGTATTTTCTGAAATGGCAGAACCATTTTTCATGCCACCTTAACTACAGACTTGATATATGTTTTCTATTTTAGATTTAGAGTGAAAGTCAGTCCTAAACAAGGGTCTTCTTTAAGGAGAGAGCCATTCATTTTGACTGGGACAAGGCAAGGATCCAAGCGTTCATGGTGAAAGGCGAGAAGCTTGGTTTTAGAGGTATTAAAAGTAACAAACCACTTTTTTCCCCTCCATTGCACCACATGCTCCCAGATCTGAAGAGAAAAAATAAGCAAGATCTTGATCACCAGTGCTCTTCGAGGTGCTGCCATAAACAGTTGGGTCGTCAACGAATGATCTCAGGATATAATTTGGCAGATCATTAATAAAGATCAGGAAGAGTGTTGGCCCCAAAATAGATCCTTGAGGCACGCAGGCATTGATTCTATGTGCTTCCGACTTCTGCCCATCGACAGCTACTCTCATAGACCTGATGTTTTCTATTTCATCTTTAAAGTCTATCTTCGTTGGTCTATATTCAAAATAAGATGAAACCAGCAGAGCGCCTGAGTGTTTGTTTGCAACTGTGTTGGGAGAGAAAAGAGAGCAATTCTAATTTATCCTCATCTTTTTTTACATGCTCCATCACTTGACCTTTAAATCTGTTCATTTCCCTTTTGTTTCTGAGCTCTGTGACTTTCTGCTCTCATCCTGTCTAAAGGTCAATATCATATTGTTTTATTTTTTTTATTTGCACCTACTCCAATCTGATACCGGTTCTGAGCATTCTTCTATGTGTATTCATTACATAACACAAAGAAACAGTTGTGTTATAATAGTAAATGTTTTACCTGTATATGAACAAGGTAACGGGAGAGTGAGATTTTAATTGGTATGAAAAGGCTAATCCTATTTAAAATAGCAGCAAGAGAATTAGCACCCCTGTTTATTAAAAGGGAGCTCCAATTATGGAGCTCTATTTAAGCTATACTAATTTCTCCTTGAGAGAATTAGTCTTTTGAACTAAACCACGATTAACTAATCTCTGAGAGTACTGTCGCGGAGGGGGATGGCTGGTTGAAGACATTAGTTTCACTGTAAGCGTTCCTTGACTCGTAAGAGGTGGTATTGCTTTCAGCTACTAGTCGAGGGGGGCACGTAGAGCCTGTCTTCGTCTCCTCAGAAATGAAGAATATCAAAGCAGATGTGGACCAAGAACCGCTGGAGGGAAGATTGGCAGCAAGCTGACCAACACCGACTGCACATGTTCATCACCGACCCAGACATCATACCAGGGGCTGAGCTGCCACGAAGGCAATGGACCCATCTGAACCGCCTGAGAACTGGTGTGGGCCGTTTTTCTGCCACAATGAGAGACTGAGGTCTGAGAGAGGGTGCTGCCTGTGAATGTGGCCACCCAGAACAGACAGTTACACACGTCATAGAGGAATGCCCGCTGTTCAAACCACCCAATGGCGAGCAGGGCATAGCGGACCTTGATGACGAGACGAGAACCTGGCTTGCCAAGACCGAGCTGCAGCTTTGAGGGAGCTGGCACAAGAAAGAAGAAGAAGAAGAACTAATCCCTTTGTACTTTGGTGTTACTGTCCACTGTTGAATTGGTCATTTACAGATATAACCGATCCTTCATCGGGGTGACACTAGCCATGTCTTTATAGTGTGTCACTTGACCAAACCTCTTGTTGCTCATGATAACCCCAGTAAGTTACACCAACATCTATATAATAATATTCTGAGACACTTCAAGTTCATACATACATTATCACTTTTCACACACATTTTTAAAAAAAATGAAGGCTGATTAGTAAAGACAGTGATTAGTGACTCATCCACTTCGCTAAGGTAAAAAATTCAAAATTTACCCTTTTTTAAAATGAATTGTTCTAAAATCAAATTATGCCATCCTATTGAATAAAACTACAATTTAAAATAAATACACTTCAAAAAGTGACATTTGTTTTATTGATTGGAAGAATATTTAGCTGGCAATTATTTTTACAGTGAAGACAATATTTATTGTTTAAAGAGAATTTAATTGCTACAATTTTAAATAAATAAGGAAGAAACATATTCATTTTATTTCTTTAAAGAATATTTAGCTGACAATGAAAATTATTTTTACAGAAGAAAGATTGATTGTTTTCTTAATAGTACTGACCCTGACAGACATTTATTAATTCAAAAGCAATATTATTATTATTAACAGTCAATTATACAGATTGATGTAGAAAGCACCGTATAATTTCCACGGGGACTTGCTTGTCTTATTAATATTTCACTTGTCACCCAGCTAGCACATACATGACAAATATAGTTTATCAAAATATATATCAGTCTACATTAGCTACCGGCAACTACAAAAACATGCCTTTTACATTCCTAACTAGTAATTTTCTCTGTTGTACAATCACAAGAAAATTGTATACATACTCCTCATTAACTCTCACCTCTTGTCCAATAACTCAATCATAGAAAGCAGAATTTGATGGGAAAAATAAAGGTTTACCTTGAATACATCCTTCGGTGGTGATTTCGGTCTGCTTGACTCTGCATTCTCATATTGCATCAAAGATTTGTTGGACACAAGTTCTAATTTCACGTTTGGTTTGTGTGCAAACACAGGTTGCAATGCTATTTTCACCTGAGGAGAAACAAATAAAAAATTAAATACATTGATGTAATCAATTGCATCGCATGTTAAGATTCATTATACAAATGTATAAACAAAAATCTTTCTTTTACTCAAATAATCTATATGAATAAATCTGAATATCTATGCATATTCCACATCAAGGTACTTGTAATAAATGGGTATCCAGAGGATTTCAATACTCTGACGGAGAATCTCAAGTTAGTTCCAGAAACGACTGAAGCTGTTTACGATTTGAAAGCCGAGGGAGGGAAGGGAGAGAGGGGGGTTGGGTTAGAGTATTGATTTACTCCTCTCCAGGAGTTAGGCACACGGCCAGTTTTTATCTTACTCCCACAAGTAAGATGTGACCCAAGGTCGGGTCGGGAAAGTGGGGTTTAAAAATTGCCTGGGCAGCCCTGTCAGTATTCCCCGGTAGGGGCGCCTAAGGCAGTAAGCAATAAACTTACTCCTCCCCAAAGAGGGGAGGCAAGGCCTGTGAGGGTTGACCTCCTAGTACTGCACAGGACAGACCCATAGACCGTTGTAAATCAAGCCCCGAAGGCCAAAACAATAGCAGTCTATGGGGTGCAGTATCCATCGGAACAGATACTACACTTTGATCTTAGCCAAAAGGCCAAGAGAGTATTGCTTTACTCCTCTCCAGGAGTTAGGCACAAGGCCAGTTTTTATCCTACTCCCACAAGTAAGATGTGACCCAAGGTCGGGTCGGGAAAGTGGGGTTTGAAAAGCCAGCGCCCGAGAGGTGAGCACTCTGGCCATTTAAAAATTGCCTGAGCAGCCCCGTCGGCATTCCCCGGTAGGGGCGCCTCAGACAATAAGCAATAAACTTACTCCTCCCCAAAGAGGGGAGGCAAAGCCTGGGAGGGTGGACCTCCTAAAACTGCACAGGACAGGCGTGCAGTATCCATCGGAACAGATACTACACTTTGATCTTAGCCAAAAGGCCAAGAGAGTATTATTTACTCCTCTCCAGGAGTTAGGCACAAGGCCAGTTTTATCCTACTCCCACAAGTAAGATGTGACCCAAGGTCGGGTCGGAAAGTGGGGGTTGAAAAGCCAGCGCCCGAGAGGTGAGCACTCTGACCATCAAAAATTGCCTGGGCAGCCCCGTCGGCATTCCCCGGTAGGGGCGCCTCAGGCAGTAAGCAATTAACTTACTCCTGCCCAAAGAGGGGAGGCGAAGCCTGGGAGGGTGGACCTCCTAGAACTGCACAAGACAGACCCATAGACCGGCGTAAATCAAGCCCTGAAGGCCAAGACAATACCAGTCAATGTGTAGTATCCATCGGAACAGATACTACACTTTGATCTTAGCCAAGGCCAAGAGAGTAAGGGGATGAGTTAGGCGACTTGGGAAATCACAGCTTTTGCCCAGGGAAGAGAGAGAGGAAAGGGAACACTTGGGGGCAACGCCGGGTACCTCTGCTAGCTAGCAAGCTGCACTCATAATTTTTAGCACTGTTTTATTCAATATTTTTAGATTGATATTTTTTTTTTGTCCCTCTATTTATTTACCTCCTCACGAGGGCAGAGTTAGACACAAAGTTGGTGTTTAATGTGGGGAGAATGACTAAAAACTTCACTAATAATAATTTTCATTTTTAGCATTGATTTACTCAAATGATTTTTTAAATATTTATTTTTTAAATCTTACAGCATTTATGTCATTTTAAAGTAAATTATACCATAATTTAAAAAATATAATTATTTAATGAACAAAAAAGCTTATCAAAAGAGCATACAATTAATTTACTTCAAAGTCTGAAACTTTCTCTAATTGCTTTCACCGTTTTCTGTTGTTTAGATATTAATTACACCCCTTCTCCGTCTTACCCAAAAAAGAAGGCCAAAATTAGGGGTTAAAGAATTAGAAAAGAACGAAGATTCAAACTTTTATTCTTCATTAATTAGTCATAAAATCTTTCATTATGGTCACGATTTTAAGAAGTTAACTGTCGAAAATGAAATAAATGAATCATTTAAGATTGTATTTGTCCCTTGAACTTTTAGCGAGGAACAAAGTGTAGTATCTGTTCTGATGCTACGCTTAGTCTATTCTGTCCTCGGTCACTGAAGGAGAAGTCCTTCTAGACTGAGGCAATTTTTTATTTTTATTCCAATCCAGAGTGTCCCTTTTTTTGAAGAGCTGGATTTTCCCCACATTAAAAACCGACCTTGTGTCTAACTTTGCCCACGTAGTGAGGCAAGTAAATAGGAACTGCTTAAATAAAAGAATGATCGAGTCACAAAGTTGAAATAATGGCACAATTCAAAGAGATGTAGAATAATAATTAATCAGTATCGCACAAGAGAATGAAAATAAAATACAAAAACCGAACCGGAAACCAATGTTTGAAGGGAAAAAAAAAAAAACCGAACCGGAAACCAATGTTTGAAGGAAAAAAAAAAAAACGAACCGGAAACCAATGTTTGAAGGGAAAAAAAAAAAACCGAACCGGAAACCAATGTTTGAAGGGAAAAAAAAAAACCGAACCGGAAACCAATGTTTGAAGGAAAAAAAAAAAAACGAACCGGAAACCAATGTTTGAAGGGAAAAAAAAAAAACCGAACCGGAAACCAATGTTTGAAGGAAAAAAAAAAACCGAACCGGAAACCAATGTTTGAAGGGAAAAAAAAAAAACCGAACCGGAAACCAATGTTTGAAGGAAAAAAAAAAAACCGAACCGGAAACCAATGTTTGAAGGAAAAAAAAAAAAACCAAACCGGAAACCAATGTTTGAAGGAAAAAAAAAAAAACGAACCGGAAACCAATGTTTGAAGGGGAAAAAAAAAAACCGAACCGGAAACCAATGTTTGAAGGGAAAAAAAAAAAACCGAACCGGAAACCAATGTTTGAAGGAAAAAAAAAAAAACGAACCGGAAACCAATGTTTGAAGGGAAAAAAAAAAAACCGAACCGGAAACCAATGTTTGAAGGAAAAAAAAAAACCGAACCGGAAACCAATGTTTGAAGGGGAAAAAAAAAAACCGAACCGGAAACCAATGTTTGAAGGAAAAAAAAAAAACCGAACCGGAAACCAATGTTTGAAGGAAAAAAAAAAAAAACGAACCGGAAACCAATGTTTGAAGGGAAAAAAAAAAAACCGAACCGGAAACCAATGTTTGAAGGAAAAAAAAAACCGAACCGGAAACCAATGTTTGAAGGGAAAAAAAAAAAACCGAACCGGAAACCAATGTTTGAAGAAAAAAAAAAAAAACGAACCGGAAACCAATGTTTGAAGGAAAAAAAAAAAACCGAACCGGAAACCAATGTTTGAAGGGAAAAAAAAAAAACCGAACCGGAAACCAATGTTTGAAGGGAAAAAAAAAAAACCGAACCGGAAACCAATGTTTGAAGGAAAAAAAAAAAAACCGAACCGGAAACCAATGTTTGAAGGAAAAAAAAAAAAACCGAACCGGAAACCAATGTTTGAAGGAAAAAAAAAAAACGATACCAAAACTAAAATTGTCATACCGCTTAACTCTATGCAGAATATATATGGTTATGAGGGTCTATTTGCGAAATCCTAAGAGATATTTGTGAACAAACAAATAAAAAGACAGGAAGTATAACTATATATCTTCTATATATATAAAACTCAATATCTGTGTGATGTTTGTGTGTTCTCCTATAGAAAGAAAGATTAGAGAATGTACATAAAATCTAAAAGTATATTCTTATGTAAAATTTACCAGGGAAGACAATAGAAGTGTTCTTGACTCTCTAAGGGCACCCCTAAATAGCTATGATGTCATAACCCTCTTAAAACTTAAAATATATTTTCCTATTTTTATGAAATTTTAATCATATGTATAAAATTCTCTGGGGAAAACAATGGAAGTGGTCCCGAATCTCGACATTACCCTCTATGTGCCGAATATCTACATGCTCCACCTCTAAGTGACCCATGGGGACAAGACCCCCTGAAAACTTGAAATACGTATCTCTGATTTTAATGAAATTTAAGCCATATGTATAAGACATTAATTCAGAGAGTTTTCCAACATTTCAGCTTCTTCCGACTATATTAGAGGGTGAAACAGGAGAAGAGAGGGGGGCAGTAAAAATAGAGAAAGTTATCTGATGTTATGAGCATAGTGAAAAAGTACATAGTAGTGATCTTCATTCAATCCCGAGCAACGTCGGGTCTTCCTGCAAGTATGATATAAATTTCATCGAGATATATTTGAAGTTTTAAAGGAGGTTTACTCTCAACCCTCATAGTTCCCTTAGGTTAGGAAAGCATTTAGAGATTCGAGACCATTTCCATAGTTTTCCCCAGAAAATTTTATACATGTGATTTAAATTTCATAACAATAAGATATATGTGAAGTTTTAAAGGGGTTATGTCCTTATGGCCACCTTAGTGATGCACTTAGAGATTCGGGAACACTTCCATTGTCTTCCTCTGCAAATTTTACATATTAGAGGGCGAAACAGGAGAAGAGAGGGGGGCAGTAAAAATAGAGAAAGTTATCTGATGTTATGAGCATAGTGAAAAAGTACATAGTAGTGATCCCCATTCAATCCCGAGCAACGTCGGGTCTTCCTGCAAGTAGATTATAAAAAAACTAATACAATAATCTTGGTAAGTCACATTTGCATAAAGGATTTTAAAAAGCCTGTTTTAATTAATAACTGCCATGTGTTATTCCTTTAAATTTTATTGTAGTACTAGCAAAAATATTGCCGAAAAGAAACAGATAGATATAAGCTTCGTAGGGAAATTTGCATAGGTAACTTAAAATTTTTTGACAAAATTTTAAGTTCCTATGTCTTATAGACTAAAAGTACTTGACAGACAGACACTCGTATTCTCATATTGGTATAGACATATGAAATTTAATTAACTTACTGTTATGTGCTGAAACAAAGTAAAACGAAGCTGCTTTCCCGTCCTGCTGACCACTGTCACATGATTTTCGCCCTTGGTCACAGCCCCATGAGTCCACTCAGCTATCTCTTTCCCAGCAGGAATGTGTAATACTTGACCCTCTTTATTTTTTACATAAACAGGAGCCTTCAAGCCATACCTAAAATATAAAGAAATACATATATATAATTAAGTATGCAAATTTTCAAGCGAATGATGAAATGCAGTCGTTTTCATTACAGTGCTCAACAACAAAATGACAGTCTTATAAATAATAAGCACATGCACATACACATGTGGTAGCACCAGTCTCAACTGGTACCACACAAAATGTTATTAAATAATTTAGGAGGATGGAAAGACTCGAGTGAAAACTCATACTGAGTTAAAAAAAAAAAAAATTTTAATTAATAATAATAATAATCTGAGATTTCTTGCTGTCATTCAAACTCCAAGGAAATCCACCGTTTTTTATCAGCAAAAAAAATCACTGGCAACGACTAAGTCATAATAATATGTGAAAAGTTTTAACCGCACAACTGAGCGAACAAATCTACCCCTCCCTTACTAGCTGTCGACTACTCTCAGAGGAAAAGAAAAGATGATGGAAAGTGACAAGAGGAACAAATATATTGACCAAAAAATCCTGAAGGAAGTAAGTAAAAAGCAAAAAATGGTGCTCATTTATATTGAGATACATGCAAAAAATGGCAGTTCAAAATAAAATAACACAAAAAACTTATGGATTTACTGACTTATCAGTGAAAAATATTTGTGTACACCAAAAGTTATGGAAAAAAAACGAGTAGAATTTTAATAAAAAATAAAATTAATTTACTATTAGGAGTCAACGAACTCCAGACGACATACACATCAAGCCAGCGCATCGTAGAAAATTATCTCCCTTCTTCTAATATGAAGATGCCACGTGGTCTTGTATTGATTTACTCCTCTCCAGGAGTTAGGCACAAGGCCAGTTTTTATCTTACTCCCACAAGTAAGATGTGACCCAAGGTCGGGTCGGGAAAGTGGGGTTTAAAAATTGCCTGGGCAGCCTCGTCGGCATTCCCCGGTAGGGGCGCCTCAGGCAGTAAGCAATAAACTTACTCCTCCCCAAAGAGGGGAGGCGAAGCCTGGGAGGGTGGACCTCCTAGAACTACACAGGACAGACCCATAGACCGGCGTAAATCAAGCCCCGAAGGCCAAGACAATACCAGTCTATGGGGTGCAGTATCCATCGGAACAGATACTACACTTTGATCTTAGCCAAAAGGCCAAGAAGGGAACCACGTGGTCTTGTAGCTCAGAGTTCATTGACTCCAAATAGTAAAGTAATTTTATTTTTTATTAAAATCCTACTTGCTTTTTTTTTCCGTAATTTTTAGTGTACACAAATATTTTTTCACTGATAAGTAAGTATATCCATAAGTTTTCCTGTTATTTTATTTTTAACTGCCACATTTCACATGTATCTCAATATAAATAAGCACCCAGAAAACAAAAGAACATAGCCACGACATGAATTGAATACAAAAAAGCCTACGACATAATCTTCCAAGCATGGATAGTTGAATGCTTAAAGATGTACAAAATATCTGACAAAATCAACTTCATGGAAAAAAACAATGGAAATATGGTGACTGGAACTGATAGCAGGAGGACACCACTGAGAGAGTTAAAAAATATTCTTCCTGCATGTATTTCTTTTGTCGGTTGTAAAGTTTATAATGCATGTTTATGTATATTTCTATTGGAAGGTATTATTGTCGGAAATAAAGAATAAAAAGGGCAATTGTCTGTGTGTATGGGTGTGTTTACGTCTAGCTAAAAGTTAAAAAAAACTATAAAACAAAGATCCACAAAGTTGGTATATTCTTGATCAGTGTTGCCGGAATAAATAATATCTAAAATTTTAAAAAAATATTCATTCTTTGGGGGTCAACTGCCCCAGGTTTTGTTAGTGGGGCTTGGTTTTTCAGTCATTTTATTCAGTCATTTTATTCACTAAAGGGAAGTAACTCTGATTTTTTATCCAAGAGTTAATTCCCTTATGTCGACTCAACTAATTCCTTGAGGAATCTAAATAAAGGAGAGTTGTCTGTGTGTGTGTGTGTGTGTGTGTGTGTGTGTGTGTGTGTTCAGCTAGAGTGGAATAGCTGGGTAAAGGAGAAAGAGGTGGTTGTGAAGGGGGAAAAATAAAGAGAGGCAGAGAGAGAAGGTTTTAATAGAAATATGTTACACTTTTGCCCCAGGCAAAGCCGGGTAGCCCTGCTAGTAAATAACAAAAACAACTCAAGTTGTTTTTGTTATTAGTATACGTGGACATGTATTATAAGTTGGTAATAGGGGCAAAACTAAAGGGGTTGTAGAGAAGTAGTAGCTTTCCTAGATGGTCTGTGATGTGCAAAGTACAGCCTCTTCACAGTGAATGATCATTCATGCATGGTGAAGAGCCAACACCTTTCACAAGGTCAGTCTGTTAATGTTTGGGCATACACAGAACACGGCAGTAGCAGCAAGTCGTGGGAGCATATACCAGAAAGAACAGTTGGAAATAAGTCATACACCATCCACTATGACTATGCAATCCCTACAGCTACATATCTAGAAAACGGAGCTGTTAAACCTGACATAGTGATATGAGACAAAAGGAAAAAAAGTAGCAACCCTAGTCGAAGTCAATATCCCTAATGATGCTGGCTTAAACAGAGCCGAAAGGGAAAAGATTACGAAATACCAAGGTCTTATGTACGACATGAAAAGAAACTGGAATCTTAGGAAGATCGCCATCATTCCAGTAATTATAGGAGCAACCGGACTAATGAAAAAGAATTTGCAAAACTACCTTGCGAATATACTCGGTGAACCAAGTGCAAGAGAGATACAAACAATTGCACTTAAAGGGACGGTTAGAATCAAAAAAAGATCTCTCGGTTGGATTGTCTGAAATAGCAGGTGAATGTCTGGCATCCGGTAGGATTTCCCATCCCCAGCAAAAACAAAAAGATAAGAAAATTGAAAAAGAGGAGTAAACATTCAACAAAAATCCCTCTATTCTTTATGGGTAGTTGTAGTTTATGTGTCGACTATCGACAAATGGATGCTTCGGCACAAAAAAAAAATATCTTCATAGGAGATCAGTTTTGATAACAGAAAGGAAAGGTAAACTGCCCCAGTGAATGGCGAACAGTAAAGTATACAGGTTCGACGAGCCGTGTACTTATCCAGTCCTGACGGTGCCTTTAGCTAGTATACTCTGCTATTCCACACATCTGATAACACAACGAAAGTTCCCAAACCGTGCTAGGTGACAGAATTTTGTTCTTAATTATGTGGTGAAGCTCTCTGGACATAATCTAACCGAACTCTTGTTTTTATAAATATACTAGATTATTTAAATTATTAATATCACCTGATAATAAGATAATTGTAATTAATCTTGACAGCCTAATGGATTAGCCTAACGGATATTATTACAGACTATGGAATTGGTTATATCTATGGATATTAGTGTTATTGCTGCAACAGTGTTCACCCTGGTTGGGTTGAGTCGGCTTCTTCACTGGCTTGCACCACCTCTCGAACCATGGCAAACCATGCACAGCAGTCCTGAGCAAGGTCGCACGAGATAGTGGAATCACGATTGGTTAGCTATCAAAGGACGACCACCTGTGGACCTGAGAGCTTAGCTACGTCTTCCTTGATAGTTATTATCCAGATCTTCAGCTGGTCGACTGACACGTTTGCACCACCCAGGCAGAGAGATAGGGAGGAATACATCACGAATAAGCTCTCCCTTCGGGTGACCAGCAAAATGCTCAAACCACCAGAGATGTCGCTGCAACAGGACAGATGGGAGAGACTTTAGACTGAGATGTTGGCAGAGAACAGCACAATCGGACCATAAGCAATGCAAGATGTGGTGGAGGCAATCATTGTCAAAAACTTTCAGCTTCCACCAATCAACCACTGTCTCACAGCTATAGACGAGGATCAACCGGACGACAGATTGATAGATATACCTGGATAAAAATTATAGCAGACTATGAAATTTGCAATGTCAAATTCAAGTCCTATCAGATTTATTGCAGCACTACTAATACTGTGGGGAAAGGTATTAACCTGAAATTTCACCCCAACCTCAGTTAAAAAGGTAACTTGTATACAATGATTTGTTTATAATAGCTATTGCGTTTCGGTATTAAATAATCAAAAAAGGGTTGATATGCCACAAAACAGACAAACCAAACTAAAGCACAACTATTCTTGGCAATGACTAGATTCTCCTAATCTATATAATAATACGTGAAGGCAATTTTATGTTCGTACGTACATTATCAACCTTCAGCTTCTTTTAAAAAGATGGGATCGCCCGATCGCGAAAGATGCAATGCAAAAAAGTAATTTTTTAAATTTCATCTGATGTCACTGTTGTGCTAAACGTGAAACTCAAACTAAAATACATTTTCTTGGCGTTCGGTCTATGATCAAAGTGCTGTATCTGTTCTGTCCAAAGATGGTAAATAATATCGTGGGATTGGCATTCGAATCATAGAATGCATGGCAACAATATACAACAGACGAAGGATACGACTCTGAGATTTCCACGGGTCCCATTAGTGATATGACTAATACTCGTTCTTGGTCTTTCAGCTAAGATCAAAGTGTAATATCTGTTCTCATATTATAGTTAATCTGTTCTGTCCTCGGTCAGTAAAAGAAGTAATCCTACTAGACTGAGGCAATTTTTATATCTTTTGTCTCTTTTTGGGGAAGTTGGATTCTCCCCACATTAACCCTTAAATGCTTTATTGTTTATATTGGCTTGACATCGAAGATACTGATTACCTATTTAGCAGATGTGCTGATGCAACATCATACTAATACCTACTCACACTTGCCAACAGGCTCGTTGTAGATGTGAAACAAGTTGCAGTTTTACACATTTTCGTTGTTGAATAGTCTATTAAATAGGCATTTTGTTGGAATGTGTCATATTTGAAACAAAAAGCATTTAAGGGTTAAAAACCGACCTTTTGTCTAACTCTGCCCTTGTGAAGAGGCAAGTAAATAGAGGGACAAAAACGAAGATGTCAATTCAAATAAAACAATTGCGACACCATGGATATTTATGGCAAGAAAGAAGTGGGCAGAGAACAGCCACAAATCTCATGATTATTTATACCTGTACTTAAAGAACATTAAGTGGATTATAAAACTAAAGATGTTTATTTACTCCTCGCGGAGTTAGGCACAAGGCCAGTTTTATCTTACTCCCACAAGTAAGATGTGACCACAGCTTGGGTCGAGTAAGTGGGGTTAAAAGCCAGCGCTCGAGAGGTGAGCACTCTGGCCATTTAAAAATTGCCTGGGCAGCCCCGTCGGCATCCCCCGGTAGGGGCGCCTCAGACAGTAAGCAATAAACTTACTCCTCCCCAAAGAGGGGAGGCGAAGCCTGGGAGGGTGGACCTCCTAGAACTGCACAGGACAGGCGTGCAGTATCCATCGGAACAGATACTACACTTTGATCTTAGCCGTGTGAGTGAAAGGCTCTCTCTATTTATTTATTCCTCCATAAAAAAAATGCACAATCCCATTTCAACATTAATAATATTTTTTTTTTTTTAATTTAAAGATGATATGTATTATTTGGATTATTCGGACGACTAACACAGGGATCATACATGTCAAGGATACATCCTTGACAATCAGTCTGACAGTGACTTTGTTGCTGTCAGGCTGAGGTATGGTTCTGTTCAGTTCTAAGAGGTCCACCCTCCTAGGATTTACCATTCTCTCTGAGAAGAGGTGATTGCTAATCATCTGAGGCGCCCCTACCCCTGCTCAGGCATTTTTTGTAGGCCAGAGTGTTCTGGCTTTTAAAACCAAACCTGACCTTGTGTCTAAACTCCTAGAAAGGAGGTAAATATACTTATCTTGGATGGTATTCTCATAATGTTTTTGGCTAATATAACAACCGACCTTCTTCAGGTACGTCTTGTCAAACTCGGGAATCTGTACGGAATTTCGAACTGAACCTTTTATTTAATCTACGGGGGTAGATTGTTCTCATTCTGTCAGCCATGACCGGGTAGAAGTGTTCATTTATGCTATTGTTAGTTATTATCGCCTGTAGTAGAGATTGAAACCCTAAAACTCCAGATGATTGTCACTTAGAACTTCCTTAGCCTATTAGCTAGGAGCAAAGTGTAGTATCTGTTATGATACTACACTTCATCTTTTTGTCTTCGGTCAGTAAAGGAGAAATTCTTCCAGATTGAAGAATTCTTAGGTAGAAGTCTTAAGTAATTTACCATTTTATTCTTAGTATCGCCTGTACTGAGAATTGAATCTTCAACCTCCAGAAGACTGTCACTTAGAACTGATTATTACTTAGCACTTTTATCCATTGTGTCACATTGTGAGAATAACATCTAAGATGAAAAAAGTAAGCCTAGTCCGAATAATCCAAATAATACAAATTATTAATTTTTATCTAAACAATTTAGAAACATAAGTTTAAAAAATATCTTTAAATTTTTTCATTATTTTGGGTGTTATTTATCTACTTTTTTCTTTAACTTCCAATTAGTTGAGATTCTTTTAAATATCTCATCTGAAAGCTCCCAATACTGTCCATGCAACCTATTGTTTATACCATAATCACAAAATCGGTCAATATCAATTTTGAAACATATTTACACTAGTTATATGCTTCTTGACAGGCTCCAACAACTTCTTCAAGTAGAGGGTGTCCCAGAAGACGCGCACCATCCAGGTTTTCATAAAAATACAAATAATATCTATTTCAATGTATCATTAGCTTAACAGATGAACGATTCCAGTACACAACAGATTTGAGATGTATCCAAAGAAAAAAATCAAGGGGGACAGATCTGTTTGCTAATGGGCTGGGAGACCAAGAGTTCAATCCTCGGTCGAGTCATACAAAAGACTTAAAAAATGGTACTTGATGCCCCCTTACTAAACATTCAGCATTATAAGGTAAGGATCAAGGGTAAGTGGAGCAATTCTGGGAAAAGGAGTGGCACTCTCCCCTACATCCCTGTGTAGTAACTAATGAAAAGGGAGTCTTCGAGGTGACTCTCGACTATGGTCGACCACTTTACTTTTTATGTACAGAAATCCTGGTGCTTATTGTGGTGAACGATCAAATTGCCTGTTCTTGTTGAAGTATGGTTTTTTTAATTGTCTATATTTGTTATTCTCATTTACTATTCCAATATCCACTGCCAGCGAAGGAGGTCCATGCCTGGTAGGTTATCCGGGTTCTCCACAAATCTGTGCAACCTTGATTTATCTGCTACCTGATAAATCAAGGTTGCACAGATTTGTGGAGGACCCGGATAACCTACCAGGCATGGACCTCCCTCGCCGGCAGTGGACAATGCTCAACCGCCTCAGGACAGGTGTCGGCCGTTTCGACGCGACCATGAAAGGATGGGGACTCAGGGACTCGGCTGTCTGCGACTGTTGTCACTCTGAACAGACAGTAGACCACATCATCGAGTCATGCCTTAAATATCGACAACCCAACGGCGAAGCCGGCATAGCTGCGCTAGACAACAAAACATTAGCATGGCTTTTCTCAACCGAGCTGGTGATCTAACAGTGAGAGGCTGTGAAGCAAACGAAAGAAGAAGAAGACTATTTCAAAGTATTCAAGTCATTCTGCATTCTGAAAAAAAAAAGAGTGATGTTATGCTGAGTGTGCGATCAACAGCTTCTCACTCCAAATAATTTCAATTGCAGAAAATGATCATATTAACAGCAGAAGAAGAAAAGAGAATAAAAAGCCTTTGGAAACTCTTTCTTTCCTTTATTTTGTGTTCAGGCATTCGATGAGCATGTTCATAGCTGGTCAGCAGTTAGTGCCTAGTTGGGAGAACGAGGAAAGCTTTAGTTTAGAATGGACTAATCTCTCTCTCTCACACACACACACGTGTAGCAGAAATTGTTTAGATTGTCAAAAACGTTTTCGCCTTTTTACTTTGTAATGCCTGTCTAAGCCTTTCAACGCTTAGAAAGATGTAAAATGTGTGAGTCAAATATTCTAGTGACAGAAAATACCAGAGAAATGTGTAACAATGCCACATATCACGGATATGTTGCAACTATCTAACACAAGTCAAATCAAAGATATCGGTAATTTGCTGACTCTAACCTCCCACCTAACCTCCCACCTAACTTATACCTACTCATGTTGTTGATTAGAAATAACATATAAGACGCAAAACAAATTCAAATTATTTTTTTTTTAAAGAATTATTTTAAATCTTAAAAATACCAATAAAAATAATTATTTAAATGTTTAAACCTTTTTTAAATACATTCTTCACTGAGATATTCTTTGTTTAATTTTATGAAACAAAGTGTAATGATATAAACATGCACTAGGCGGTTGCATGTTTACTGGGTTGCATGTTTGTGGTGCATGCGAATAACGGACTTGCTGCAAATCAGAGATATTTCACAAAGAAAAGAGAAACCAGTCATAATTGGGAAATATCTCTGATTTAGGGTGGACCACCCAGTATTCAAACCATCCACTTGAGAAAATAATGTTTTTTTCAGATACGAGGTTCCCTGCTGTGGTTATGACCAACTGGAGTTTTTTGAAAAATAATGGCCAAATAGATATTAGAGACCCCCCCCCCTCCTCCAGATAGTGTTTTTTTTTATGTTCATAAATTGGAGGCAAATTAGCATTTTCAAGTGGATGTTGGCTAGCTATTATCTCAAGTGATCAGTTTCTGGGTGGTCGAATGGGGATTATCTGAGAAGAAACACAGATGCAGTCAATTTAAAGTGACGGAGTAAAAGACCAGACATCTAGGATTTCCGGTTGAAAGTAGATATAATCCAGCAGGGGAAGTCAGTCAGAGTTGGCCCTTCTGGGCGTCACACAGTCAGTTTGTTTTTCTGGGGGGGTCTGACAGTCGGTTTGGTCTATGTGCCTCTTCAAGCAATATGGGCCCTTGGGCTCTAAATTATGGGACTTGTGTTTTGATTTGGTCGGGCTAAGATTTCTCATCTGCAGGACTGTTATTAAAAGAAAGAAAACGAGTACCATTGTAGCCTCCAAAAAATAAACCTCTGATGCTTGTTTTAAACTGGAGTTGTGGTTTTATTTGGAGGGAGATTCTTCTGTTGTAGCTCTGATTGAGACCACATCGTTGACACTGCAACTGGTGTCGAAATCAAACCGTGACTTTGGACCAGAACAACAAACTAATGATTACGGCCTATGCATTGCACACACACACAGAGCATGTTCATAGTAATACTGGCTATTTGGTATGCCTAATTAGCATAAGAGTAGGAAAGAATATATATATAATTCTATCTCTAAGAAGAACAGTTAGATGAAGCTTGACTAGCCACGAATAAAGC
The DNA here is from genome assembly GCA_963556195.1 of Sepiola atlantica. Taxonomy (NCBI): domain Eukaryota; kingdom Metazoa; phylum Mollusca; class Cephalopoda; order Sepiida; family Sepiolidae; genus Sepiola; species Sepiola atlantica. Next base: position 109,364,167 of record OY744527.1, read on the forward strand.
TAACCTTACACTTCACAACGATGGCGTTGCCAATAGGATTTCAATTGTCTCGAGGATTCCAACTTTGTAAATACATGGCTACAATGTTTAGCTGCTTGTGCAAGAACTAAAAAGTTAAAAGATAACAAGAAAACGGGAGGAGAAAATGAAATAACGAATTTCATTATGGCTACAGATGGATGCAAGTTCTTGGCCTTTTGGCTAAGATCAAAGTGTAGTATCTGTTCCGATGGATACTGCACCCCATAGACTGGTATTGTCTTAGCCTTCGGGGCTTGATTTATGCCGGTCTATGGGTCTGTCCAGGGCAGTTCTAGGAGGTCCACCCTCCCAGGCTTCGCCTTCCCTCATTGGGGAGGAGTAAGTTTATTGCTTACTGCCTGAGGCGCCCCTACCGGGGAATGCCGACGGGGCTGCCCAGGCAATTTTTAATGGCCAGAGTGTTCACCTCTCGGGCGCTGGCTTTTCAAACCCCACTTTCCCGACCCGACCTTGGGTCACATCTTACTTGTGGGAGTAAGATAAAAACTGGCCTTGTGCCTAACTCCTGGAGAGGAGTAAATAAATACAGATGGATGCGATGCCATAATGAAAGTGTTCACCATGGTGTATCCAACAAACCTGGAAGACCTGACTTTCTAAAAAATAAGTTCATAAGAAGAAATATGAGACCCAAGAAAAAGATGGTTGTGGCAGAAACAAGGAAGTTCATGTCAATGAAACAAGAAAGTGACGAACCAATCATAAAATATCTATACCATCTACGAAATACGAGTAGATATTGCAAATTTAAAAAACTCAGACAGGAAGAACAATTGAAGAGAACTTAATTCAATTGAGATTAATTGAAGGTCTGTGCAATGCATCACACTGATATAAAATAATGGAACATCTACACACAGGAAATATGTCTTTAAATACCTGCATTGACTTTGTACAAGAACTAGTATAAAAGTCAACCTAGTGAACAAAATATTTGCCAATACTTACATGTTAAAAAATTTTTTTTTAATATTGGTATTGTGAACGTGAATACGAAAAATTACCAGCATTTGGAAAGAATTGTACAAATTGCTTAAAAAAAAAAAACATTTATAGCAGTATGCAAATTCAAAAAGAAAAATGTTAAAAGAGTTGAAGAAAACAAAACCATTATGAAAGTCTTAATTAAAAAACAAAAATAAAAATGTGGAGAAAATTGAACAAAAGAAAACAGACATTATACTAAAAGTTAAAATTAACAACATTGATTTCGATATGCAAATTGATACCACCAGTGAGGTTATTGGGAACGCATTGGAAAGCCAACTTTATGAAAGAACAATTTACAACTTTTCCTATTTGATGGGTTGGTTATAAAAACTTTAGGGTACTTTGAAGGTTCCTTGAAGTTAGAAGATAGATTTGTAGTAATATCTATAACCGTTATATTGTGTAAAAAGATGTTAAAAAATGGAAACAATGTACTTAACATAAATTCTACCAAATTAATTAATGAGAAAAAAATGGAAAATTAAAAAACTATGAAGCTAGTTTGAAATTAAAAGAAAATATTACACCCTCTTATTATGAGGCACGGAAATTACTAGTACATTTGTTGCCATTAGCAGTAGCAAAATTATGAACATGGTTCACCTGGGGGTAGCAAGTGGGCATCACTCATTGTTGTTTTGAGAAAGTCAGATGGAGACATATATATATATATATGTAGAGATTATAAAATAGGTGTAAATCACAAAGTTTTCTCAGATTCATATCCTATACCTAATGTTGAAGTTGCATTACATGAACTGGCAGGAATAAGCGCTTTTTACAAAAATTGATTTGAAAATTGCATATTACCAAATACCAATGTAAGTTATTACTTCAAAGAAGTAGGAACGATAAATACACCAACAGGGTTACCAAAATGAAAAAGGATGCCATATGGAATAAAACAGCAAGTTCAATATTTCAAAAGGCCATCGAACAGGTTTTAGGAGAAGATATGAAAAATATGGTTTGTTATCAAGACGATATACGCTCTTACGAGCTACTAAAAAATGAATTAAAAAGTAAACTGACATTATCTTGAATAAATTAAGAAACATTGGAATGGCAAGAAATGAAAAGAAATGTGAAAATAATAGTAGTAAAATATCATTTTTAGGTTATTCTATTTCGAAAGAAGGTATATCACCAGACCAAGCCTTGATAGAAAAAATACTAAAAATATATATACCTACAAATAAAAAAGAACTTGCATTTTGGGGAGGGATTGGTAAATTTTTACAGGCGATACTTATCAAAATATATGGACTTGACTGAACCGTTTGTAAATTTAAGAAAAAAATGTTGAATTCATCTGGTCAGAGGAACAACAAAAAGCTATTGATAGATAGCAAAGAAACCAATAGTGAAAAATTTTGATCCCAGAAGGTACATTATATTAACAACAGATGCAAGCAGACATTCGATATTTGGAATATTATCACAAGAACGACATCCAATAATGTATTTATGAAGAAGACTAATAAACACTGAATTTAATTATTCAAAAATAAAGAAGGAAATAGAGACAGCAAGAATAAAGAAATAGAGAATAAAAAAGGCAATTGAGACAGAGAGAGAAAAGAAGGAAAAGAAATAGAGAAAGAGAGAGAAAAGAAGAAAAGAAAAAAGAAGAAAAGAAGAAAAAAGAAAATAGAGACAGAGAGAATAAAGAAGGAAATTCATAGATCAAAGAAAAAAACTATTTTTACTTGCCCGCATGTAAATATCAGCAAAATTTGCGGGTAAAAATGCTGTATTAGTAAAAATGAAAAAATAAATCAGAGGATCGAAATATCGTTAAAAAAAAAATCGCACAACGCACGAGCCGCCATTTTCCGGGGAGGCAGACATAAACAGAGGCTAAAAAGAGTCCGGGAAAAGAGACCAATTATTGGTCCACTTTGTTTGGATTTGGTACCAATGTTGTTCTAACATTCTGCAATATTTATAAAAGACTATGTAAAGAGGTTTCTTACTTGGGTAAGAATACAACAACGCCATTGGCTCTCAGTTGAATCACAATGGCATCAGCCACCAGACAGTCACTGTCAACGGATCGATCTCGGAAGAAGAAAGCCTGAAACATTTCTTGGGAAGCACGTTGAGCGTTTTGGGCAGCCTGAAATTTTTGGGAAAATTGTTAATATGAGAAAAATTGAAATTTAAAAAAAAAAAAAAAAGGGAAAATAGTAATCAAATAAATTTTTAAAATAAAATTACATTTTATGAGTGTCGTCATAAATGAAACCGAGAAAAATATCAGGAAAATATTAAACAACTTACTCTATGTTTTTCATTCATATGATCACAAAGATCTTGAAGTTCCAGGTTGTTCAATAATGTCTGACCATCATCCTTGGTGCCAATTGCAGCAAACAATTGCCGATGAACCTTTCCAAAAGAGAATGTTGTAATAATAACAATCATTAATTGCAAGATAATCATAGAATATGCGATATGAGTGTATGCAAATGAACAACAAATTGTCATGACCGATAGCAACTTTCCCGAGAGACCAACTGCTTGGCTTGACATTTTCATGCAACATGAAGATGCTGCCAAGTCTGCTGCAAACAAGGGAAGCCCTCTCTCTACCAGCTAGAAAACTTCTCACATCTGCCAGCATCCTATATCCCTATAAAGCCACCATTCACCCATGCATGAAATATTGTTGCTACATCTGGACTGGTGGACCAACCACTAGTCTTTCTCTCTTGAAAAGGGTAAAAAAAAAAAAAAAAAAGAGTCTCTAACTTAACAAGTCCCGCACTGTCTGCACATCTCCAGCCTCTTTCACATCAGCGCAGTGTTGCATCCCCATGTTTGTTTTGCAAGTATTTTCACGGAATGTGCTCTGATGCTTTTGTGTCCCCTCAACAAAAATATCACGAACCCAACTGACTAGCGGTAATGTGCCTCACAAACGGGTATTTCTAGAAAAGAAACTGTTCATAGAAGTTCCGTTCAGTTTTATGTACACTGAGGGAGAAAGGGAAATTATTGACAGTAGTTGTAGCTAGACAAGTTTTTGTTGTGAATTTTTTACAAGAGGGAACCATATATTGGAGCTCAGTCGAGCACCTACCATGAAAATAACAATCGAGCAGAGAAAAGACCAGCAATATTTCTCCTGTGAGAAAGTGGCTGTAAGGAAGAGAGCATCACCAACGAGATTTTGAAGTCGGTTTTGTACTCTGTAAAGGCAGGAAAGAATGCTCTGAGTGGCACCTCCCCAGATGTGACAACACTACTCAATCTTAGGACGTATTTGACTCTTATACAGGTAGAGGATAGCATCAGTTGAGAGATACCTTCTGGAGCGGTAGAATGATCCAACTATTTTTCCAACGACCTTAGCAACGGATTTGATCTAAGTCTTCCATTTAAAATCTGAAATAAAGGTCAGTCCCAGAAGCTTATCAAAGCAGTGGGCTTCCTCAAGGGATAGGATGGTTATACCAACTAGTAATTAATAAACTGTAAACACACTCACTCATTATTATTTGAATCAAATGAACTGATTAATCTTGAACAATAAAAATTATACTTAAGGGAGGTAACTCGGTCAACTGAAAGATAATATAGTCCAAAATATGTACACAAGATTCAAAGTTTGAAAAATAAATAATACTACATAATCTCCTGCTCTTTGTTGTTTTATTTATATACAAATCCGTATTTACTTTCGACTAACAAGGATTAACACAATGAAACAACTACAGTAGTAAGACGCAGTCAAGTAGAAATAACAGATTGAAATTTCCTTCTATCACAGAATTGGACAAAAGGATTTTCTTTTTTCATTGTTTTTTTTTTTGTTAATTTTCTTTTAAATATTGCAAGCCAGATGTCAGCAAATCATTACAGTCATGGTTTTCATTGTCCTGTTTTGTGTAATGAATAAATAAATGTTCTTGAAAATTGGTCGTTTATTGTAAAAGTGAACTGATGCATGAAGACAAAATGAATCAGTGTAATTGCTGAAAAGATGTAATCAAACTAGCTGACGTACCCATCTGCCGTGGGTTTCTCAAATTCTTTTCGGAACTTTTAAAGCCAGGTTAGGAAAGTTGTCCAGTTTGAAGATGCTTCAAGGCGAGTCCTCACTGATGTGCTGGTTTCATAGCTTGTTTCGTGTTTTTTAACAGCAGACAAGCTCAACCAGTAACCCGCCCTTGCTTTGATCAGAAACAAACACGCACTTCAACAGCAATACACGATGCAACTAAATGACATGTTACGAAATAACAGTTTTGAAACTTTTGCATCTTAGATTGAGGGATTGGGATTGAGATTGAGATTGTTTGTTTTACAAGGAAATCAAAGCTTGGAGAGACTAATTACTGTGTGTGGAGGGTTACAACATAATCACGTTGACACATCGGCTCTCATTGGATCAACAAAGTTAAGCAACATTGAGCCTGGTCAGTACCAGATGGGTGACTATTTGGGAATACCAGGCATAGTATGTAGGAGAACGTCATCACCTTCCTTCAAGAACTGCAAAGAAGGTTGGCTCCCTCTACCGTGCTAGTAAACTCCTCACACCTGACATTATCCTGTATCTCTACAAAGCCACCATCCGCCCATGCATGGAGTATTGTTGCTACATTTGGGCTGGTGCATCATCTACTAGTCTCTCCCTCCTTGACAAGGTCCAAAAAAGAGTCGCCAACCTAATAGGTCCCTCACTGTCAACCAAGCTCCAGTCCCTGTCCCATCGCTACAATGTAGCATCCTTGTGCTTGTTTCACAAATACTTCAATGGATTGTGCTCCGATGAATTGGCTGCTCTGGTGACCCCTCGTCGTAAGTTCACTAGACCAACTCGACAATCGACTAAATCCCATCCATTCACTGTGGAGGTCCCCAGATGCCGGAGAGCTTTCTACTCAAATAGCTTCTTTCCTCGTGCTGCTGGCCTCTGGAACTCCCTCCCTGCCCCCTGTTTCCCCGACAGTACTGACATGCAGAAATTTAAAACTAATGTAAACAGACATCTCGCTGTGCAGATCCCAATTTAGGTTGCCCCTCCCCCCAACCTTCTCCCTCTTTCTTCTCAGTAGCCCCTTACGTCTACAGTGGCAGCCTGCCTTGTCTGGTGTGAACTATGTTAAAAAAAAATGTTAAAAAAAAAACCTAACGTTGCTATTCCCCCTAACTGGGATATACACCCAACTGGGGGCCGCTTCTGAATTTGATACTTCCAGGTACAGGGTCGGTGAGGGGTGTTCCTGGTACTGCTACTACTCTATTTCATCAGGTTTTACACCTCCGTTCATTAGGAGCAGGTTTTAAAACTTCAAAAGATAATAAAAAAAAAAGTTTTGTGCATCGATAACAGAGGTGGTGCATATTATTTTTTAAGTTTCGCCTTTTTTTTTTTTAAAACTTGAAAATGGATAAATGGCACCACAGAGAGCAAGTTAGTACAAATTTTTATTTTGTTATGAACAATTCTCATGGTACAGTGATTTCAGGTATTGGATGTGGAAGGCATGAAAAGTGGACTGACAGACAGACAGGCAAATAATTTTCTTCTTTTCTACATACAGATAAAAAAATGTAATTGAAAGAAGCTAAAAAAAAATGTTTGAAATAAAAAAAAGAAAGAACATTTTTGTCAAAAAGAATGCAAATGCAAGAACATCGACTTCTACATACAGAACTGGTGCTACCTACATCTGAACTTGGGATGAGGGATCAGCAGCGCTCTGGAGGCCTCTTATTTTTATTTTTTGTTCCCTTGCTTAAAATGTTAGCAGAAAAAACTTATAGAGTCACTTATAACAGTAACAAAATATAAGAAAAAAAAAGTTACCGCACATGGGTGTAAATCTGTCTGGAACTTCAATTCCAACAAACTTACACCATTTTGAAAAATCGTTATAATGTTAACTTTAAAAACTTGTACTCCTTATAAAATATAGAATTTATAGAAGAATTGTGAAGAATTTCATTAAAATTTGATCATTCTGACTTTTGATGTGTGTTATAAATTGTGAAAACATGGGATTACCTGGCAAACGGTCTCGATGCGCGCTCTGCAGGGCTGGACCGCCCAAAGAGCGGCAAGATGGCGTCCTAGGCTTAATATCGCCAGGTAATCCCGTGAAATCTCGTGTTCTCTCGCGGAGACAAGAGTCCAGTTTGATATAAAAACGGGTCGCTGGAGGCAAGACGGCAGAAGGCTGAGAGCGTAGTCTACGAGGGACGACGTGGAAAGAAGAAGAGAAAGAAGAAGAGAAAGAAGAAGAAGAGAAAGAAGAAGAAGAGAAAGAGGAAGAAGAAGAGAAAGAAGAAGATAACGAAGTAGAGAAAGAAGAGGTGGAAGATTAATTTTTTCTGCTACAAGCTATTTTCGGCGTTGTTATGGAAAAATTCGACATCAGATTGATTCCGGAATTCGACGGCTCTCCTGCTGGTCCATCGGTGGTCGAATGGCTGGAGAAGGCCGAGCGTGTTTGCCGGTTGTGCAAAATTAAAGACCCAGCTATGGTCATCCCATTGAGACTCACTAAGGGGGCTTACGCCGTGTACCAGCAGCTCAGTAATGATGCGACCATGGAGCAGATTGCACAGGCGCTGCACGGGGCATTTGGTGCAGATCCTTTTGTTGCCTGGAGGCAATTTTCCGAACGCCGGCTTGGGCCGGGGGAGACAGTGGACGTCTACATGGCCGACTTGAAAAAGCTTGCTGCTCCCTTCGGCGGTGCGAGTGACCGCATATTGGCATGCGCCTTTTTGTCTGGACTTCCGGACGATGCAAGCCGACTGCTGCGAGCATCATTGAGACTCACAGAGATTGAATTGGTGGAGTTGTTGGCGAGAGCACAAAACATCTTGAAGGACGATCGAGAACTGGTCTCTGCAGCGGTTGACACCTTGGACTCGCCAGCAGAGGGCCTACGATGCTATACATGTGGTGGCCCCAACCACTTCTCCAGAGACTGCAGAGGCGGCACAAGGCGCACCCCAAATTATGGAGCACGAAAAGTAATACGGTGTTACCAATGCAATAAGCCAGGCCACATAGCACGGAATTGTCCGGGAAACGGGCAAGGGGAGGACGCCGCAGCGCTAGCACCCTCCCCAAAGCGGCATTGAACAAAGCGCTTCCTGCAGTGACAGTTCAAGTTGATGGGTGTAAACGTTCAGCGCTGGTTGACACCGGCTGTACCCAAACCCTCCTTCGAAAGGAATGTTGCACCACATGGAAGAAACGACAGATCCCCGTCCTGACTGTCGGCAAAGGCTCATTAGTGTGTTGTGGATCCAGTGTTGTTCATATCAGCATTGACAATGGCCCCCAGGTGGCTGTGACGGTGTTGGTGGTCGATGGGGAGCTGCTCGGATATGACCTTCTCCTTGGAATGGACACTATTACACAGCTAGGCGGAATTACTGTAAACAGCGTCGGTGATGTGAGATTCCCTCGACCAGACAAACAAATGTGTGCAGCAATCACTCTTGACGAACCCGATTTCCACGCAGAATATGACAAGGGCACAAACACATGGACAGCGTCCTGGAAGTGGGCAGGCGACCAGCCACCAGTGTCTTTGCGGAATCGGCTGACAGAGTATCCCCCTCCTGCATGGCTTAGGGGGCAGTACGAGGCAGAACTTCAAGTGTGGCTGGATAACGGCTGGTTAATTCCATACCCAGAGGATGAGCTCGGGCCCCCGCGGGGGCTAATTCCCCTGATGGCTATCAGACAAGAGAACAAGCAGAAAGTTCGACCTGTTCTTGATTACCGGGAACTCAATGAACACGTTGACCCGTACACTTCGGGGGCTGACGTTTGTGCTCATAAACTGCGAGAGTGGCGACGGCAGGGTGCGGAAGCGGCCATACTGGACTTGCGAAGAGCTTACCTACAAATACGTGTTGAGAAATCGCTGTGGCCATTCCAGACGGTGGTAATCAAAGGAACTCGCTATTGCTTGACCAGGCTGGGGTTCGGCTTGAATGTAGCCCCGGGCATCATGACGGCGATCATGCGGGCGATCCGGCGTCAGGATAAAGCTGTGCAACAGGCGACATCGTCTTATATAGACGACATTTTTGTCAATGAGAGCCTGCTGTCTGCCCAGGCGGTCAAAGAACACTTTGAGCACTTCGGGTTGTCGTGCAAGGAACCGGAGCGGCTGCAGGATGGGGCGAAAGTGCTCGGGCTGCAGGTGAGCGGAAGTGCAGATGGCCTCCAATGGGGAAGGGGCGGTGAAATCCCGGAAATCCCATCTACCATCACACGTCGGAGCACGTTTTCCGTGTGTGGAAAACTGGTGGGTCACTTCCCTGTGTGTGGGTGGCTCCGAGTGGCTGTGGCGGCTATAAAGCGACGGGCAACTTCTTTGTCAACAGGATGGGACGATGAGGTGCGTGATCCTTCCCTGCGAAGCATGCTGGTGGAAGCTGTGGCCAGAGTGACCAATGATGACCCTGTACGAGGGAGCTGGTGCGTCGATGGGAGTGAGTTTACAGTTTGGGTGGACGCCAGCTCACTTGCCCTTGGCGTTGCTCTGGCAGTCAACGGAAGTATAGTAGAAGATGCCTGCTGGCTCCGGCCAGAGAATGACGCTAAGCACATAAACCTAGCTGAACTCGATGCTACACTGAAAGGAGTCAATCTAGCGCTTCAGTGGCAGGCTAGCGTCCTCCACGTTATCACGGATTCCACGTGTGTGCATCGGTGGATGACCGATGCCTTGAACGGAAAAGCACGGCTGACAACGAAGGCATCGGCCGAAATGTTAATCCGGAGGCGGCTTGCTACCCTAACCGAAACCATCAATGAATACAACTTGGTCATAGATGTGACACTGGTGCAGTCCTGTTTGAATCGAGCGGATCGATTGACCAGAGTGCCTCGCCGTTGGCTGGACCTGCAGAAAGAAGTGAACGAACCAGCACCTGTAAATTGTGCTGCGGTGGGACGTAGACTCAGCCCAGAGCGTATCGCTGATGTCCATTGCCAAAGCGGGCACCCTGGTGTAAACCGAACCTTTTACTTCGCCAGGTTGGTTGACCCCTCTGTGTCATGGAGGGCTGTGAAATCTGTTGTGAGAAGTTGCAACACCTGCCAATCGATCGACCCAGCACCTGTCCGGTGGAAGAAGGGCACACTCGGTGTGAAGTATAACTGGGATAGGATTGCGATGGACATAGCTCACTACAACGGGGGGAATTTCTTGACCCTTATTGACTGCGGACCGTCCCGATTTGCATTGTGGCGGTCCCTTCGCCGGCAGGATACGGCTGCCATTGTCCATGAGTTGGAAAGTGTGTTCCTTGAGCGTGGCCCTCCTTCTGAGATATTGACCGACAATGGCCCCGCTTTTGTTAGTGCACCGTTCAAACAGTTTGTAGATGGCTGGGGTGTCCGTCTGCGTTTTCGGTGTGCCCATGTGCCCAGTGGGAACGGAATTATTGAGCGCAACCATAGGACTATCAAGACCATCGCAGCGCGGAAGGGGTGTACGGTGGCTGAAGCAGTCTATTGGTATAACGTCACCCCTAAGGACGATACTTCACCCTCCACCGCACCAGCTAATGCGCTACATACATACCATGTCAGGGCGAGAGGTTTGGAGAGCAGCTTACTGCCCGAACCAGAACCTCCACAGGAGAAAATGAAAAAAGGAGATGTCGTTTGGGTTAAAAAACCCCGAGGCCAGTGCACGACTCGTTACGGAACCGGTCGTGTCACTGAAGTGATCAGCCCGCAGGCGGTGCGAGTTGATGGAGTACCCCGTCACATTAAAGACTTAAGATCGGTATTCCAAACGCAGCTGCCATTTAACGAGGATAATGACATTGAATCCGTGACCAGCGAACCATCATTCTGGTTCATGACGGCTTCATCGCGCAGCGACACTGAGAGTGATAGCCTTGAATGTACTGACCCTCCTACTGCTGATGAAAGCCCGGACAGTGATGCTGCGATGCGCAGCCTCAGGTTCGCTGACCTTCCTGCCACGGAAGACAGCACGGATGACGATGAGGGCCCCGAATCCCCCTCCCCGAAGAAGCACTCGAAGAAAAAGGACACGGCCTCCCTGCTCTTTCTGTGATAATGAGATCAGGGGGGAGTGTGTTATAAATTGTGAAAACATGGGATTACCTGGCAAACGGTCTCGATGCGCGCTCTGCAGGGCTGGACCGCCCAAAGAGCGGCAAGATGGCGTCCTAGGCTTAATATCGCCAGGTAATCCCGTGAAATCTCGTGTTCTCTCGCGGAGACAAGAGTCCAGTTTGATATAAAAACGGGTCGCTGGAGGCAAGACGGCAGAAGGCTGAGAGCGTAGTCTACGAGGGACGACGTGGAAAGAAGAAGAGAAAGAAGAAGAGAAAGAAGAAGAAGAGAAAGAAGAAGAAGAGAAAGAGGAAGAAGAAGAGAAAGAAGAAGATAACGAAGTAGAGAAAGAAGAGGTGGAAGATTAATTTTTTCTGCTACAAAAATTAACGTTACAAAGAGTAAGACTATAAGTCGAGGCCACATCTCATAGATTGGAGGTGGGAGACTGAGCCCTTAGCGCCAGCATTGGTATTACCTACGTATAGCAAACCTTGCTTTGTACAGCTTTTGCTTTTTGTTGCCGGTCTCACTGTAAAGGTCTCCATCGCACAATGACGTCTCAACAGGTACAATTATGTCACTTGCCGTCAGTCATCCAAAATGCTCCACAGTGTGTCTCACATCAACGTCAATGACCGAAAGCTACTCGGTAAGCCACTTAAGACATGAAGGGGATCAGTTGATGACAACCTGATCCTAGAGGGCGGCACAAATGAAATTACAACAGACAGGAGAAGTTGGAAGTAATTCACAAAACGTCCAACCTCAGCATGAGACAAGACGGCGAAAAATGAAAGTAATAAAATAATAAATGGATACTGAAAAGAAAAACAAAATTTCTAATGAATGTAAATTATTTTATTTGAAAGTAAAATTTCACTTTACAAAACTCATTCTGGTCTATCCATAAAAGGAAAGTTCTTGAAAAATAAAATGTATGTATTCTCCACCAACTGCACCTCTTTCTCTCTCCACTTCACTTTGCTCACTGAGCAACAGCATCTATTTCCGGTGTGGCTAGGTTGGGCACATTAGTAGGAATTGCCCTTCACTTCAGGATGTAGTTAAACACTGTAGGGAGTGTCAGTCCATTGACCCTGCACCATCTAGGCATGAAAAAGGAGAGCTGCATGTAACAGACAATTGGAGGGGGGGGGGGGGTCTTTTTGTCTGGCAATAGTTTAAGCAGGAAAGATGTGCCTAGGGCGTTGTCTCCAATGGATGGGGTGAGGAAGGAGGTGTTTTGTATCCACAGACATGCAAAAACCTGGGTTCGATGACGACACAGGTGCATAAGGGTTTATACATGCATTGGTAAGTGAAACCACAACAACTGCTCCATGATAATTCTAACGCTATTCTTGTAGAGAACCGATTCTGATGGTGCACCGGTTCTAAGGGCTGCTGATTGTTTCCCCTTGTCCGAAATTAACAAGAGAATATCTAACATTAACCGTTTTCGTACCTCTCCCATGGGGATCTCAAAACATGAAGAATCTCTGTAGCAGTCATAAATAAGGAACTATTTCGTAATGCGGAGAACTGTCCTTGCTGGCTGATTCGGTCGCACGTTGACCAATCAGCTTGCGAGGCGTATTAATTTCAGCTGTCTCTTGAGGATCTACTTTGAACCCTTTTGTCACTATGGAGCGACTGCGACCAGCAATCAAGAAGGACATACCCTTCTTCCCCTCTCTTCTGCCTGAATCACCTGGATTCCCGAGCTCAGCTATCTTCACTCGAAGGTAAGCTGCTTGTAGACTATCGACAGTCAAAGAACTTTCCATTTTACCTTCCTCACTTGGACACTGTGCTAACCTTAACAGACCTATACCCAACGGTATAGATTAAATAACCCCCTTTAGTTGTGTTAAAAGAGAATTTGTTTTCCTTCGTGTGATGACCGTTTTCGTTTACATACTAAACTATTAGGAGTTGTTCTTATTGCTCACTAGTGAGAACATCTTCTATATCTCTGCTCCTTCCCCAGTAAGCAAGGTTTCTACCTTAAAGCTAGATTAACAACTAAATATATTTTATTGTTTTGTATGATATACTTGCTTGTCTTTCATAATTGTCAACTGTAATAAATGTGTTAACCGTACATGTCTTAGCCTTTCGTTTTAATGATGAATATGTTTGGAATATACGTTTAATACATGAGCTGCGAATAAAAATAATGTATACGTTAACAGTCCTCTGATTTATGTTAGTCGAAAGAAGATATTATCAGATCTTATACTAAAATGAACTCACAAAATGAGATTAAACATATTCATTGTTCATCCCAGTCTTGATACTTTATGAACACACCTCATACGTTGAAGATAAAAACGAATATTTTATTCATTGTTCATTTCTGTCTTGGTAAATCAAGTTTCATCTCAATATTTATTCACGCGACAAATTAACTAAAATAAAACAAGAAAAACTGGAAAGAATAATTCTAATTTCAAAAATAAAAGACTAATTAAGAAATGAAAAGGCTTTTTCTCAAATTAGAATTATTCTACAACTCTTGGCACCAAACAACAGAAAACAAAACAAAATAGAACAACAGAAAACCAACTCACAAGAATATCAGCATATCTGCGAATGGGTGAAGTGAAATGTGTGTAGACATCAAGCGCCAATCCATAATGGAAAAAATTATCCCAACTGATTGATCCTGTTGAGAAGTAAGCCGCTTGTGACATCGCCTGGACCGCCATCATACGAAGAAGCTGGAAAAAATGCAGAATTAAAAATGACAAAATTTCAAGTTGAAATTATAATTAAGAATTATATAAAGAGAAACATAAAATAATTATTCGTTGTTGTTGTTGGTGTTGTTAATAATAATAATAATAATAATAATAATAATAATAATAATAATAATAATCGGTTTAACATCTGTTTTACATGTTGGCATGTGTTGGATGGCTTTAAGAAATTGACTTCCAAACTAATTTATCTCTGGCCAGCTCTTTATTTCTCTTTATCTCAAGTCCATTCTTATCACTTGCTCCCATGTTTTTCCTCACCTTCCCCTGTAATCTGAACCTGTTACCTCAACTGTTCTACATCTACTAACCCAAGAACTCTCATTAGCATTTCCAGTCCATCAGCTGTTATCGTGCGACATTGACAAATTCACACCTTAATCTGCTCAACTCACAAAACAGTTTATTTCTTGGCCAATTTAAAAAATATGTATATGATTGAAAGTAAAATAAAATAATCTTTTTGAATATATAAATACATTTTAATAAACACAGAAGATTCTATTTTCCATGTTGTGTATTTTAAGAAAAATAAATAAATATTTAACATACCCCCCGTTTTCTTAAAATACACAACACGAAAAATAGAAGCTTCCGTGTTTATTAAAATGTATTGTAAAAAAAAAGACGCACCCTATAAGATTTTTTTAATTTTATTATGCATTCTGCCCTGGTGGGGAGGCAAGTAAATAATGACACAAAAACATTTTAGAACAAGAATTCTGCAATGTTTCGTTTGATTATTAAAAAAAGTTTAGTAAATAAAAAAACGCATCCTACATAAAAAATAAATATTTAATAAATATTTCTTAAAATAAATTATTCCCTGTATTAAAAAGCGAGATTTTGACGAAAACCAAAAAAACACAACGTTATTATTCGTTTGCTTACAAAACACCGGTAAGGTCAACCGGTGTAGACCGAATTTCGTCTCTTTTCATCTTTCCAATTTCCGGGGTCTTTATTCTTTATATTATTCTTTATATGGTCCCAATGTTTTATATTGAGAAGTTATAATGATACTTGGTTTCTCTACCAAACAACTGAGTGATAGTCACTTCCAACTGAACACATAACAACAGATCGATCAGTTTAAAGCCAAAAGACTCGTCCATCTTTCAGACCAACAGAGACCAACCAACCCCCTCTGCCCATTTTGCTCAAATATATATATATAGATATCCTGTAATTCAAGGGAGGTCACACAGCAAGATCACTTGAGAATTATCAGCTGTTTAATCTATAGACATAAAAACCGACTGACCAGAGTGTCTATTACTTGGAATGGACATTAATTCTGTAGAATTTCAAGTGGTCTGCTTTCTCAGCATGAACCCTTGTTTTCATGAAGCCATTATTTTGTTTTTTTATGATCTAATTTAAAATTGCAATGTTTAGGTAAAGTATACACATTTTTTGCTAGCTCTGTTAGTATGAAATATGACGTCCATAGAGTAAACAGAATTGTATATTCCTAATTGAACCTACATATATAAATGCTTTAATAATGTGTGAGTTTTATTAGTTTTGTTTTTAGACACGGTTTTTGGACTTTCCTTCTAACAAGTCTCACTTATAGAAAATCCAAGATATATAACTCTGGCACGCTAGGAAGTAAGTGTAGTATCTGTTCCGATGGATACTGCACCCTATAGACGGGTGTCGTCTTGTCCTTCGGGCCTTGATTCCACCTGTCTGTGGGTTTGTCCTGTGCAGTTCTAGGAGGTCCACCCTCCCAGGCTTCGCCTCCCCTCTTTGGGGAGGAGTAAGTTTATTGCTTACTGCCTGAGGCGCCCCTACCGGGGAATATCGACGGGGCTGCCCAGGCAATTTTTAATGGCCAGAGTGCTCACTTTCTCGGGCGCTGGCTTTTCAAACCCCACTTACTCGACCCAAGCTGTGGTCACATCTTACTTGTGGGAGTAAGATAAAACTGGCCTTGTGCCTAACTCCTGCAGAGGAGTAAATAAATATAACTCTGTAATTTGGTTATCTAAATGTCAGCAAAACGGTCCGTCAAAATCATGACCTTTTTAAAAATGAATAAAGACACGGTTACTGAAATCAAAGTTTCTGTTGCTTGTTTTATTTTGAGAAGTTACAATGATACTTGGTTTCTCTACCAAACAACTGATACACAAACATTACACTTTCAAAAGTTACATAGAGAACCTAGTTGCACATAGACACATTCTAGACATTCAATTTCTGGTTGCAAAAAGCTTAAAATCTGACTGAGTCAATATATAATACAACAAGAAAACCCTTACAGACACTAAAACTTTTCTTTTTTTAAATGTAAGATAAAAGTTAACAAAAAAAATTAGGTTAACTTACTCTGTTCATGAAAATGTCATTGGCATCAACACATCTGTCAAGCGAATCGGCTAAAGCCTTGCTGGAACGTGTGTCTATTGTGAAACCTTGCGAACTGGCACAGGCCACCAAATTGTCAAAGAATTCCTGTCTTGGTAAAGGATGATGCCGCAGCTGAAACACAAACACAATTTGAACATTGCAAGATTTAATATATATATATATATATATATATATATATATATATATAGAGAGAGAGAGAGAGAGAGAGAGAGAGAGAGAGAGAGAGAGAGATAGAAGAAAAAAGAGTGATATATATATATATATCTCTTAGAGAGATTTCCGCATATTCTTTTTAAATGTATTTATAAATTTTGTACCTCGAAACATTTATTTATATATATACTAGCTGAACCCGTCGCCCGGCGTTGCACGGGAGAAAGTACTACCTATTGCATGACGTCGAATAAAAAAGAAACGGGCAATTGTTTTTTCTGCCCCGTCTACCGTGTTGGCGAATCTTTTAAATTTAAAAAAAAAGTGGTAGAGTGGAATGGGATCGAACGCTAAAACCGGCGATAATGAAACCTACTTTCTTGCCGTCTGCGCCACGCTCCCGGGTTAAACACGCATGTGAAAATAGGCGAATTAACCTAAACCTTATTATTGGCATGCGTGTTAAATTAATACCAGGCAAATAATAAATAACAACCGGTCTTTTGTGAAAATTAAACTGTGTGTATTAGTTCCCGGTGTCGATGAGTGTAGTGACAGTACAGAATTGTTAGGGAGAAAAGTTTTCGCTACCACCTATATGGAGTTAGTTTTTCGGAGAGACGTTGATGGTGGGCCAAATGTAATATTTAGTGTTAGGTAGGAAAAAATAATAACACATTTACTAAAACACGCTCGAGTGAATAAGTGTAGTATAGTGGTTAGTTTAGTAGCCTGTGATGCATGTGGTTATTTTCCTATACTCCGAGAAGGTACAGGGGAAAAAACGTCTCTACTTTATATATTAGATATATATATATATATAAAGTAAGTTGAGATAAATAAAATTAGCACATTATTTATAATTGTTATAAAGTATGTTGTGTATATATATATATATATATATACTAGCATAACCTACTGGTCCTTCAGACAGGAATTAATTGGGATGGAAGGTTGTTAATTGAAAAAAAAAATTTACGCAGATAATTCCAAAATTTTAAAAACAAACTTTGGTAAATGTGTAGACTAACACACTCAGCTAACTTACACCCCCCTAAAAATTAGATTCTTCTTTTTATGGTCATTCTAAATTATTAGGGCAGTAAACTAATATATTTTTTAACACTAATCCTAAGTTCGACTGGCAAGGTCGTAAAACCACACACAATCGCCTCAAAACAATAACGTACAGAATTCATCTCCAATGGCAAAAAATGGTTAACTGCCACAAATCCCTAGAATGGTTCGAAAATAGAGGATCATTTTACGTTAAATTTATTTGCGAAACTAATCCCCCAGTCTAAGTTCTAAAATATTTTTTGTTTCGCTTTCCAACAGTTTTTTAGGGTATTCACACATAATCGCCTAAAAAAGTAGAATCTCATTTTATCAGGAGATGGGTGTTCATCTACCAATAATATCAAAACTTTTAATATAAAAATAAGGTATTTAATTAGATAATTTTAAAGTTTTTTTTATTCAATTTTCACAGGAAGAGTAAACAACTAAAATCAATTGCTTAAAATAAAAATAAAAAAAGGACGAATAGTTAAAAAAAAAATGTAGAAAATTTCAAAATATTAAATATGGGTAAATTTTCAGATTAATACCCTCTGATATCCCTCCCCCCACGAAAAAAATGACATCCTGCTATTTTTAGGCGATTGCGTGTTAACACCGTGGAAAATGGAAATAAAGAAAAACAAATATTTTAGAATTTAGTAGAGGATCAGTTGTATATACATATATATCAAACGTACTATGTTCCCAATTTCCGGGCCATTCTATTTTTTTAAATAAATTTACAAAAGTGTTTACTACTAATCCTAAGTCCGAATGGCAAGGTCATAAAATAACATGTAATCGCCTAAAAAAGTAGCTTACACCCCCCTCCAAAAAAAAATGCAGCGGATTTAACTCTCATAGAAAAAACGAATTTAGTTAACTGCCCTAAAACTGGTGCCAAGAAATGGGGATCATTTTACATTAAATTTATATACAAAACATTTCTCCCACTTTAAATTCCAATACTTTTTTTCCTTTTTTACATGAAGTTTTTCAGGGTGTTCACACGTGATCGCCTAAAACAGGTAGAATACTTTTGGGGTGGATAGGGGATTATTTTGCGGAGGATGTTAATCTATACCAAAATACGAATCACTATTTTTTTCATAAGTGGGACAGATCACAGTGCTACGAAACTATTGTTTTAATTTGTCAATCAGTGATAAAGTCTTTGTAAACATTAAACAATAAGTCTGTTGTTAAACTTTACAATAAAGGCATTAACTTAAATAGTAAAAAAAGTCATTTATTTATTTTTCAGGGAAAATGTAAAAACTGAAAAAAGAGGGCGATAGAAGGGGATCAGAAAACGAGCCAGACAACCACACTCTCTCTCCCCTCCACTTTCTATTCTCGCTCGTTGTGAGCCACGACCTTCAGTAAGGTCGCGAGCAATGGTTGTTTAAACTTAAGGTGTTTTAGTTATTTTTCCGATTTATTTATTAAATAACTTTAAGTAATTAATGTTAACATAAACGAAACTATTGAATATAGATAACAAACATAAGCAAATGCAATTCCAAATTAATAATACCAAATGTTAATTAATTATGAACGGTTAAAAAATAGTTATGTTAATTAGGCAATCAAAAGTTTCTTTCTTAATCGTTTATCTGCACTATATATACAGAATATCAAGTCTTTATGTTATATTATTGATTAAAATAACAGTAACCCATTTTGATTATTATAAGAACCCCACTGCCGCAAAGGTGTGATATCCTGGCCGTGGTGCCGGATTGTGAACACACCTCAGCCGTGTAGATCGTTGTGGCAATAAAAAAAATAGATCCAAGTTTCTCTAGGTCGGGATGGCGACGATGATGATGATGATGATGTCGCCAATCTGGTCGTCTCGTCCAGCTACAAACACACTCCCACGTTGAAACTGTTTATATCAGCGAGCGATCACTGGGCGAACTGCAACTGGTTGGCTCTGTGGGGGCGAAAGATCATTCAAAGCAGAACAAAAGGAAAAGAACAATGTTCAACAACTCGGTCTGGGTTTTTCTTTGTATAGAAGAGTAATTATTAATAAAATAAAAGAATTGATGGTAGGATTGATGTCTATCATGCTCGTAAATGTCTTTAGCAAAGGTTGTTTTTTTCTCGCTAAGTTATTTCGCTAGTTCTCTGTGTGTGCGAATTCTTTACACGAGTGGTTGTTTAAGTCACAAATTAACAGGTGAAGGCGGTGGCTAGAATTTCGTCCGGTTTGTTTTCTTCAACACGCGCCACTTCGGCGCACGCCCGGACATCCATTCAACTCTCCTGGGCGTCAATCCAACTCTATCTGCTTCAATCCAACTCTCGCTCGTGCGTGAAAAAAAACACATTCTTTTATTGAGGATGTCTATGGTCGTACACACCCCTTCTCAGCCATCTTACTTCCTGTGTGTCTTCCTCTCTCGGGGAGGGTAGGGACGGGCACCTCACATTTTTTTTCTTTAAATAAATGGGATTTTCTTTTTAGCCCATCGTTATCACCAAAAACAAACGCTTTCTCATTCTGTCACACAGCTTGAGATGCTCTGTGCCCGGCTTGTAATAAACGATGGCAAGCCCAAATAAATCTCTGTCAGGTGGACTCCGTCACAGAATCGTTGTTCTAAAACGCGCCATTCACCCCAAACAATAATATCGCTTTATTGATATTTCAGAATTAAATTTGCGATATGGAATTCTCTAATCTCTACCTTCCATCTGGCAACTATCTCCTCGCCTCTGGTAGTAATTGATTTTGAATATCTTACACAATTCCGCGAGACTAGCTGGCGTTAAGTTCTGTCGTTCGAATAAGTTCATTTCTAAGTCAAATATATACTAGTTTTATATCTCCACTTCGTCTCGTCGCAGGGACGTCAGTCGGCGTAGCATCACCACCAAGATGCATACTAGCGCATCACCAGGGTACCTGATCCCCATGGGGCCCCAGATACATTGTCACAATTAGATAGGAGTGATAAATGAAAAAAACTTTCGCATTTATTTATTCATTTATATATATATATATATATATATATATATATAGTCTTGGAAGTTTCTCAACCATTAAAACTATATATAAAAAAAAACGTAAGTCCCAAGTCGTTCAGTGGAAAATCACTCATGTAAGTGAATTTAACTTTTACAGTTATTATATTAGTTTGCGTCTAACATTATTTAAGGGATCATCAGTTGTTTACCATGACAAACTGTTTCGGGAATTTAAATATATATATATGTGTGTGTGTGTGTATGTACAAACATTTATTACTGAAAATCAGACTTCTATAGTAACAGATGGTCCAAATAATCTAGAATTTTTCTTCATCTCTCCTGAACATTTGACTAGTCCAATAATAACCCTACAAGCATTTATTTATTAAAATCAGACATTATAGCTATGGATGGCTAAAATGACCCATACTCTTTCTCTCTTTTAGATACTAATCTAGTCTAATAATACTAAACAACTAACAGCGACAATAGGAAAATAGGTGTAGAATATAAAATTTAGATTTAAATAAGTGACACTAAAAATATGTCTGCAAATGTGTTTGAAAAGCGGATGGAGGGAGGGGGGGGCAAGAAATAGCCAGCAGAAGAAAGAACAAAGAGAAAAACAGTGAAAAATTTAAAATAGGATATTGGGAATATATGCCACTGTCACTGCTGGTTCAGTACTGGGCTAGTGTCCAATAGAGGTGGATAAATGTACAAGATTATAGGTTATTAGGGGTTTCCATAATTAAAAAGAGTTGATGTTCATAAATAAAAGCTTGTAGGGAAAATATCATAATTGAATTAGCCTGTAGCCATTAATGAGATTTAAACCAATGACCATTTTCTTCTGAAAAACAATCAACAGTGTCTAATATGATCATAGTTTTCTATTCAGTTTTATGCTAAAACTTATTTGCACATGGATTGATTTCTCTTCTTGGGTCAGCCAACAATTGATGGTGAAACATTCACGATGCTTAATCACTCATTGCGGCCCAGAAGAATCTAGTTTCCTTCTCCAGAAGCCTCTCAGCCCGTCACTTGACCTCTGGAGATCACCGAAGCACTTTTCCAGCAAGTTCATTGTGTCGATATATATGTTCAGCCAGCGCCAAATGTCGGCATTCAACAACTACAGATAAGTGTGGAAGGCAATCATACAGCATTTTGTTTGTTACATGGTCTCATCACGATATGTTTTAGATACTGCTGTCATGTATGGAGAGGTGTAGCTCGGAGCACTCTTTTTGTCTTAACTAAGTACAGAATCGACTTCGCAATCTCGTGGGGGATGATCTCTTCTTGTCCCTGCAGCCTTTTTCACACAGAGGAGATGGAGATGTTGCTAGTCTCTCTCTACTGGATCATTATGTTCATAGTAAGTGCTTGACTGCTTCAATCCCTTGTCCTCCCCCCTCCCTTCAAAACATTCACAGCAAGAACATGTCTGGCTACCACCACAGCAAAGAACTTTCCTTTCCTTTCCCTCTCTCTCTCTCTCTCTGCCAAGAACCAGATGGAGCTTCCATGAACAGAGTTTCTCTTCTAGAACATCCCAACTATGGAACAAGATACCGCAAGACTGTTTCCCAGTCGACTACCGCATGGTCATCTTCAAGTATAATGTAAACAAATACTTGTTGATCTGTCCTCTTGGAAAATCAAGTCCTCTTAAGAAATCTTCTGCCCATTCTACCCACTGTTTCCAACATCCTCGTGACGGCGACCAACATCAAATCAGCAACCTTTCTAACCCTTATCCTCAAGTGGCCCCTGGGCTTGATTAGCGGTGATCCTTGAGAAACAAAAACAAAAATGATGAACAGTTAATAAAGTACAATGAAAAGTCATTTTTCCTCTTTTACAATTTACTATTGTATGAGTGTCGTCCTCACTGTGTTTCTTCACAATCTTTCGTCTTCAGTAATGCATACTAGTGTGTGGATCATTTCCTCAGGATGTTCGGTGTTGATAGCAAAGCCGCCACAGTTCAGCTCATTGACAATAGTCTTCATTCATGTTACTTTCGGTCAGTCAGAGTTAGAGCTTCTTTTAGCGCAATATATACTGGCGTATCTTCACTCAGTCTCATCGCATGCTCCATGAAATTTAGACGTCTTTACTTGATTGTTTTACTCCAATTTTCAAAGTTGGTTTCCTGTGTTGTTCATTTGATGTATTTTTTGGCGACTTTAAATTTATCATTTATCTGAATCGTCTCTTTTGAAAACTGTCTATCTTGTTATTTAGTGTCTTGTTTACTGTCTATAAACAAAGAAAAGATAAAAGATTTTAAAAAATGTCTCACCAGTGAATGGTTGGGAAATGATGAAGAAATCTTCTTTGCAACCCAATGGTTCGCCAAAATCATGCACTCCGCCACCGTGTCGTGAATTTCCAGATGCTATAAATATAAGATTGTAAAATTTCATTATAATTTGCATAAAAATTAATTCATATGATATTACTGGACAAATATTTAATATAATTAGATCCTTCCTATCCCAAAGAAAGATGCAGGTTGTCCTCGATGACGTTCATCCAAACAACATGACATAAATGCTGGTGTACCCCAGGGATCGATTCTTGGACCTTTATTAATCCTTATTTTCATTAACGACCTCCCTGATGACATTGAGTCTGAGATGGGTATATTTGTTGACGACTCTACTCTCGTCATGTGGGCAAAACGGACGCACACGTATCCGAGGCAATGGTTGAATCCTTAGAAAGTGACCTCCAGTCTGTAGTGGAATAGGGTCATTAATAGATGGTAACATTTAATGCTGCTAAGACAAAGCTCCTTTTCTTCAATAACTACAAGAAACCTCTTCAATCACAGCTTGCCATGGCAAATAACGCCCTACCTGAGAATCCAACGTTCAAACTTCTCAGCCTAACATTCACAAGTAACATGAATTGGAACAAATACATTGAAGACATTGCCAAGGCTGCTGCAAAGAAGGTGGGCTCCCTCTACTATGCTAGTAAACTTCTCATGCCTGACATTATCCTATATATCTACAAAGCCACCATCCGCCCATGCATGGAGTATTGTTGCCACATCTGGGCTGGTCCACCATCCACTAGTCTCTCCCTCTTAGAGAAGGTTAATTTAATAGTTCCCTAACTATCCACAAAGCTCCAGCCCCTGTCCCATCCCAGCAATGTTGCATCCTTGTGCTTGTTTTACAAGTACTTCAATGGAATGTGCTCCGATGAACTTGCTGCTCTAGTGCCCCCTCGATGTAAATACATTCGATTAACCCGACAGTCAGCTAAATCCCATCCATTCACTGTGGAGGTCCCCAGTCTACTTCAATAGCTTCTTTCCTTGCGCTGCTGGCCTTTGGAACTCCCTCCCTGCTCCCTGTTTCTCCAACTGTACCGACATGCAAAAATTTAAAACCAATGTGAATAGGCATCTCGCTGCACAACTCCTAATTTAGGATGCTTCCCCCCCCCCCCCAAAACTCTTACCTTAATTCTCAGTAACCTCTTACGACTACAGTGGCAGCTTGCCTTGTTTGGGGTGAATATGTTAAAAAAAAAAAATTTTAATCAATTTCTATAAAATTAGATGAATTTCAGACAAGATTTTTTTTCTTTTTGCTAATAGAGTAATATATTTTTGAAACAATTTGCTGGATGAGATTAGCAAGATTAGAAGATTTTCTAATGGAATTGGATGAATTCAGAAATAATGGTTAAAAAGGGAACTAAGAGGCTATTTTTAGGAACTATCAGATGAAATATTTAACAGAATTTGATATGTATATCAGGGATGTGAGCGGTCAATCAAAAAAAATCTGAAATCGAGAAGAATTTCCCAACCTGGAAGCCATGGCCCCCTTACACCAATTTCTCAACCTGGGAGGCCATGCCCTTCCTCACCAATTTCTTAATCTGCACCCCCACCCCTGCATGTGTGAAATTTAACGTTAATATGATCTCCCATTTTCGGGCCACTCTAGATTTTTAGGGCAGTTAACTCCAAAAAATGTTGTTATTTTTACTATGCACTTATTTTTTCATGCTGAAAAGTTGGTAAAAATTAAATAATTACTTACCCTACCATAAACACTAAGTCCGAGTGGCAAGCTCCCCATAAACAACCTTCCTTAACCATACCACTAATCCTAAGTTTGAGTGCCATCCTCTAAAAAAAACTACCTTAACTCTATTACTAACCCTGTCTGAGTAGTAAGTCTCTCCAAACAAACAAAAAAACTCATAAAACCAAACGTAATCGCTTAAAAAAGTAAACCCTCCTTCCCCCCCCCCTCAAAAAATGTGCAGAATTTATCTCCCATAGCAAAAAAAGGTTAACTGGCCTGTAATGCTAGAATAGTTCGAAATGGGGGATCATTTTACGTTAAATTCATATGTGATCAGCTCCGTCCCTAAAATAATTGTTTTTTTTTTCCAAGGTTCAAATTTTAAAAAATTTAAATCAATTTCTATAAAATTAGATGAATTTCAGACAAGTTTTTTTCCTTTTTTGCTAATAGAGTAATTGCCTAAAAAGGTAGAATCACAATTTTTTTGGTGATGGTGGAGGGGGAAGGTAACAAAGGGTGTTAATCTACAATACCTTTTTTTTTCTATATTGAAAGTATCGACTGATGTTTTAACTCCATTTTTTCTGTTAAAATCTGTTAAAATTAGCTTTTTCGTGTAAAAAGAATGTCCAAAGTTTAGTTTGTGTGTCAAAAAGTTTTTTTTGTGTTAGACCTCAATTGCATACGTGGGTAAGGGGAACAGGAAATTATTCTTTGATGAAACAAAGTCTTCTACCCCCTCCCCTACCCACATTATGAATCGTTTGAAGTATTGCATGAGGCAAAATAACAAAACGGGAAGAGAAAGAAAGAAAAGACAGTGAGAGAGAGGAAGAAGAAAAAGAGAAATAAATTGAGCCAAATGACAATAGGGATATAAAGCTCTTGTGACTCAGCAGAAAAAAAGTAGATTTAAATGGAAATTTTAAATTTTAAAAAAGAGCAGAATTTCGCTTTTTTTTAATAACAAAAAAGTGGAATTTCACTAAAAAGTGGAGATCTCTTATCCCTGGTATATGCATATTGTATTACTAGTATAAATATTGATTTTTATTTTTAAGGGTTGAATTTTTATTTTTTTTTTATTTTTTTTAACATAGTTCATCCCAAACAAGGCAGGCCGCTACTGTAGACGTAAGGGGCTACTGAGAAAAAAGAAAAGGGGAGAAGGTTGAGGGAGTCAGCCTAAATTGGGATCTGCGTAGTGAGATGTCTGTTTACATTAGTTTTAAATTTCTGCATGTCAGTACTGTCGGGAAACAGGGAGCAGGGAGGGTGTTCCAGAGGCCAGCAGCACAAGGAAAGAAGCTATTTGAGTAGAAGGCTCTCCGGCATCTGGGGACCTCCACAGTGAAAGAATGAGATTTAGTTGATTGTCGAGTTAGTCTAGTGAATTTACGTCGAGGGGCACCAGAGTAGCCAATTCATCAGAGCATAATCCATTGAAGTATTTGTAAAACAAACATAAGGATGCTACATTGTGGCGATGGGACAGGGACTGGAGCTTTGTTGACAGTGAGGAACCTATTAGGTTGGCGACTCTTTTTTGGACCTTGAGAAGATGGCTAAAAAGGGGAGATCAGCCCAAAGAAACGTAAACAAATAATAATAATAAAACAAAAATGATCATAGACTAATATTAAAGTCTTCCACCATGGTCTCGTTTTTGGACAAATTTCCAAACCAATTGGAACCAGTGGGTCTTGCCCAATGAGACAAAAAGCATCATCTCGGATTCACTCTTCACTCTTCTGAAAAGCACAAAACCCTGAAATACTCTTCATTCACGCACAGATTTGTTTTCCAACCAGTCGCTGTTAAGACTTCCAGAGTTAAGGGTCTTTTGACAGATTCTTTTTTGTGCAATGTCGATCTTAGAGCAGCGTTTGTGACTGGAGATACCAGAGAGATGGAGTGGTTGTTCTGAGTTTCACTCGCAGTTGTGTGCAGAACTGTGTTGCAGTTTCCACAGCTCAGGAAAGGGGAGGAGGGCTATGTTCATTTTTACTTATTTCTATTTTTGCCTATTGTGCAAAGAAAATATTTCAAATTGAAAATGGTTAACAATAAATAAGATTACAAATCAGCTGTGACTTCCCCTATATTGTCGCATCAGACAATATAGGGGAAATCACATATTAGATGCTAAAAAGAATCGCTGTGATAGGCTGACTGATGACATGGAAGTATAAGAATTGACATTGTACTAGGGGTGGGACGTAATGGGTAAAAATTTCAGATTCATGCGAGTAGTATTTTTTTGTGTTCATTTATACATAAATAACACTAAAAAATCAAACATTTTGAAAATTTTGCAAAATTCAGAAGGTGCAGGCTATTATAATTTTGGCTATTTTTCACTAGTTTTTGGCTATTCTACATTCATGAAAACCCTTTTACAGCCTGAAAATGGTCCTAAATTACAGTACTATATCAGATTTAACCATCTATATCCATTCACAGCTTTTGAGGATGTTTTAAGACCTGCAATGTCGCATGAAACCACTTTTTCACCGAAAAATGATGGATTTTGAGTCCCGTGGAGCCCTAACGGCCATTTTTGGCCTGCACCTTCTGAATTTTGCAAAATTTTCAAAATGTTTGATTGTTTAGTGTTATTTATGTATAAATGAACACAAAAAAATACTACTCGCATGAATCTGAAATTTTCACCCATTACGTCCCACCCCTAATTGTACAAAGAAGATAAAAGTGGGAATGAATCATTTTGCTGAAAGGGGTAGAAAATGACCAGAACTTTCTGGCCATCTGCATATAGGATCCCATTTTGAAGGTTCAGAGGATTCTTTGGAATCAAACTACCTCAAAGTTTGGACTCGCAACTACTATGTACCCACGAAGGTACACAATTCAGTAGAGAAGTTAGCTCTGTAGGCAGAAGTGGATGACGAGAGACAAATAAGATACATTAGTGTCCAACTAGTCAATACCACTGGCAACCAGTATCCTCTCCTTCTTGGGCAGTGTGCAAAAAAGAGTATCTAACCTAATATGTCCGCACTGTCTGCCAAGGTCCAGTCCCTGTCACATCACTACAGTGTTGCATCCTTGTACTTGTTTTACAAGTATTTCCATGAAATGCGCTCCGATGAACTTACTGCACTTGTACCCCCTTCAACGAAAATACTTCGAACCCACTCAACTAACAACAACAACACCCCGACCCCCTTCATAGTAGAGGTTTCTAGATGTCGGAAAATTTTCTACTCTAATAGATTCTTTCCCCGAACCGCTTGCCTTTGGAATCTCCTCCCTGTTTCATCAACCGTACCAACATGCAAAAATTTTGAACAAACACCTTGCTGCTCAACTCCCCACTTAGGTTGATCCTGATAAATCTGGCCCTTGTCACAGTAGCCACTTACATTTCAGTGGCAATTTGAGGTAAACAAAAGTAAAAAGAAAGAAAAAATTTTATTTATTTTTTTATTTATTTTTTTTATCAAATTATGGAAGGTTTCTCTGCTGCTACATTAAATTAGCACTTACTTGGCTAACAATAATATCATCAATATTTTTGTCCTTGTTTATAAGGGCTCTGATTTCCATGCCATCAAGTTCCAAAGCGCCATGTTCCTTCCTGTTGGCCTTTAAAGTACGGGATATCTGCATCAGAGTACATATCGCTTCACGGAGCTCCTCTACCCTGAAAGAAAATTAATTATCAATAATTATAGTACGTGATAGTAAATTTTAACATTCACTCTTTTCCTCCCATAAATATTATCCTAATAAAAGTAACATGCATGAGAAGAGTACTGTTAGAATATGAGATTAAATTATACATTTGATCAAATACTCATACGCAGCACCTTCCATCATGTGTATGTAGACGCAGCCATTTTGATTCTTAATGACAGACTTTGGATTTCATAATCCTGTTTGTTTTGATCGCTAAACTAATGATTGCTGTAAAAGAAGAACAATAATACATAAGCTCTATTACAAATTTTTAAATAACTATTTAACGGTTTGAAAATTGAGGTTAATTTTTGGCTCTGGAATCTGATTTCCATAAGAATCGATCTGAACTATATAAGATAATTGTTTTTCATATTATCATACATACATACATACATACATATATATATATATTTATATGTGATTTTTTAAAGGCTTACTAAAGCATTCCGTTCAGGAGACCAATCATCACCACAAAAGACTTTTTCTTTCAAAGATTATTTATTTATCATATATATTAAAATTAAAGAGTTTTTTCCTACACGTGTTTCACTACCAAGCAGGTCCTTGCTTGACAGATCATCAGGGAAATTAATGATCTGCCAAGCAAGGACCTGCTTGGTAGTGAAACACGTGTAGGAAAAAACTCTTTTTTTCTCTAACGAATAATCAAAGCAAACATTTTGTGTTAAGTGGTCATATTTTTTTTTTTTTTAAATAATATTAAATGAAGTTTTAAAATACATTATGTTTTATGTCTTTTTGGTAAGTTGCAATAGTTTTCCTTTTTTGTGGCTTCTGGTTTCTGCTAAATAAATGATAAATAAATAATCTTTGAAAGAAAAAGTCTTTTGTGGTGATGATTGGTCTCCTGAACGGAATGCTTTAGTAAGCCTTTAAAAAATCACATATAAATATATGTATGTATGTATGTATGTATGTATGTATGTATGTATGTATGTATGTATGTCTGTCTGTCTGTGTGATAATATGAAAAATTATTATCTTATATAGTTCAGATCGATTCTTATGAAAATCAGATTCCAGAGCAAAAAATTAACCTTTTTCGACCCTTTCGGTCTTTAATTGTTGTCTTTTGATAATGAAAGTTTTTCTTTCGAAAATTTAAGATTATCTTTTGCAGAACTTTTTATTTACCTGACAGTATTTACTATTCTGGTACTTAATCAGTTTTTACGTGAAATATTGATAAATCGTTTTGAGATTCGTTTTCTCTTCTCGTTTGTTTCTGTTCACCCTCTCCGCCTTCCGGCAACTACATCGCATTGCTACAGCCTCGGATTACAAACCTACACTTATATATATATATATATATATATATACAGGGTGGGCAAAAATAAGGGTCCTATTTTTAAAAATTCATAACTTTTTTATTTATTTATTTTTTTTTTTTTTTTTTTTAGAATAAGTAAAGGACCCCTTCCGAAGCAAGCATGAGCCGTATTAGCCCTAAGGAATGTACCCTCATTTAGAAAACATTATTTTTGCTTAAAAAACTCAAAACAGTGTAAAAAACAATACTTTAGTTTTTGTAAGTTTTAAGAAGTGTTTTTCGGCTAAAATTTGTTTTGTTTATTTCAAATAATCTCGGAAGGGTCAGTCTACACACACATAAAGTTTGGTGAGTTTAACTTTTATTTTGTGGAAGTTATTCAAATTCAAGTTATTCAAATTTAAAGATAGGACCCTTATTTTGGCCCACCCTATATATATATATATATATATATATATATATATATATATATATATATATGTAAATACAAATATAACAAACAAATTTTCCACAGAGAAGGTAGCAAACCATTTCACCCGTTCATATTAATCTCCCACGAAGCTCAAAATCACCAGGATAAATCTCATCATTGCACTGAAGGAATACTGGATTATCGGTAATGAATATCAAATACAATTACCGGTACGCATATTATGCACAACAACAACATTCCGGAATTTAGAATTACATTCTCTAACACTTTTCTCTCAGCCGATACGCTCAGTCACAATGGCATCATTTATTGATTCATTGTCAGGTAATTTTCATACTTTCTAAAAGTTTACTTTTTAAAACGTTTTTACTACAGTATTCGCTAAACTTCAGCATTTAATGCATTACTGATACAGTATTTTCAATGAATATTACTTAAATTGTATTTTCAAACAAATACGATAACATTGATTATAAACAGAAAAAAAAAACAGGCTTAAAAATACACTCTTTAAATACCATTTTCATTAGTTTTGGAATGTCTAATCTAAAAGTGATTTTCTTGTCAAATAAATCATTCTCCCCCACCCCAACCCAGTGAATATCTAAGAACATTGCCTGACTTTACAATACCTTTTTCTTTCCCATTTAACATTGACGTGTAGGATCTGTTCTGATACTATATTAATCTTTCCACTCCTCAATCAGTGATCCAGAAATCCTTCTAGACTGAGGCAATTTTTAATTTGGTCCCATACGGGACGGCCCTTTATGGGGGAAGATGGATTTTCCCAATATTTAAAACTGACCTCGTGTCCAATTCTGCCCTCGATTTTGATAATTACTGATTAAACATTATCTTTCAATAAACACTATTTAAATTCCATGATAAATGCCAGTATACTGAAATCATATGCCCTTAATAGGGTTAAGATGAAAATTCATATACACTAAATGTACAACAGCAAGGAAATTCCCAAATTTTAAAACTTTTATTGTCATTAATTAAGGGTATGACTACATATCAACCAAACCATTTCATTATCACATCACTACAGTATAAATCTCTATGCATGAGTGGATGAAGTGTGTGAGGTGCGCTGAAGAAAAATTCCTACCAGTAAAATACATAGCCCTGTTGTGTTCGCATACCCTTAATGACAATAAAAGTGTAAAAATTTGGGAATTTCCTTGCTTTTGTACATTTAGTGTATATGAATTTTCATCTAAACCCTATTAAGGGCATATGATTTCAGTATACTGGCATTTATCATGGAATGTCACTACTTTTGTAAAGGCTATGCCTCAATACAATGGTAATTTTAAAGGTTTTTTGGAATTTTCTGGAAAACTAAGGTATATGGTAAACTGAAATTAAAATGCAATCAACTAGACCCTAGAACCTCTATCTCTGCCAAAAAATCAGCTGAATCCATCAAATAGTTGATGAGATACAGGGTGGCACATACGTACGTACGTACATACACACGGATAACACAAAATTATGCCTAACCTTTCTGGATCTCTGGGTTGCCTTGACTAATGATGCTGAAATTCTACACACTTATAGAACCTATCAAAAAAAGATTTTGTGCAAAGTTAACTAATTTGGTTTATTGGTTTTTGAGTTATGATTGATCATGAGAAATGAGATTTCTAGCATAGGCCGTTTTTGAAGTCTATTAAGAGATAGAGCGCTCTCCCGCCTCTCTTGATTATATTTCCGAACAAACACAATAACATTATTTATAAACAAAAACAAAGGATTAAAATATAGACTCTTTATATGCCATTTTAAATATTTCGATACAAGCGCTGGAAAAGGTAACATGTTGGTTTTTTCTTTAACATATTTTTGACGCGTATTAGATTTCCCATGTTTTCTTATGGTGCATTTCTGCTCACAACGATCATATAATTAGTATTCAAACACTTACATCTTAACAAGAAACGAAAACACGCTGGTTTCTGAGTCTCATTTTTGGGTTTTCACATATATAATCTGTTTTCTGAACACAAATCGGTGACAAACTATTAGGTAGTTTCTAGGATTTATTTTGTTTAAACAAAAAAACAATTTCTGAAAACAAAAAAATTTGCTTGATTTGTTTATGAAGAAATTTAAAAAAACATCTGATTGATTATTTATATTATTTCAAAAAAATAAATTATTAAAATATATTCTGCATTCGGTTGATTATTTGTCTAGTAAGAAATTTAAAAAAAACTTTCAATTAATTATTTGTTTGATTTTTAAAAATTAAATTATTAATACAATATATTCGATTGATTATTTGTTTTGTAAGAAATTTTTAAAAAGATAAATAAATTATTAATAAAATGTATTATTATTATAGCATATTTTATTAAGAATAAAAACATTCTGAATAAAAATGAAAACATTCTGAACATTTGCTTAAACTATAAATCCGAAGGAACATTTTCACGCTTAGGACCAGCTTTCATTCTGCTCAGCAGAAACAAGAAGCCACAAAAAAGGAAAAATATTATAACTTACCAAAAAGACATACAACATAATGTATTTAAAAACTTCATTTAATATCATTTAAAAAAAAAATATGACCACTTAACACAAAATGTTTGCTTTGATTATTTATCAGAGAAAAAAAAACTACATTTCCTATTACAAAAAAAATTGTTTGCTTTTATTTACAAAATTAATTGGGGAAACTCCCGCTATGCAAACAAATTTAACATTGCCTCATTTAAGAAGGATTTCTTCTTACACGAAAATAATACAATATCTCGGGATTATTATATGTTATTATAACTATTAATATTCTTTTATTTCATTTCTACTTATGAACAACTTATTAGACTATTTCTAAAATAACGTATTTAAAAACTTCTTTCAATATTATTTGTAAAAAAACAAAATATGAACGATTACAAAAACTGTTGGATTATTTGTCATTTGCAATTACAATAAGCTCTTTGCTTTTTTGTTTTTTACTAATTCAAAACAAATAACATCACACGTATATAATACTGACAGTTTACTGATAAACACTGTTTACCTCTTTATAAATTCATAACTGGAAGCCACGTTCAAGGAACAATCCTCTCTTTAATCAAGTTAATTAATCAACGACACTAACAGCAAAACGTAAGGTATTTCAGAATACATATATCAACTCATAAAAAATTTGGTGACTAAACTAGGATATAACCCTGTCGGCATATATATATATATATATATATATATAAGCCGAGATCAATGATTGCACACTAAAATAAATTACATTTGGAGTTTTTTACTGATTCTAAATATGATTTTTCTTGGGGAGGGGGGGGGGGGTTGTTTTCTTTTTCTTTAACTACATATCGAGGGGGAACTTTTTCTTTTTCTTAAACGGTGAAAAAACTAATAATTATTTACTTTTCTTTGGGGGAAGTCTCAACTGGATAAAATTCAGAAATTTCTTAAAAACGATTTTAGAAAGAAGCATTAACAAAAAATGATCCCGAATTTAAAATATTTACTTTTATTTTATTCCTTTCTTGCTGATGTTTTTTTACGGCTGTGTATATGTAAGCGCCAAAATAAATAGACTCTGATTTTTTTAGTGTGGGGGGGGGGGGGGGGGCACTACGATGGGTGTGGTACTAAAAAAATACTGTTACTTTTTGTTTCTTTATTTGAGACTGCTTCTACACCATGTTAGAGGCCCACAGAGTTTCAATGACCTTAAAACTACCAATGGTCAAGTTATGAATACATTCAGGGATGCATGTAGTGCATGGACTACTTCAGGATGCTAATGACTAGGAAGCTACTTTACAAGAAGCTTTTTTATCTGAATATTGTAAATATTTGTTTACGATCATGTTGACTACATGTGCAGTGTCTCATGCAACACGACTTTGGGATGCACACAAAAAAGCATTAAGTGAACATTTCCTTCTTAGGAAAGTACTGCATGGACGTGTGAATTTAGTTACTAACCACATGAGAAAGCATCATGGTATCGCACATTTAAATAAGAAGCAGACTTCTGATAAACACTTCCTATTGTTCCACGTGGAAGTTCCGCCGCTGATGAGCTCAATGCTTGCATTAAATCGTCATATTTGTGAAAGTTCCGCTGATGATGAGCTCAATGCTTGCATTAAATTGTCATATTTGTGAAAGTACATGAAAACTGTAACATGGCACAGTGGCTTAGTGGATGACACAGTGGCTTAGTTGGTATCGACACGGACTGAAAACCTGGGTTTGCCAGGTTCAAATCCAAGTCATTCCACTGAAAAACGCTTCCATCAAACCCACATGACATTTGTGTCTAATCTCCTGGAGGGGGGGATGAATAGAAATCACATTAACACTTGTCCACGGGTGGCCTCGGCCTTGATAAAGTGGTGGTTTCTGTTTTATTTTTATAAAAAAAAAAAATTTTTAAACTGTAACATTACCTACAAACATACATGTGCATCTCAATAGTGAGTTTGCCTCCCTTTGTATAAAAAAAAGCAGATGGCAAGTTTACAACAACTAACCATGGCAAGATTGCTATTAACCCATATATTGCATTAATTGTTTCAGCTGCTGTTTTACATTAACATTGTGACATTGTGAGGTCTGTGTTCGCGCTGGTCAATCATAAGCACCAAATAATTCAATAGTCAAAGATTGGGCAAGGAATTTCTTGAGTTAATCGACTTTCCCGTGCAATATATATAGTATATATATATAAAATACTAACTTTTCATGCGCAATTCTGTCATCTTCTATTTCTGTTAGTTCAGGAATTTCAGCGATTATTTCTTCTTCAGGTTTCCCATCTGCTATGGCTTGTGCCATCTGCGTTAAAAAAGAAAAAAAAACATTCTTACAAATGAATAAAAAAACAAACAAATATTCATTTCTTAGAAAAAGAAAAACTGTAAGTTAATTTATAGGTTTATGTTCATCCGTAAATTCTATGAACACTTTTAGTGGTTTTAAATACTGCCAATTGTATAGAAACCTGTTTAGATTTGAATTGAATGATATGGCAATTTGTGTGCGTGAGATTGGTTGGAATAATGAAGGAGGTTGGATTTGTAATGGATGGACAGTGATGTGACAGTCATGTCAAATCTGAGCTCTTCATCCCCTGTTGACTGTAGAAACACATACAAGTTGGATTTCCATTGGTTGAACTGGGATTTCGATTAGACAATTGGAAGACGGAATAGAAGTGATTTCTCAGAGAAAAATAAATTTTAAGAAGAGATTCAACCACAAACGGAAAAGGATCACAAAGTAACTCCATTCCGGAATCTTAGCATTATAGCCGAAGATCGAGTAGGCATCTACATCAGCCCTTTTGTATTTTGCTTATAGCAGACATCTTCAGGAATCATTCTTAAATAAAGTGACCATTACTTCCTGCAAACTGGCATTCCAGCCTACTTCGTTTCAAAGACTAATTGCATATCAACCCATTTCACATTATTTAATGCCAAATCCAGAGTCATTGTGTTAAAAGTGTTTATGCTCCAAGTTAATATCTTCAAATATTTATTCATGGTGTTTGCTTTAAGTATTGGGTTGACCAAAGAGTTTGTTTTTTGAACGTCATCTTTCCGGCCTACTAATAATTGTCTTATATTCCTATTCTTCAAATCCTGTATTTGGCATAGCGAGTAGGTTGATGTTAGTGTGTAATAAGCCTCTGAGCAGACGAGTTCTTACATTTTTGCTTGTATTTCAGGTCTTGAAATGGAAGATCAAGCAGAGCACTATCGACATCTGATGCTTTTTTTTACTACAGAAAAAGAAAAAAAGCTACAGAAACCTGCATAAATATATGCCATGTGTATGGAGAGAATGCTGTTACAGAATGGGTTTGCCAGAAATGGTTTGCTCGATTCCGAAAAGGACACTTTTCAGTGAGAGATGCTCCTCGCTCGGCCGGCCAAAGATGATCAACAGTGACCAAATGAAAGCCGTAGTTGAACAAGATTGCCATTTGACAACCAGACAAATCGCAGACATTCTCAAGATTTCCAAATCAAGCGTGAAAATGAAATGCATTAATATCCACTTTAAAAAAAAAAAACTTTTTGGCCAACCCAACAGTTATTCATGACGCAAATTGATATGTATCCCATTAGATACAGTTTTATGTTCTACCTAAGAGAGATTCTATTGAATTCATAGACAGGATCCTGGCAAGTTTACTCCTGGTCAGAGTGGACCTGAGAGTAATGACAACTACGGGATGATTCCACATCATTCCTATAAGTAGAGTGGACATCAGCCGCCAGATAATCAAGTTTAACAACAAATAAGTTTGGGTCACTGCCAAAAATCAATATCCGGTCATAGAAACATACAAACATAGCTGGAGTCCACTATTAACGATTTCCAGACAATATATGTCATAAGATAAAAAGAATGAGAGGGAAGGATGGGTAGAGCCTACATTTCCTACCTCTGAACCCTCCAGACTCTCTTTTGTATGGTCAGCAGTGGTCTGGGAGTCTTCTTAGTTTTAATTTATTATAAGGGAGGTGACGGTGGTTAAGTGGATAACGACGCGGACTGACGACCTGGGTGTGCCAAGTTTTAATCCAGTCGATTCCATAATACCACTTTCACTTAGGGATGCTGGCAACCATTACGTGGTCTCTCCTGCAAGAATGCCGACAACAAAATCAAACCGGTCAACAAAGTTGTACGATTCTGATTGATACGAATTTACTTTATAAGAAATGGGATGTATAATTTACACAGATTTTAAAGACAAGTTTTAACAAATAAATGCCTGTTATTATTGATTTCTAATTTCACTATTTTATTTTCATACTTATAAACAAGAGTTTTTGTGAATATATTTTATGAGAAAAGCATTTTTTGTTGGGTTTATCAAAACAATTTTCCAGACACTGTAGAAAGAAAAACAACATGATTCTAGTCACCTCATAGAAAAGCTTATAGCTTGAATTAATGAGAGTACGTCCATACCAGATATCAACCACATTAAATCCAGGGTCTATCTCCCAAATTACACTAAAAGCACACCTGGAAAAAAGAAATATAATGTCAAAAGTCATGATAATTTCACTGAGAAAATTGTTTTTTTTCCTCATTACAAGAGTATTTTCTATGCATAACAGAAATGTAAGGACAATTTTCCCCTGTACAATTTAATAATACAAAAATAATTACCAATTGGTAAGTTATATTTTTTACATTATTATTTACATTGTTTTTCTTTATACGATTTTCCTTATGAAGTTGATATTTACTTCTCAACGAGAGTTGGGACGATTAATTGGAATCAGAATCGGAAAAATTTTAGCCTAATTTCCGATTCCAAAAACTATTCTTTTAATTTTTTTTTTTTAACTTAATTTTCTATTGCTGATACTAATTATAAAATGATAAGTATTTATTGATTTTAAACTACCAGGAAAATAAAAATCTATAGATCATCATAACGAATTTAGTTAAAAATGGCACAAGTGGATAAACAGAAAAAAATTGTACAAGGGTAAAAATATAGATGAAAATCTTACAATGAGTTTATCAAAACCTTGGATACAATACATAAAGGGAAAATATTAAGAAATCTGTCAAGTTGAAAAAAGTTATATCTACATATAAAAGTATATGAGGATTCTCATCTAAATCACCTCCCCCCAAATAAAAAAAATAAAAAATGAAATTCTACTTTTTTAGGCGATTAGATGATTTCAGAATCAGAATCAGAATCAGAAACATACAATTTTGAAATCAAAAATTTAAAACAGAATCGGTAATTGTATCAAAATTAGGAAAAATAGTAGAATCATCCCATCACTAGTTTCAACTGATGTGGCCTTCAGGCCTTCTTAATGAATATTGTACATTTACAGTGATGTATTTTCCTATACTTAAACACGAGCATGGCTACTTGGCATTGCCTGCTTGCATGGGCAACAAATAGAAGTATTAAAAAGTGTGTGTAACATCTTTCTTTTAAAACTTCTCTATCCTCCACCCTCTAACACCCCCTCCTTTCCGAATGAGGACAGAACAGATACTACACTTTGATCTTTACCCAAAAGCCAGGAAAGTGTATTTTAGTTTGAGTTTCAAAGATCAATGAAAAACAAACAAAAAAGCATTCTAAATGTCAGTCCCCCCCAACCCCGACTAATTTTGTTTGTAGTGACCTCCAAAAGAATAAATATTAGAAAAAACAAATGTGTCCATATTCTGTCCAAGACAATGCTGAAAAAGAATATATCAGCTTTGTGGGTGTGTCTTGTGCAGTTTCTGACTTTTAGCTGGACAGACACACACACACACATAGACAAACAGACAACTGCCCTTTATATAAATATCATTTGTGTACATTTAGGTTCCATCAGTTTTACGTACGTAAGAACGTACCCAAATAATCAACAACAAGCATATCTAAATACGGTAAAAACATCACCACAAAGGAAAAATAGAGCTGATATTTGGAGAATCTAAAATAGTTTTGACTTAATCTGAATACTTTGTTATTTTACTTATTATTAAAAATATAGCAGTGTACATATTCAACATTAATAGAATTGCAGGAGTTACTTCTACATTTTCCTATTTCTCTATTTTAGGCTAAAATAGCAAATAAAAATGTGCTGTTTATCCAAATGATGTGTAGAAATTGCATCTGTCACTTCATGCTATAGTTATTTAAGATTTATACAAAATAAATAATATGCTTTTAAACAGTCATACTGAAACAACCAAAGAAATAAATATTTGTCTGTTCCAAAATAATAGACTTTGACTCCTAGAACTCCAAAATGTCAAACTCCGATACCTAGAATTCCAAAATGTCAGACTCTGATACCTAGAACTCCAAAATACCCGGCTCTTAGAACTCCAAAATGTCAGACTCTGATACCTAAAACTCCAAAATGTCAGACTCCGATACCTAAAACTCCAAAATGTCAGACTCCGATACCTAAAACTCCAAAATGTCAGACTCCGATACCTAGAACTCCAAAATGTCAGACTCCAAAATACCCGACTCCTAGAAACCCAAAATACACGACTCCTACAAACCCAAAATACACGACTCCTACAAACCCAAAATACCCGACTCCTACAAACCCAAAATAACTGACTCCTACAAACCCAAAATACCCGACTCCTACAAACCCAAAATACCCGACTCCTACAAACCCAAAATACCCGACTCCTACAAACCCAAAATACCCGACTCCTACAAACCCAAAATACCCGACTCCTACAAACCCAAAATACCCGACTCCTACAAACCCAAAATACCCGACTCCTACAAACCCAAAATACCCGACTCCTACAAACCCAAAATACCCGACTCCTACAAACCCAAAATACCCGACTCCTACAAACCCAAAATACCCGACTCCTAGAAACCCAAAATACCCGACTCCTAGAAACCCAAAATACCCGACTCCTAGAAATCCAAAATACCCGACTCCTAGAAACCCAAAATACCCGACTCCTAGAAACCCAAAATACCCGACTCCTAGAAACCCAAAATACCCGACTCCTAGAAACCCAAAATACCCGACTCCTAGAAATCCAAAATACACGACTCCTAGAAATCCAAAATACCTGACTCCTAGAAATCCAAAATACTCAACTCCTAGAAATCCAAAATACCCGACTCCTAGAAATCCAAAATACTCGACTCCTAGAAATCCAAAATACCCGACTCCTAGAAATCCAAAATACCCGACTCCTAGAAACCCAAAATACCTGACTCCTACAAATCCAAAATACCCGACTCCTAGAAATCTAAAATACCCGACTCCTACAAACCCAAAATACCCGACTCCTACAAACCCAAAATACCCGACTCCTACAAACCCAAAATACCCGACTCTTAGAAATCCAAAATACCCGACTCCTAGAAATCCAAAATACCCGACTCCTAGAAACCCAAAATACCCGACTCCTAGAAACCCAAAATACCCGACTCCTAGAAACCCAAAATACCCGACTCCTAGAAACCCAAAATACCCGACTCCTAGAAATCCAAAATACCCGACTCCTTGAAATCCAAAATACCCGGCTCCTAGAAATCCAAAATACCCGACTCCTAGAAATTCAAAATACCTGACTCCTAGAAATTCAAAATACCCGACTCCTACAAATTCAAAATACCCGAGTTTGACTCCTTATTTTTAAGCCTTCCAATATTCTGTAATAATCGGAGTCGGATTAAAAAATTCATCTCCAACTCCTAGTATTCTTATAAGTCCGACTTGAACTCCTTCTAAAACTTGACTCTGACTTCGCCACGCTAATCGACAATAATCAGTTTTTTGGAAAGAGTATGTAAAAATTAACCAAACGACAAGGAGGCCTCCATTCCTAACATCTAACCGTTATTTGAACTGTGAACTGGATGTGAAGAAACTTTTATTTTTGTGGATTAAGGAAAATCGTTCAGACTCACAAATTAAGACATATCCCTCCACCCTACCAAAAGATTTCTTCGTGAATCTGGATAAATTGAAAAAATGTCCTAAACAAAGTTAAAACTTGCAAAAACTTCTCCTTCTTGTATAGTGCCTTTAGCTAAGACTTATCAGATTATAACAGTTTCCCAATTCGTCATCTCTTCTAAAAAAATTTTTTAAAAACAAACAAAAATACATACCTGTCTACTCCACTAATCAAAGAGCATAGATTAGAACTGAGTACGGAGGGCAACATGTCATATCGTCTATCAGCCAGATAGACTGTGCTGGAACGAGCCCTAGCTTCAAGGTCAGTCAAAGATCTTTCTTTTACAAAATATGTAACATCTGCAATGTGCACTCCCAGTTCTATATTACCATTGGGCAAATATCTGAAAAATAAAACAAACAGGGGTCTTAAACTCAGAGATGCAAAAAGTCGATTATATGATAAGTGAGATTTGTAGTAGGTTAGAAGCAAGAAACTAGGGTCGCAGAGTCAGAACGTATAAGGTTTGACTCCGACTCCCAGGATTCCAAAATGTCAGACTCCGACTCCCAGGATTCCAAAATGTCAGACTCCGACTCCCAGGATTCCAAAATGTCAGACTCCGACTCCTAGGATTCCAAAATATCAGACTCCGACTCCCAGGATTCCAAAATGTCAGACTCCGACTCCTAGGATTCCAAAATGTCAGACTCCGACTCCCAGGATTCCAAAATGTCAGACTCCGACTCCCAGGATTCCAAAATGTCAGACTCCGACTCCCAGGATTCCAAAATGTCAGACTCCGACTCCCAGGATTCCAAAATATCAGACTCCGACTCCCAGGATTCCAAAATGTCAGACTCCGACTCTCAGGATTCCAAAATGTCAGACTCCGACTCCTAGGATTCCAAAATATTAGACTCCGACTCCTAGGATTCCAAAATATCAGATTCCGACTTCTAGGATTTTAAAATGTCAGACTCCGATTCCCAGAATTCCAAAATGTCAGACTCCGACTCCCAGAATTCCAAAATGTCAGACTCCGACTCCTAGGATTCCAAAATATCAGACTCCAACTCCTAGGATTCCAAAATATCAGATTCCGACTTCTAGGATTTTAAAATATCAGATTCCGACTTCTAGGATTCCAAAATGTCAGACTCCGACTCCCAGGATTCCAAAATGTCAGACTCCGACTCCTAGGATTCCAAAATATCAGACTCCGACTCCCAGGATTCCAAAATGTCAGACTCCGACTTCCAGGATTCCAAAATATCAGACTCCGACTCCCAGGATTCCAAAATGTCAGACTCCGACTCTCAGGATTCCAAAATGTCAGACTCCGACTCCCAGAATTCCAAAATGTCAGACTCCGACTCCCAGGATTCCAAAATATCAGACTCCGACTCCCAGGATTCCAAAATATCAGACTCCGACTCCCAGGATTCCAAAATATCAGACTCCGACTCCCAGGATTCCAAAATATCAGATTCCGACTTCTAGGATTCGAAAATATCAGATTCCGACTTCTAGGATTCGAAAATATCAGATTCCGACTTCTAGGATTTTAAAATATCTTACTCACACTCCTTATTTCAAAGTCTTTCAATATTTAAAACAGTGTTGATTCTTTAACGATTAAACGATTCGACTGACTTCTAGCAAAACCTCTAACTCCGATTCCGCATCGCTGCAGGCAACATCA
Source organism: Sepiola atlantica (assembly GCA_963556195.1). Classification (NCBI taxonomy): domain Eukaryota; kingdom Metazoa; phylum Mollusca; class Cephalopoda; order Sepiida; family Sepiolidae; genus Sepiola; species Sepiola atlantica. The sequence continues at coordinate 109,406,244 of OY744527.1, forward strand.
CTTGAGTATTACCAATTGGGATGGCACCAACTCCATGTGTGTGTGTTGGGGAAGGGGGTCAGAGAATCGGGGGGGGGGGGGGGGGTAGTAGTAGAATCACATTATCTTGCATAAAAATTACTTGGTATCACATCCACAGATTAAGGGAGGACATGAGGGATGAGTTTTCTTCCTTTCCCCAGATAGGAAATAGATCAGCCCTTGCTGACAAAAAATTAACAAACAGTTCATTTGCATTTGTTGATGCAAAGGTATCAAAGGGATGAGAAACAAATTTATTAAACTTAATTTCCTTACAGAAAGACACATATTTGACATCCTTGATCTAGAGTGTTGAAAGTCATTTTTTGAGGCTTTACAAGTCATTTAGTAACAGAATTCATGGCTTGGAATATATTTTCAAACCCATTGTCTACGATAAGTACCATATTTATTCACACAATACAAAAGAAAACATTGAAGTACTTATACTGTGGAAATTTCGGTATATTTTCTAGTAAGTCATGGGTTACTTCCCTTTGTTTGAAACCGTTTGAGGGTGAAAGCTTTCAGTTTTTGCTTACGTGCCAGGTTGAAGGTCACGTGGATTATTTTGCGTAGGAGTTGGGTTAGGTTGACGCCATTTTGTGTCACGTGGTTTCTATTTTTAGAAATGATGCATTAGTTCTGTCTCGATTGATATCGGCGCGAAGTTTAATCAGAACAGGCCTGGGCGCCGGAGTCGACACATGTTAAAACTGTTTCTCCGTCCATAGTTGGGACGTTAAATTTTGAGAAGAATTTCTACTTGAAGAAATTTAAGAGATAGAGTATCTCTTGGCAAGAATTGCCTTTTATGTATGAAATATTCTTCCTTCGGTCAACGAATATTTCCCTTTGAAAATGTTTCAGGTCAGAGACTTGGAATGAAGAATTATGGAGAATTTGAACGAGATAAAAATATCTCCGGGCACGAAATTGCCTATGTTGAAGAGCTTAGCTCCCGGGAACTGGAATACTTTGCTGTTGAGAAGATTCTGAATCAGAGATTAAGAATCGTAAAGTGTGATCGTCCTTGCAACACAGATCGATTTGAAAGAGATAACTTTGAAAATTGGATCCTCACATGATCGGGTGTGATGCTATTTGGGACAAACTGTGAAAAAATCAAGTATCATGTTTATTTGAAATTTGGACTATTCTAGTGACGTATTTCTTACGTTGGGTTTGCTATAAGAAAATTATAGAAGAAAAAGAAAGAAAAAAAAGGAACTTTGTGACAGACGTTTGATAAAATAAAAAAAAGGGTTATTTTTACCATGGAAATTATGTAGGCATTCAGCACGGTTTGTCAATTTTATTACTTTTGATTGTAACTTTGGTGTAAAGAAAAAAAAAGAGACTATTTGATTGAATTTGTAAGAATACTGCCTTTTTAAGATTGTGTCTATTTTTGTTGTATATAACTTTAATGTTAAGAAATCCTGATGTTGTAATTTTTTGATTTTGATTTTTTTTGTACGTTATCTAGGAATAATTTATTTATTCCAGCTCTGGAAAAAAAGCCGTCCAAGCTACCTTTTTTTTGTAAATAAAACTTTATTTTAACTTTTATGAACATCTTGTACTTGTCCATTCCTTTTCTCTTGTTATAATTTTTTTTGTGATAATTCTCCTAGGTAACATGACTTTTGTTTAGAGCGGTTTTCGTTAACGCCCACGAAAAATCCGACAATACTTTCTATCTTTAGATAAAAAAATTAATGAGAGAACAATATAATTCTCAGAAATTAAGGTTTACAGGGTGACATTTTAAAAGCCAAATTGATAACCTCGCTTCATGTTTTAATGATGAGAATAGATGAGAGGTTTTGGGTTAGTAGATGTAAAACAGTTGAGATAGCACGGTCGGGAAAACCAAAGAAAACATAAGAGGGTGGATTTGAGAGAAAGACGGATAAATGAAGACCTGGAAGAGATAAACATTAAATTGAATACGATGATGAATCAAAACACCCAGATTAAAGATTTGGGCATATTAAAAGAAAGAATGTGTTTGCCAGTCGGACTGATGCGAGCATCCCGGCTGTTTGTTGTTCGTTGTTCATTATAGTGTCAGTTGGGAGAGTATCTTATGTAAAAGAGTTCCAATGGCAACTAAATAATTATTTTTTAAAAAGAAAACCCTCTTTTTTTCTTTCTTTGTGATCAAGAATATTGTCACAAGAATTTTGGACAGTTCTTGTTCAACTTACTTGTCCGCATACAAGAAATATTGGAATGAAGACTAAACCAACAAAAACATTCTATCATTTTTAATCAAACCTGCTTAGATGAAGCAATGTGACCTAGATACAAAATTCAAAGTATACATAATAAATTTTTCCTTTATTATTATAAATTTTATCTTTAAGTTGTTGTTTTTTTTTTTGGGGGGGGGGGGGGGGTCACTTACTTGACGGATAATGTGTCATCAACATCTTCGCAACCTTTTGGATCAATGCTGAATACTAGATTGGATTTTCTTAAGTCTCTTCGTTTAGCAATTTCTTCTTCCGGGACACACCATGGGTTATCTGCACTTACTTTTGGTAATTCTTGTAACTGAAATTTAAATATAAATATAAAAATTAAATTTAAACCAATATGATGTGTTTTGTTTTTTTTGTTTGAATACCTATATTTAAATGCAAAAGCTTCTTTTTTTTTTTTATTTATCACACCTGTATTACCATCAAAACAGCTCACGGTTACTTAAATCAATAATACAACATATTATTTACCTCCCTAGGAGGTTAGGCACAAGGCCAGGTTTATCTTACTCCCACAAGTAAGATGTGACCCAAGCTCGGGTCGGGAAAGTGGGACTTTAAAAGCCAGCGCCCGAGAAGGTGAGTACTCTGGCCATTAAAAATTGCCTGGGCAGCCCTGTCGGCATTCCCCGGTATGGGCGCCTCAGGCAGTAAGCAATAAACTTACTCCTCCCCAAAGAGAGGAGGCAAAGCCTGGGAGGGTACACCTCCTAGAACTGCACAGGACAGACCCATAGACCGGCGTAAATCAAGCCCCGAAGGCCAAGACGATACCAGTTTATGGCGCGTATCAATCAATAATACAACATAGTCTTTTGAAAAACAGTATTTAGAGTAGAAAGCGATAACCAAAACACAGCTATTTGTATGCCTAATTTGCATAACTATTTTTTAAATAGTTTATAATAAATTAATGTTTGATGTTATTCATTTGTAACTTTGTTTATTTTCCTATATAGTTTTAGCGATATTAACATTAATTAATTAAAGTAATTTAATAAAAAAAAAGGATAAATTACCAAAACTTTTCTTAAAATGTTATATTCATTAATTTTCAAGGTAGGTAATTCAAAAGAAAACTATTAGTTTTTAAAATTACAATAAATTTATATTAAAACTATGTAATGTAAAAAGAATACTTAGAGCTAGATTAATGGTGGGTCGTTTTTTGCTTGTTTATGAATGTGTGTGTAAAACCAAGGGAGGTAATTCAGTATATATTCAAACAAAATCAACTCTAATTTCTAATATAATAAGCATTGGGTCTCCGTTTCAATATCTACATCATCATATTTGCTGTAACGTCTTCCCCTTTTACTCTTGTAACAGTTCACAATTGTACTAAGATCCAGCCATTCAAAACAACCCTTTCTTTTCTTTTTTTTTTGTGAACAATCCATGAACGATTGCTCTTTTACCACATTACCTCGAGTGGAGTGTATTCTATGGCTGACTCTTCAAACTGAAGTATTTTTATTTTACCTCCTCTCCAGGAGGTTAGACACAAGGTCAGGTGTGGGTTTTGATGAAAGTGTTTTTGTGGAATGAATTGGATTCGAACCCGACACACCCAGGTCCTCAGTCCGCGTCCTTAACCACTCAGCCACCGTGCCATCCCCCGTGCCATTTTATGATCAAATTTGTCAAGTATGTGATCATCTGAATGCCTTCAACATTTCTGTAACAGCAGTTGAGGGTCCTGCAGCCTTACCCTTTTTCATCTTACAGCTTCCCATACCATTTCTTTCTCAATTCTTACGGCCAATGTATACTAAGCATCCAGGTCCTCAGTCCGCGTCCTTAACCACTCAGCCACCGTGCCATCCCCCGTGCCATTTTATGATCAAATTTGTCAAGTATGTGATCATCTGAATGCCTTCAACATTTCTGTAACAGCAGTTGAGGGTCCTGTAGCCTTACCCTTCTCCATCTTACAGCTTCCCATACCATTTCTTTCTCAATTCTTACGGCCAATGTATACTAAGCATCCAGGTCCTCAGTCCGCGTCCTTAACCACTCAGCCACCGTGCCATCCCCCGTGCCATTTTATGATCAAATTTGTCAAGTATGTGATCATCTGAATGCCTTCAACATTTCTGTAACAGCAGTTGAGGGTCCTGCAGCCTTACCCTTCTTCATCTTACAGCTTCCCATACCATTTCTTTCTCAATTCTTACGGCCAATGTATACTAAGCATCCAGGTCCTCAGTCCGCGTCCTTAACCACTCAGCCACCGTGCCATCCCCCGTGCCATTTTATGATCAAATTTGTCAAGTATGTGATCATCTGAATGCCTTCAACATTTCTGTAACAGCAGTTGAGGGTCCTGCAGCCTTACCCTTCTTCATCTTACAGCTTCCCATACCATTTCTTTCTCAATTCTTACGGCCAATGTATACTAAGCATCCAGGTCCTCAGTCCGCGTCCTTAACCACTCAGCCACCGTGCCATCCCCCGTGCCATTTTATGATCAAATTTGTCAAGTATGTGATCATCTGAATGCCTTCAACATTTCTGTAACAGCAGTTGAGGGTCCTGCAGCCTTACCCTTCTTCATCTTACAGCTTCCCATACCATTTCTTTCTCAATTCTTACGGCCAATGTATACTAAGCATCCAGGTCCTCAGTCCGCGTCCTTAACCACTCAGCCACCGTGCCATCCCCCGTGCCATTTTATGATCAAATTTGTCAAGTATGTGATCATCTGAATGCCTTCAACATTTCTGTAACAGCAGTTGAGGGTCCTGCAGCCTTACCCTTTTTCATCTTACAGCTTCCCATACCATTTCTTTCTCAATTCTTACGGCCAATGTATACTAAGCATCCAGGTCCTCAGTCCGCGTCCTTAACCACTCAGCCACCGTGCCATCCCCCGTGCCATTTTATGATCAAATTTGTCAAGTATGTGATCATCTGAATGCCTTCAACATTTCTGTAACAGCAGTTGAGGGTCCTGTAGCCTTACCCTTCTCCATCTTACAGCTTCCCATACCATTTCTTTCTCAATTCTTACGGCCAATGTATACTAAGCATCCAGGTCCTCAGTCCGCGTCCTTAACCACTCAGCCACCGTGCCATCCCCCGTGCCATTTTATGATCAAATTTGTCAAGTATGTGATCATCTGAATGCCTTCAACATTTCTGTAACAGCAGTTGAGGGTCCTGTAGCCTTACCCTTCTCCATCTTACAGCTTCCCATACCATTTCTTTCTCAATTCTTACGGCCAATGTATACTAAGCATCAGCAGCAGCTAACTGTAAGTATTTGTATTGTTTGTAAACAAGATTTCAACTGTTTTTCTAAGTGAATTTATTTATAAACTAACAAAACCTACCCGCCCAGCAATTAATTGGAGGAGGGTATAGTTAACTAATATATTTGTAACACTAACCCTAAGTCCGATTGGCACGTAATCGCCTAAAAGATGGGACCCCCCCCCCCCCCGAAAAAAAATAATGCACAGAATAATGCATAATTTATGTTAAATATATATGAAACTGATCCATCGCTCTTTAATTCTAAAATACATTTTCCTTCTTTCTATTTTCCACGGTGTTCACACGTAATCGCCTAAAAAAGCAGAATATATTTATTTTTGGGGGGTGGGGGTAGCAGTGTGCTATTTTATTTTTTTAAATCATATATTTTTTTTAAGTGTATGTCCCTTTTTTTATTTCAATTTTAAGCAATTGAGTTCAGTTGTGTTATTTTTTGCGTGAAAATTAAATAAAAATAGCTTTTTAAAAATTATCTAAATAATTAAATACTTATTTTTCATGTATAACTAAAAAATATTAAAAGTTTTGATATTATTGTAGATTAACACCCTCAGCTAGCCCCCCCACCCCCAAATACGATTCTACTTTTTTAGGCAATTACGTGTGGATACCCAGAAAATCCTGGCAGCAATAGAAAACAACAAAAAAATTATTTTAGAAATTAGAGTTGGGCATCAGTGTCGCATATAAATTTAACTTAAAATGATTCTCCATATCCGGGCCATTCTAGGGTTTTATGGCATGTTAACCATTTTTTTTTTTTTGCTATTGGAGATAAATTCTGTGCGCTATTGGGGGGGGGGGGGGCAGGGTTTACTCTTGTAGGCGATTACGTGTGGTGTTACGACCCTGTCAGTCAGACTTAGGGTTAGTGCCAAAAATATATTAGTTAACTGTTTCTAATAAGTTAGAATGACGCTAAAAAGTAGAATCACATTGTTTAAACTTAGCTGAGGGTGTCAAAGTTTGTTATTTAAATTATGGAAGTCTCTGAGTAAAAACATTGTTTTAATTATACCCATCCCCAATTAATTGGTGTTTTGATATAAATATAGTTTGGATAAATGGACAAAAAAATTTCGCATTTATTCATTTAGAAGACAGAAAAAAATAAGTTTTAAAAAAATATGAATCTATTTTTTTAATTATTTATAAAGCTGAGATGGGTGGGGAACTTTTCTTTTTTCTTTATTATAGTAAATATAATCATATTCAATAGTCGTCGTCGCCGTTGAAAACAACAACAAATTTAGTTTTAAAAATAAAGTATAAGTATATATCTAAAGAAAAACTTTGTTAGTTATTGCGTTCAATGCGGATTGGATTGGATTGGATTGGTTGGTTTTGCGGCATATCAACCTATGTGGTCATTTAATGCCGGAGTTTTTTTTTTGGGGGGGGGGGACTTTTTAGCCTTTCCTCCCTTTTTTATAAAATCGAACTAAGAAATTAAATGTTGTATTTATACATGGATAAGTATATTTGGGTAACTTTAAATTTCCTTAAATTTTCTTATATAAATTTACTTTTCTTAGGTATGCTAAAATATTTGCTGAGTTGACCTTTTCGAACAGGTCTTCCATACTGCTTTCTGTATAATATAGTTTTCTAGTTGGGGAGAGGTCATCACACCCAACTAGGATATGTTTTACTGTGAGTGTCTCCTGGCATGGGATGCACTCTGGTGCCGATTCTCCATTAAGTATATAAGAATGAGTAAAGTTGGTGTGTCCTATGTGCAGTCGAGTCAGTATCACATCTTCTCGGCGTGATCTCTTGATGTCCGGACATCGTTCCCTAAGTTTAGGTTTGATTGAGTATAATTTGCTGTCCTCTTGCTGATTCCACCGCAGTTGCCATTTTTCCTGTATGTATGTTTTTATCTGGGGTCTAAGATCAGTATGTGGGATCTTAAGATTGTTAGTTGGAAGGTGAGAAGATTTTTTTGCAGCTGAATCTGCCCTGTCATTGCCTTTGATCCCCACATGGCTGGGGATCCAGACAAGAATAATGTTTTTAGTGGTTAAAAGGATATTGATTCAATGCGGAGTGCAATTTTTTAAACAAATTATTCCAGGTAATCTAAGTTGTTGGTTCGTGTAAACATACGCATGCATTTAAGCATGACCGGAAGTTATTAAAATTTCAAAATAATCATTTTGAACATTTAACGTTTTTCATAAAATCGTTGGAATTAATATTATTACGACTAATAATAATAACATTAATATTTTACAAAACTTTTTAATATATATAAGAAAACTGTAAAACGGAAATAGAAATTAATTATTCAGAATATTAATTTATTAGGTGTTTATAAAATCATTATGCTAATGAAGCATCGGGATGAATGTGTTTACGCAGTGTTCTGTTGGCTATATATCATGTAGTTGAAAATACTTATAAATATAATTGAATTAAATAAACGTAACGTGTCTTGATAAAAACATAGTTAGGATAAATGGAAAAATATTTCACATTTATTCATTTTTCTAGCATTTTTAGTAAATAAGTTGGGACGCAATGAAAAATGCACATTTTTTACGGCAAGGGCACACTACTTTCAAAATAAAATATTAAAAAACAAACTAGTTGATTTTTTTAAAGTTTAGATCATTGTTATTTAATCACAGTAGTTATAAAGAGCTTAGTAAATGGAGTTCAAAACTGTTTGTATTTATGCAAATATCCCTAGTGGTTCAAAAGTTATAAGAATTTAAAGCGCAGAAATTCGGGGTTCAAAATTGACATCATTATATGGAAAAACATACTTGAAATCACGGACCAATTAACAACAAGAAATTCATTAATTTCTTCGCCGTTTCTGTAGTTTTGGAGCAATTTTGATAGAACTTACTATCATACCCCCCCCCTCCCATTTCTGGGCCATTCTAGCATTTTAGAACGGTTAAACAATTTTTTTTTTTCTATGTGAGATAAATCCTGTCATTTTTAGATGATTATGTGTGGTTTTCCACCTGGACTTAGGGTTAGTGGTAGGATTATGGGAGGGTTTATTTTAGGGGAGAACTTGTCACTCGGATGTAGGGTTAGTGGTAGGTAAGTAATTACAATTTTTATTTAACTAATTTTTCAGCAAAAAAAAATATCAAGAATATTGGGGGGGGGGGGGGTTAAATGCCCTAAAAGGTTAGAATGGCCCGGAAATGGGGGATCATTTCACATTAAATTTATATGCAAAACTGATCCTTCTAAATAAATTTTTGTTGTGTTTTTTTGTTTTTTTCACCAAGTCTTTTAGGGTGTTACACGTAATTGCCTAAAAAGTAGAATCTTATTTTTTTTTAATTAGAAAGTAATTTCTGACTACAATCAAAGTTCGAAAGTTGAGTAAACTTAAGAAAATCAGTATTTGTCGAATGAGCCACTATTTTATAGAAGAACTACAAACGCATCAAGTTTTTAATAGTCAATTTATTTAAAAAAGAACTCAAAAGTCTTCATTTTTGTTTTTCAAAATAAAATATTATATACATTATTCCTTATATTTTCTGATAACAGAATAGCTCTAAGTAAACATTTAAAAATATAACCGATATTCATATTCTCAATTTTTCAAATTCATTCTGGAATGCCAATTAACAAAAATTGCCATTCTTGTTTACAGTAAAACTGCTGCTGCTTACTGATACTAATTGTCAAATTAGCTAAAAATGGAAACAATATTTTTTTCAGATAGGGTAATTAAAAATTGCTACTACTAAAGGATAAAACAACGTACAATTATAATTTTAATACATAAACAAGGTAAAAGGATCGATTTACTTATCAGTTGGGGTACGAAATATATTCATTAGAAAATTTTGATACTCTTCATGTTAAAGTGCTCTCTTAAACATAACAAAAAAAAAAAAAGAATCCGGTCAGTTTTTTTGGTACTCCAACCATGATTAATAGTTTCATCTCTCCTAATTGGTTTCCAAACCTTATGACAAAATTTCTCATAGAGAAGTGATAGCAAAGTTACGAAAATGACCTGTTAGCAGTGTTAACATTTTCATTACTTTACTTGCTTGCTTAAAACTCTTAAAATATAACATATAGATTATTATTTATCGATCCATGTCAAAATGTATTCATTTCCGAACAGAATAATGGTATTTTGAGGATTTAAAGTGGTTTGATTTTTAAACTATGACTATTTTAGTAAAACCTCTTGAAATTTGTGCTGATCCAAAGTGTGTTTTTATGATCGATGGGTATTGCTACTCGTATCATTTCTCTCCATGCAACGCATGTCCTCAACCCTCACTGACCAGGTTTCAATTCCATTATTTACGTTTCGGGTTATTATCCTCATCTTGGTTGTTATGATCACAAAGTTTCAACCGGTTGTACTCGTCTGCCTTTTTCATGTGAATTTTGTGGTAATCCGGTGGCCTTTTGGATTTTCAAACCAAACTCTTTATTTAATTCATTGTGATAGAATGCCCTCATTCCGCATTCTGTGGCTTTTAGATATCTCTTATCAGTTATTTATTTATTTTTTTCCTTTATTAGAAATTATAGTGCTAATTTCTAGATAGAATTCACTCTAGAATATTTCATAACCCGTACATTTATCCACTGGGCTGTCTGTTCGAAACATGCAGATAATGTAACAGTGAAAATTTATCTCAGAAATATCAAAATTAATATTTGTTTAAAAATAAATCTTACCTGCATATCTGAGAAATTGCCCACAATGATATTGTTTTCAACTAAAATGGTAGCAATCTCTGTGTCTGGATCACCAACCGCACCTAGGGTACGAACAAAATGTCCATTGGGGTATTGAGATCCTAACTCCCAGGAATCAATCCTTACAACAAACCTAGAAAAATAAAGAAAATTGACTAACAGGATTAACTTCTTTTTTTTAATGCATAAAAATACATTCATTGCATATTATATTGGCAGTAATATAGTTTGGGAGAGGAAAAAAAAAGAGGGAGGAAAAAAGGAAGCAAACAACAATTTTAGAATGTTTTTATACTTTTTGTTAATTTTATTAAAAACATTGAAATACTACCAATTTTCTAGATATTTTTAAAAGAAAATTGAAAAAAAAACCCTAAAAGTTTGGTGTTAATGGAAAAAAAATGATAGATCATTTGGCCATCCATAATTATTAAAGTCTGATGTTTATAAACAAATTCTTGTAAAGTTTAGTGAATAAAATAGAGTTAACATGAAAATGTCATTGTCTCCTTCTCTGTGAATATACCAGTCTCCCAAGAGAAAAATACAGGGTGACCCCCCCCCCCCTGAATATCACCCATGGAATCATTAATAAACTTGACAATCCTTTTTGCAATTCAACCATATTTGGTACTAGTAAACTTCAGTCTATGCCTGACTTGTTCACCAAGTTTAAGTCACGAGTGTCCAACAATCCTTGTCAGGCATAGACTAAAGTTTATTTCTACCAAATATCGTTGGATTGCAGAAAAGATTGTAAGTTTTATAAACGACGCCATAAGTGAAATTTGGGGGAGAAGGGTCACCTTGTATCAAAAGAATATCTTTATCTCTGGCTCATAAAAGAAATTTGTAACACTCCTTCAAGTTTTCAAATAGTAAATACTTTTCTTTATAACAATGAAAAAGAAGACTTGTATTAATTGGAAGTTAATGAAAAAAAGAAATTAATTTTTATTAGAAGCTATAAAATGAATTTAGAGGCATTGAAGATTGAACACTGGACAAACTAATGAAGATAGAGTATAATTTAGTATTACTAAACCTGTAGATTGAGTATAATTTAGTATTACTAAACCTCTAGATTGAGTATAGTTTAGTATTACTAAACCTCTAGATTGAGTATAGTTTAGTATTACTAAACCTCTAGATTGAGTATAGTTTAGTATTACTAAACCTCTAGATTGAGTATAGTTTAGTATTACTAAACCTCCAGATTGAGTATAGTTTAGTATTACTAAACTTCTAGATTGAGTATAGTTTAGCAGGACCGGCGGGACAGTTATAAAAGTGTGTGTGTGGGGGGGGGGGGGGGGGGCTCTCCTAAAAAGGGGGGGGGCGGTTAAACACATGCATATATAACTTCATTATTGATGACCGTAAAGTGGGGGGGGGGGGTAAAAAGTGGGGGGGGGGGCTTGAGCCCCCCCCCCTGGTGCCACCGTCCATGTTTAGTATTACTAAACCTCTAGATTGAGTATAATTTAGTAAAGTTTTAAGCTGAACAGATAGCCTGAATCATCACATGACAGGAGACTGGTATCCATTTATACATCTTGATGGAGTGTTTGCTTACAGCACCTGGTATTCTCAAATTCTCAAATAGTCACCCATCTAAAAACTGATCAGGTTTAATGTCAATTAACTTTTCTGATTTGACAAGAAACAGAGTGCCAACATGATTTTAGTCGTAACTACCAGCATGAATAGGAGGTACATTATTGGTATAATAGATAAGGTCATGTTATTAGGAGAAATCCAGGATGACTGGAAACAATGTCGAAATAAGCGGAGAGCACATACAGCACCTGGTATTCTCAAATAGTCACCCATTTTAGTACTGACCAGGTTCAACGTTGCTTAACTTCGGTGATCTAACGGGAACCAGTGTGTCAACGTCATTATGCTGTATATAATAGATAAGGTAGAGGACTATCAAATCAGCTATGCCGAATTCAAATCTTATCAGATATATTAAGTTCTCTTACACATAAATACCGAAGAATGTCCCTTTTGCCTTTTGAAAGACAGTGTCTCCTTGTCCTTGCTGAAGGACAGTATTTCTTTTTGCCTGCTGAAGAACTGTCTGTTTCGCCTGCTGAAGGGCCGTCTGTCCCTTTTGCCTGCTGAAGGACAGTATTTCTTTTTGTCTGTTGAAGGACAGTATTTCTTTTTGCCTGCTGGACGACAGTATTTCTTTTTACCTGCTGAAGGACAGTGTCTTTGCTGGACGACAGTGTCCTCTTTTGTCTGCTGAAGTAGTGTGTCTCCTTTTGCCTGCTGAAGGACAATGTCTCTCCTTTTGTATGCTGAAGGGCCATGTCTCTTTTTGCCTACTGTAGGACAGTGTCTCTTTTTGCCTACTGAAGGACAGTGTCTCTTTCTATATGCTAAAAGACAGTGGCCTTTGAAATTCTGTTGCTCATCATGCTTAGCCAGCAACAATTTTAAATCCAGATTTCTTGTATCCTAAAATATTTTTGAATGATATCAACACTGTATCACTGCCAGGAGTTTGTGTTATTTTGAAGTTTTTCTTCTTTTAGACTAGTTGCACTACCGAGACTTGAGTATAGTCTACCCTACTATTTAATCCATAGCCAAGTAGATGAAGAGAAATAGATTCATACGTTTCCCAAGGGTATTAGTAAAAGTTAGGCCATAGCTATGGCATTATTCAAAGTCAGCTCCACCAAAGAGGGTGGGTTCTACTGCAAGATCTGCTCAAGTTGTTCAGAATGCAGCTTGAAAATGTGTTGCATGATAGATTGAAATACGAAAACACAGAAATGAGATACATCAATTTTGAAAAGTTCCAAATCTAAACGAAAAAATTTTCTGAAACTTATATCTCAGCCCAATAAAAACTGCTGTTGCATAATTTCAACAGTATTTGTCATTGATTGCTATTCACATCCATTGTTACTATCTTTGTCAATTTTAGCCATATTGATAGTCCATTTAAATAACTCTTTCTTCAAAATAGGAGGAGTCTCATAACAAAAATATTGCCATTCCATGACGCACGCACTCCTTATATCAAATTTGGTGGAATGTTTTACCAATAATAGTAATTCTTCTTTTTTTTTTATCTTATTCTCCTCCTCCTTCTTCTCCTCCTCCATCTTTAAAGTATTATTTTACTTCTTCTCTTCCTTCTCTTTCTTCGCCATCATCATCATCAGTAGTTGTAATAGTAGAAATAGTAATTCCCCATCCAATTCTAACCAATAGGTTTGAAGTTTTCATTGTTTTTAGTAGTAGCAGCAGAAATATTAACATTTTGCTCTCATATGACATGCCTAACATCTTAAAGAATCTTCATCCTAAATTTGGTGTAATTCTGTCAAGGAATTTGGAAACCTGTAAGTGACATACATGGACACACAAACAAAAAATGCTCAATTATAATATAGATTGTTATCTACAGTCAGTTATCCAAAACGCTCTGAAATGTGTCCCACGTCAATGTCAGTGGTCCAAATCTGCGTGGTAGGTCGCTTAAGACATGAAGAGGATTAGCTGATCTTAGCGGGTGGTACAAGTGAAATGGCAACAGTCATTCATGAGAATGTGTAACCTCAGCATGAGACACGGAGACAAAAAATGTAAATGATAATAATCATATAATTGTATATGTATATCTATTATGGTCAGCTTAGTCTGATTAGAAAGAAAACTGAATGAGTTTAATAAGACTATATGATACAAATGTTAATTGTGGCCTTTAAAATGTTAACAGTAAAAATTCTGGCCAATACCTTAGCTTGAACACTTACATTAATGGTAAACACACAATTACTTAAGCCACAAGATAACCCGCTCACAAGTATGTGTATTTGTTTTGGGGGGTCACTTTTTAAGTTTTAGCATAAAACATGACAAGGGAGGTAACCCAACAAATACAAAGAACTGTAATTCTATAATTGGTGATTAATAGGTTCAATTTTACAGCATATCAACATTTTTAGATTATTTAATGCCGAAATAAAACACATATTATAAATTCTTCATTGTATACGATTAACTGAACATAAGTTGCTATTTTCATTGTATATGTCTGTTGTGCTTAAAAAAAGACGAACATTTGTATATAAAAATATAAAGGTATATCTTTATTGTTCGAGTTGCAACGAATGAGTATTGATTTACTCCTCTCCAGGAGTTAGGCACAAGGCCAGTTTTTATCCTACTCCCACAAGTAAGATGTGACCCAAGGTCGGGTTGGGAAAGTGGGGTTTGAAAAGCCAGCGCCCGAGAGGTGAACACTCTGGCCATTAAAAATTGCCTGGGCAGGCCTGTCGGCATTCCTCGGTAGGGGCGCCTCAGGCAGTAAGCAATAAATTTACTCCTCCCCAAAGAGGGGAGGCAAAGCCTGGGAGGGTGGACCTCCTAGAACTGCACAGGACAGGCGTGCAGTATCCATCGGAACAGATACTACACTTTGATCTTAGTCAAAAGGCCAAGGTTGAGTAGTGTGAGAGAATCAAAGAATCCATAAATGGGAATTGATGGAGATTAACCTTTGGTTAATCTTTGACCAGTCATTCTCCTCAGATCAAGATTTGGACCGGTTAAATAACATTTGGGACATCCATGCATTCTCACACTGGCATGCCCCTTCTGGCATGTCACCTATGCAACCTAATATGGTCACACCTCTTCCGTTTAGGCAGTTGCATCTTGTTTTATTATTAGTCAGTGAACATATTTCCTTCCACTTATGCAGTAGACATCTTATTTTGTTTTAGCCATCGGATGCATTTCCTGTTTATGTTATTTCAAGTGCGATTAGCAAGGTCATCTTTTTCATATCTAACATTTTACCCATAGTGGGTGGGAAGAGGGGTTCATACCATTTCTCAACAGTGTTAGTGTATAATTGATCACATTAGATCTGATAGAATTTGAAGTCTGCATACCTGATTCCATAGTTTCTATTGGAAATCCATTAGTCCAATCACCCACTATTACGTAATAAAGTGGGGCTGTCAGGAAAAAGGGCTTAACATATACTTAGATTTAAGTTAGTTGGAGTCTGACTCCAGTGGCTTACTCAGGCATCTCTCTTCGAGACAAACTTAGGGTGAGAAAGCTTCATATAAGGTTTCAAAGAGTGAACTCTATAACTAATAAAAAAAATACATTGTACTTTGAATTGTTCCCATTTACTTGCCTCCGCACAAGAGCAAAATTAAGATACAAGATCAGTTTTTAATATGGGAAAAATCCAGTTCCCCAAAAAAGGGCTCTCTGGATTTGAACAAAAAATGAGAATTGCATCAGTCTAGAAGGATTAAAATATCTGTTTTGTAAGGTTCCTCCAAAATGTCAGCAGAAGGATGATTACAGAATTTATATACGAAGATTTGAACAATTACCTCTGATCTTTCAGCGTGTCTATTTGGCGTGTACAAATTCGAATCTTTGGTATGCGATAATCCCAGGGTATCACCAACACACGGTCTGCTCGACGTAAACTTTTTTGACCATCGACTTCATTATTCTGAAAATATATTTTTCTTTATCTCATTTGAACTAATTAAAGATTGATTGATAACAACAAAAAGTAAATATTATCTAAAAGTATATATACTAGCAGAATACACACACACACATATATATATATATACATATATATTTATTTATTTATTTTGGTACAGAAAAATTAGTACAACATTCGTACCGTCGGTTTCAAACACGGAAGGACTTAGCCATCCGGCTCTCTTCAGCTTGTTGTCATCTGTTTCGGAAATGTGAAGTCACGTTTCACTCTCGTTTGGACGCGTTATTTGCTTAGAGCGTTGTGTATGTTTATTTAAATTTAAATTTAGTGTAAGGAAGGTTTGAAAAAAAAGGGTGGGGTGAAAAGTAACAGTTGAGATTTAAATCGGAGGAGGTTTAAAGAGATATAAAAAGATATAAAAATAAAAATAATAATAATAAAATAAAATTAAAAAATTTTTTTTTTTTTAAATATATATAAAAAATAAAAACAGATGACAACAGAAGCTGAAGAGAGCCGGATGGCTAAGTCCTTCCGTGTTTGAAACCGATGGTACGAATGTTGTACTAATTTTTCTGTACCAAAATAAATAAATATTACGCTCTTAATTTTTAATTTTTAAACTTTAATTCTTAATTAATCGAGCACTCTGCTGGGATTTTTCCTGCTATATTACAAAGAAGTTATATATATATATATATATATATATATTAACTAAAACACATAACAAAAGATGCCATTCCACAAAATGATCAATAAAAACAATTCTGACAGAAAAATTAATGCAGTTTTTGTAAATAGAGTGCCTAATACTTTTACAATCGACTTATATTAATAATATGAGAACATTTATACTCATCTTTTAAATTTCTTACTGTAGTTTTATGAAATTTTCAATCTTTAGGGTTGTTAGAATTTATACTAATGTAACCAAAATTTTTTCATAGATTTTAAATTTTTATAGTAATCTCTGAAGATTGAATATTTCATAAAACTGCAGAGGAGCATATAAAGAAATTTAAAAAAAAGAAATTTTGAATTAAAAATAATGTTAAACTTTTCTTTTAACAAAATGTATAAACAAACAAAACAAATTTAAACAAAAAACATTAAACATAAAACTTTTTGTTTTGTAAACTTTGGAGATTTATAAATGAAAGTTCCTATGTATACTAAAGTTGTTAAACAAAACCGATCGAATCAAAAAATGACCATACTCACTTCTTCTGAGGCCAAACAGGCTGTGTAATCCAAACAGTTTCGGTGCAAAATGCCAACTACTTTAGCATTCGGCATCACTGAAGTCAAGTCAGATTCTTCTTCCTCAACACCTAAAAACAGAATCAAATATACAAATTTAAACAAATTATGAAATCTTTAAATAATAAAGAGAAAAAAAATGATGACGTTTAACATAATCAGGTGAAGAAACACTCAGAATAGAAAAAAAAAAGATGTTTCCCTTCAACACTACATTACCGTAAAGATCAGTTAATTTAATTTTTTATCAGATGACACATTTCAAGTTGTGCTTATTTTATTTTTTATAAAGTATTGTGTTTTTTATTGTAATTATCCCTTCTTCTTTACACTTTATGGTAGAAGCGCCCAAATATGCCAGCAAATTTCACACACTTAGAGTCTTGAGCGAACCTGTAATACATTGTATTAGCATCTGTCATATGAAGGGGTGCACGATTGGCCTTATGTATACCATCGCAGACTATGCAATCGGTAATGTAAAGTTCAAATCTTATCGGATCTATTATGGTTAAATACTGTTGTAATGGGTTGTATGAGTAAAATATCAATTTGTGTTCAATTGATCGTATACAATGAATTATTTACAATTGGTATTATTGTGGGTTCCAATCTCATCATCATATTCGGTTTAACGTTTGCTTTACATGCTGGCATACATTAGACGGTTTTTAGAAATTGACTTCCAAACTAACTTATCTCTGACCAGGTCTTTATTTATCCCTCTTTCTCTCGTCCATTTTTATCACTTCCTTCCATGTTTTCCTTGGCCTTTTCCTGTGACCTGGATCTGCTACATTAACGGTTTTACATCTACTAATCCAAGAACTCTCATCCATTCTTTCAATGTGGCTATACTATCGAAGTCTCCTGTTCTGCAAATATCTCCCTATACTGTCCAGATTTAATCTTCCTCTGAGGTCATCAGATTTTTTTCATTCCCCATATGAGGCCTCAGCTGACTATAAATTTATTCCCCCACCAATACACAATTGCACATGATGAACCATCTTCACATTCTAACTTAGGTTTGGTAGTTTTGTTTTACGGCATATCAACCCTTTTTGGGTTATTTAATGCCGAATCTGGTCATTATAGTAAAAGTTTTTATGCTTCAAGTTCTTTATATCTTCAAATGTTTAATCATCGTTTTTGGTTTGGTAGTTTTGTTTTACGGCATATCAACCCTTTTTGGGTTATTTAATGCCGAATCTGGTCATTATAGTAAAAGTTTTTATGCTTCAAGTTCTTTATATCTTCAAATGTTTAATCATCGTTTTTGGTTTGGTAGTTTTGTTTTACGGCATATCAACCCTTTTTGGGTTATTTAATGCCGAATCTGGTCATTATAGTAAAAGTTTTTATGCTTCAAGTTCTTTATATCTTCAAATGTTTAATCATCGTTTTTGGTTTGGTAGTTTTGTTTTACGGCATATAAACCTTTTTTGGGTTATTTAATGCCGAATCTGGTCATTATAGTAAAAGTTTTTATGCTTCAAGTTCTTTATATCTTCAAATGTTTAATCATCGTTTTTGGTTTGGTAGTTTTGTTTTACGGCATATCAACCCTTTTTGGGTTATTTAATGCCGAATCTGGTCATTATAGTAAAAGATTTATGCTTCAAGTTCTAAAAATAAAATAAAAAAGGGGAGGGAGAAAGGGAGAGGGGCTGTTGTTTTTGTTTTTGGTTTTGTAGAACATAATTAAGTTTTACAAAAAAACAAAAAAAAAAAAAAAACGTCAATGTAGGTGAATTTCGTCTCAGGGAGCCACAGGGCAGCCTGATCTGGTATCACCAGACATTCTAACTTAAATCAATACTATTGCAAAAGAATGTACAGCACAACGACCACTAACGAGTCACTGCTAATCAAGGCCCAAAGGCCACTCAAGGTTAATCAGTTTGTGAAACAACAGCGTGAGGATTGGTAACGATGGTTTAAACTAGGCAGAATTTGATTATTTAAGAGGACAGCTCAACAAGAATTTGTTAACATTGGACTTGAAACGAACAATGTTGTAGTCAGCAAGGAAGCAGCTTAATGGTATTATGTTCCAAGACAGATAGTTTTTGGAAAGAAACTTTGCTCATGGAAATTCCGTTTAGTTTTAGGTACACAAAAGAAGAAAGGAAAATTATTTACATTTAATTCAGAATGCAAGAATATTACATGTGATCATAGCTTCATTTTAACATTTTCTCTTCACAGATACGATGGATGTGTAATGTGAGTCTTAAAGATAGGCTTAGATCTGATGACCTCAGAGGAAGATATAATCTGGACAGTATGAGGAGAGGTGTGCAGAACAGAAAACTTTGTTGGTATAGTCACATTGAAAGAATGGATGAGAGTTCTTGGGTTAGTAGATGTAGAACAGTTGAGGTAGCAGGGTCAGTTGAAGACCAAGGAAAACATCGAAGAATTGATAAGGATGGACTTGAGAGAAAGAGGGATAAATAAAAACCTGGCCGGAGATAGGTTAATTTGAAAGTAAATTTCTAAAAACTGTCCAACACATGCCAGCATGTAAAATGGATATTAGACCGAAGAAGAAAAGATGAAGATGATGATGCCCATCTATCAGACAAATTAAAAATACATTTTTAGTACCATTGTGAGACGTTACTTAAACTAGATCATTACTGTAATAATCAAGCACCCACATGACCCCCTTAATACGGACTCCCTAAACCTGATTATCAAATGAAACATGAATGCTTACCATCACTATCTTCTTTCAAGTTTAACGATCGACCCCGCCATTCAGACTGTGGCAACAGCTCCACAACAACAATGTCGCCATGGATGGCGCGATTACGGTGTGCCATTCCATAAATCAAAATGTCTGACTCATCTGTTTTTTTCTCTGAGGAACTGAGAAATAAATTAAATACAAAAAAAAAAACAATGCATTAAGATTTTTTTCTGATTTGAGCGTCAACCATCGATATAATTTTGTTGACCCAACAACAGGCGCAACCACAAATCATGTGGAAAGAATGTGGCAAGAGGCCAAAAGACGAAATAAGGCTGAATGTGGTACCCATACGCATATGATAAACTCATATTTGGCCGAGTTCATGTGGCGACAAAAATTTCGGGGAATAACATTAGAAAACCTTTTTAAACAGATTGCCGAAATTTATCCTGTGGGTCAATAAAATGCTACGTTTTTTTCTCTCTTATATCGTACTTATAAGTTGTTTTTTCAAACTTGGTTATGTCTTTTGTTAATTTTTTTCTCTTATATCGTACTTATAAGCTGTTTTTCCGCAATTGGTAAAAAAAAAATTTAACTTGGTAAAAAAAAAAATTGTTATCTCCCTTGTTTACAAAAATGTCAAAATCTACGTAAAATCATTTAAATCATTTTTTTTTTCTTTTTCTTATAATTAAATAACTACTGGCTGAATTTGCGTAATTTTTTCTGCACAATCTTATTTTCAGCTAACACGTAAGTACATAATAACGTTTATACATTCTTTAAATTTTTTAACGTCGGGGCGGATATGCTTAAGCACCTTTTTTTCTTTTTAATTCTTCGATAGTTCAACAAAAAAGAATCCGGAATTTGGCAATTTTGTTCATAAATCATTCTTAATCTTAAATCAATTGCGTACACCCTCTGTCAAAAATGACAACAAAAATAATTAGGCTTTGCCCGTGTTTGCGCTAATATTCATATAGAATAACAGAATTACGTCAGTAATTAATTTTTCATATATTAAGTACTAGCAGGACCTATTTACCGGCGTTGGCGGGGCGGGGGGAATATAAAATAATGATTTATCTAAAAAAACAATAAATATTAGAGTAGCAATTCTAAAAAAAAAAAAAAATCAGAAAAGAACCCATATCACTGTAAGTAATTTAGGTGATTAAAATAGGATTTTTTTGGCAATAATAAATCCTTCTAGATTGAGGCATTTTTTGGTACAAATTTGTGACGTCTTTGCGTTAATAAAAACGTACGTAATTGAAAAATTCTAGCAAAAACTATGTATGTTTTTTCCACAGCTAGTTTGGAGATGGTTTTCTTAACACATATATTCTGTAGATTATTTGGTTCTGATCTAACGAATTTTTACAGTGAAGCAAAGTGTCATATCTATTCTGATAGTACACTTCATCTGTTCAGTCCTCGGTCAGTGAAGGAAAAATCCTTCTAGACTGAGGCATTTCTTTTGGTACCAATTCAATGCCTCTTTTTGGGGAGATGTGTTTTTCCCACACAAAAAGCGACCATGTGTCTAAACCTGCCCTCGTTCGTTAGCCATGAAATCGGCAGACTCTATTATGTTATTTATTGAATTTCAAAAGCAAGGAAAAAAACACCCAAAAAAAAACACTGAAAAAAAAAAAAAACACTGGAAAAAGTTTTAACTCAAAAAAAATTATTTTTTTAAAAAGAAAAGTACTTGTATATTCGTAAATAACATAATTCTCAAAAACCAACGTCATTTCTATTCATCGTAAACTTTTACCTACTAATGTGTGATGTATTTGCATTAATAAAAACATATGTAATTGAAATATTCTAGCATAAACAATGTATGTGTTTTCAACTATTAGTCTGGAGATTTTTTTCTTAACACAGAATATTCTAAAGATTTTTTTATTCCGATCTAACGGATTTTTTAAATTGAAGCAAAGTGTCGTTCTTGTTTGTTTGAAAATACTTGTTAAATAGGTTCCAGAGAAAATATAAAATACTTATTTTATAAAAAAAAAATAATAGAGTATCGATCCTGAAAAAAAAAAAATCAGAAAAGAACCCATTTCACTGTAAGTAATTTAGGTGATTAAAATAGGATTTAACATGAATCCGTGTCCCAGCGTGTGTGTTTATAATGAATGGTTTCTTGTTTGTTTGTTGTTAAATAGTTTATAATGAAAATATTGTTTCAATAACGTAGCTAATACGAATATTCCCAAAGAAATTGTTTTTTATTCCGCTTAAGAAATCGTTCTAGACTGAGGCAATTTTTATATGTTTAAAAAACGGAATTTTCCACAAATAAATACTATATTTTTGTAAATCGTCTAATACTTTTTATTTTCATAAATGGTATTCTCTTAATCCGCGAAAGGGAGTGATCGTTATTTAGATTTAAAAGCTATTGTATTGTGTAGACAATATTAAGAAGGAAAAAAATGAAATAATTTAGGTGATTTAACTAAAATTCCCTTTTATTAAAAAAAGACCTGGTGTTTCAGGTAGCAGTAAGAGTAGATAAATAGTAGTGAGTAAAAATGCCAGCCACATTCTTTTTTAGGATGCTTATTTTGAAGAGTCACGTTATCCGGATAAAATATGATAAATATTGAAAGAAGACAAAATGAATGCATAATTTCTGGAAACACGCAAGATTATCGTTTCTGATGACCTAAAGAAAACAAAACACATCATTGACTTTTAATTTAGAGTGGAGCATTTCTTCTAAATTTATTTCAAGCAGTGGGGGTTGTCTGACTTGCTATCTAACATATATTGGTCTTTATTATAGAACCTAGGATATATATATATATATATATATATATATATATATATAACATAAAATATAATCACACAAAATTACATAATTGTCGATGCAATAATTTATTTCAACCTTGCGGTTTTATTCAAGCATCCAAACCAGACAATTACATTTTTGATACTGAAAGAAAATTGAATTAAACTTCGACAATTCAAATATATATATATATATATTTATTATTTTGGTACAGAAAAATTAGTACAACATTCGTACCGTCGGTTTCAAGCACGGAAAGACTTAGCCATCCGGCTCTCTTCAGCTTCTGTTGTCATCTGTACCAAAATAAATAAATATTATGCTCTTAATTTTTAACTTTAATTCTTGATTAATCGAGCACTCTGCTGGGATTTTTCCTACTATATTACAAAGAAGGTATATATATATATATAATATTTATAAATATTAAATTAATACCTACAGACGCTAGCGTTTCAAGCTTATTGCTCTCATTAGTGCAGGAAAGTAACAATTTCAGACGGTCAGGAGGCGGGAAAACAGTTCACAGAGTCAGCCTAGAATCTGCAAGCAGTCGCCATATCCACTCGGCCAACGGAAACTATATACAGGCTGGGCAAAAATAAGGGTCCTATTTTTAAAAATTCATAACTTTTTTATTTATTGATTTTTTTTTTTTTTTTTATTTAGAATAAGTAAAGGACCCCTTCCGAAGCAAGCATGAGCCGTATTAGCCCTAAGGAACGTACCCTCATTTAGAAAACATTATTTTTGCTTAAAAAACTCAAAACAGTGTAAAAAACAATACTTTAGTTTTTGTAAGTTTTAAGAAGTGTTTTTCGGCTAAAATTTGTTTTGTTTATTTCAAAAAATCTCAGAAGGGTCAGTCTACACACACATAAAGTTTGGTGAGTTTAACTTTTATTTTGTGGAAGTTATTCAAATTTAAAGATAGGACCCTTATTTTGGCCCACCCTGTATATATGAAAATTAAAAAGAGCAAAAGACTTTTGGGTTGCAACTTTCCCAGACATCATGCAGTTTCACCGGAGACTGAGTTTCAGCAAGTTGTGACTTGCCAGACTTGGTTGAAGTACTATAGAAGTCTGGAACTGGGAGAAAAAAAAGAAGAATTGCATTCTCCACCTTGAAACCTAGTTGACACAATAATATCCAATGGCCAGTCTGTTGACTTCTCGTGTGATTTATCCTTTTTAGAAGCACTCCATGGGAGAGGGAAGTTATTAATCACTGTTGGCCACACTATCTACATTTCTTACAGGTTTATTAGAAATCTCAAATCCTATTTGTTAAGCATAGGTGAAAAGGTAATAATTCCAACCTACTTACCTACTTCTTCGAAGGAACGCTTCCCTTTGTGCATCGTGTTTGTTTACATTAATGAATCCTTTGATCAATTGCCCGGATTTAATTCCAGCTTCCAACACATCAAGGGGTAAGTAACCCAAATACTCAGTACCTGAAATGATCAAAACATAGCAATCTCTTTTAAAATCCTATTTTAAAAAAAATTGTAAACATGATTATATTTTGAATTATTTTTCTCTAAGTTTCCATCTAGACAATGTCGGGAAAATACAGCTAGTATATATGTATATATATATATATAGTAGTATATTTAAGAAGGCAATGCAGAGTGCTGGGTAGGTTGTAAGCTGGAAGGAACAAAAATAATAAATCGAAATGGGACTTACTATTTATTTTTTCTTAAAATCTTACATAACAGTGTGGTGTTGGTTGTTTGTGTGTTGTCCGGATGATTATTAAAAATCATTTATTTAATATTTCAGGAAAATCTTCCCTTTGTCAAAAATGATAAACACCAAAGGAAAAATCCGTCTATGTAGAGAATTCACCAAAATGAGTGAATTTTCTAAATAGACGTAATCGTTCTTCACATACATACATCCATTATGTAACACAAACACTTCATAGCAATATGATTTACTCCCTGATTTTTATTCTAGCTATTATTTTAAGCGTACTATCATGCAACAAAAAATATATAAAACAATAAAACTATATAAATTAATATTTATTTATTTATTAATGTTTTATTTTTTAAAATAGAGGTCTTAATTTTGTCTACTTCCTAGCGTGTTTCTACGATGAATTCCTTTTTTCTCGATAGGTCATATCTGATCATTGTCATAATATCCACTTTAGTCAATATTAAATTACTATTTATCTGATTTTTTCTCTCAATTATTATTTTTGTTTATTAACATCTTCAAAATATCTTTAAGAACTATAATGGAATGCGTAATTTCAGTTTATTTTATGTTATTATTTTTCTCCTATGAAGCTGTTTCGTATTTTTTCTTTCATGACTATCGGTTTTGTAATTCGAATTCCTATATTCTTATAAAATAATTTTCAGTTTACTTTATGGGGTATTTATTCCATATAATTCAAAACCTTCCGATTTATATAATCACAATAAAAGTGAATGTTTACTTTGAGGTAGGCTGAAACAATTGTACGCTAATAAAAAATGTCCTGTTGATGGATTTATGAAAATTTGTTCCCTGCATTTATCGATGTTTATTTGACATTAAATTTAATTATATATATATATTATTGGCATCTATCTGTTTCAGGAAACAATGGAGTTCTGTGCCTTAGATTTGTTCATTGCCGAATTGAAGCGTCTGCTGTGACTGTGCAAGCCTATCCTGGATCGACAGGCTCTGTTGCAGTTGCCAACGATTTAGGTGGTGTCTGGTTGCCAGAGCTTTGTTGCAGCCCTCTGACGTTTGTGCTCTCTCCTCTCTCTCAACTGCTGGTCTCTCCTCTTCTTACTCCTCTTACAGCATGCCTTTACAGCTCTTTTCCAGCGGCTGCGATCTTCAGCGACGGACTCCAGCCTGTGGGATTAATGCCACCTGCCCTCATGTCTCGCTTGCAGACATCTTTGTAGCGTAGGACAGGTCTTTCTGCTGGTCTGGAGTCAGTTGCGAGCTCGCCATAAAGAATATCTTTTGAGATCCTCCAATTTTCAATTCTCAAGCCACCAGAGTCGTCGTTGGGTGAGCAGAGCGAACATGCTCGGGATGTCTGTCTGATCAAGTACGGTCTTGTTTGAGATGTGGTCCTGCCAGGTGATTCCTAGGATTCTCTTGAGGTTGCACAGGTGGAAGGTGTTGAGTCTGTACTCTTGGCGGGAGTTGAGGGCCCAACATTCACTGCCGTAGAGCATGCAGGCCTGGTACCGGTCATCTTGGTACTGGTAGTCAGCATCTTCTTATTCCAGACTCTCTTCGTCAAGCAAGCCATGGATTTTGCTGCCTTGCTATTACGTTTGTGGAATTCTGCATTCAGGGAGAGATTGCTGGAGATGGTGGAACCGAGGTATGTGAAGTCCTCGACAACCTCAAGGGTGTAGTCACTAATGGTAATGTTTAGGGTACTGCTTACATTTTGGCTGAGGACGTTAGTCTTTTTTAGGCTGATGGTCATGCCAAACTCTGCATGCATGCGCGAAGCAGTTTATGAGTCGCTGCAATGCCTCTTCAGAGTGTGCCGTCAGTATATATATATATATATATATATATATATATATATATAATTGTTTTAGTAACGATCGTATGCCAAATATTTGGTATACGATCGTTACTAAAACAATTTGGAAAATGTTTATTTGGTTTATACTTTAGATGATTCCAAAAGTTCTTTTCATCAGCACCCCTTATAACATCACATATAAAATTTAAGTAAGAAAAACATAAAATTTTAGTATTATTTAAAAAACCCACATATATCCAGTCAATATTGGAAACAGAACTTCTCATGCAATTTCACACTACTCCATTTGTAAGATCAATAATGATAATAGTAATGAAAATATATAGGATACAGAAAATTAAAATATTTAAATACACATATATATATATATATATATATATATACTGATGGCACACTCTGAAGAGGCATTGCAGCGACTCATAAATTGCCCCTTTTTTATAGGTTGAGCACTCTGAGAGAGGAAATAGCACTTTCCACTTAGCATGAAACAGAAATCTTTTGTAAAGAATAGATTTCTCTCAGTTATGGGAGCATAGTAAAAAATATGAAAACAAAGAAAGTACGTACATAATGCTATAATTTTTTCTACCATCAGAGGCGAGTGTTTTAGTACAACAGATGAGGTACTTGATAGGATGTGACCGGCCGTTCAGGTTTGTATCTCTGCGAGGATACATTCACTACGTTTAACAACACTGATGAGTTATAAATTACGAAACAGCTGTCTGTGGATAACTATATTTCATATATATATACTAGTCAATACGTCTTAGCTTAGCCAACAAACTTTGACTCCCAGCCCTGAACCACATATTACTATTTTTATTATGTATTTGAACTTTTGTGGAAAATGATTTGTTAACTATTTTTGAGATGTTTTTTTAATCAGGGTGGAAATATCTTGGGCTCATTTAAAAATAGATGTAAATATATTCAATGTTACAAATATGTAATTATTAAATAGGAGTTAGAAAAATGCTTTTTAATTTTGGCATATTATAATTTTTTTTAATCTAATATAGGGTGGGCCAAAATAAGGGTCCTATCTTTAAATTTGAATAACTTGAATTTGAATAACTTCCACAAAATAAAAGTTAAACTCACCAAACTTTATGTGTGTGTAGACTGACCCTTCCGAGATTTTTTGAAATAAACAAAACAAATTTTAGCCGAAAAACACTTCTTAAAACTTACAAAAACTAAAGTATTGTTTTTTACACTGTTTTGAGTTTTTTAAGCAAAAATAATGTTTTCTAAATGAGGGTACGTTCCTTAGGGCTAATACGGCTCATGCTTGCTTCGGAAGGGGTCCTTTACTTATTCTAAAAAAAAAAATTTTTTAAATCAATAAATAAAAAAGTTATGAATTTTTCAAAATAGGACCCTTATTTTTGCCCACCCTGTACTAATGTAAAAAAAGCAATGAATCATAAAACAGATTTATCTCCCTTGCATCTGTGTTTATGTGTGTTAACGTGTTTGTTTTATTTTTTATTTTTTTGTCATCTGTAAAAACCGTTGTTAGTAAGCACAGTTAAGGTGATATTTTTTAAACCACTTGTTTAAAAATCTGTATAGTGTTATTTCTTTCTTAGGGAAAAGAAAAAGTTAATTTTTTTTGTTTTCTGTGTGCATATCTCCTCGTGAAGTGTCTAAGGGAGACACAGAGTATTTTTTTTGTTTTAAAAGTTTGTGGAAGTATATTTTAGAAACTATTTTCAAATTAAAAATGAATGATAAGTAACTGTGTTCGAATGTCTTCGCATGCCAATAGTGAGTTTTGAAAACAGAATTGAAGATGCTTTTGTTTGATTTATTGAAATGTCTCACGGGAATGACGATTTTTTCATAGTGACGTAGAAAGTAATAATTAATTATTTTAATCTGTTTTTGTTTGCGTGCTCGTTAAGTGCATAATCGTATGTGTGTGATGTACGGAAAAAAAGTGCAAGTTATTGCAGCTTTTAGTTGTTTGTGTATGAGTAACTGTGCATGTTAGTGTTAAGTAATTAAATATCAGTAGATCAATATATTAGAGTATTGATTTACTCCTCTCCAGGAGTTAGGCACAAGGCCAGTTTTTATCTTACTCCCACAAGTAAGATGTGACCCAAGGTCGGGTCGGGAAAGTGGGGTTTAAAAATTGCCTGGGCAGCCCCGTCGGCATTCCCCGGCAGGGGCGCCTCAGGCAGTAAGCAATAAACTTACTCCTCCCCAAAGAGGGGAGGCAGAGCCTGGGAGGGTGGACCTCTCAGAACTGTACAGGACAGACCCACAGACCGGCGCAAATCAAGCCCCGAAGGCCAAGACAATACCAGTCTATGGGGTGCAGTATCCATCGGAACAGATACTACACTTTGATCTTAGCCAAAAGGCCAAGAATACATCAATATATTAGAGTAGCAAAATGTTTTGTCAAGTGTTTGTGTTGTGTTTAAGACAATGTTTGTTTTAGTAGTGCCACATGGAAGCATATTTAAGAAACCACTTTTCGAAGCTAGAGTGAAAAGAAAGGAAACCAAAATAAGTCTGAATGTCTTCATGCACCAATAGTGCGTGTTAAAAAGAAAATTGAAGAATTGTCTTTATTGCGACATCTAATGAAAATGACGATTCTATTTTTTATAGCTAGGTAGAAAAAATTATTTAAAATATTTTTTTTAATTGTGTGTGTGCGTGTGTGCTCGTTAAGCGTATAATTGTATGTGTGATTTATGGAGAAAAAAATGCAAGTCATTGCGGTTTTTAGTACTTTGTGTGTGAGTAAGAGTGTGCGTGTTTGGTTTCATGCTAATTAAATATCGGTAGGGCAATATATTAGACTAACAAAATGTTTCGTCAAGTGTTTGTTTTGTGTTTTACGAAAAGGTTTTTATAGAAGAATACAAAATTACAAATAGAAAGACAAACGAAAAAAAAAAAGAAAATCTGCAATTAAACATGGTTTAATAAAGTTGTTTTTAATATAGAACTGGGAAAGAAGAAATTACTTACCCATGCACATCAAAAATGCTATGGCTTCATATGCACACAAAAGTATTTTCAACATTTTTTGCTTTTTTATCTTTTTTTAAATAGTTCTGATATTACAGTAATTTAAAACAGACAGGAGTTTAATATCATATTGTTCTTTTTCACTTTATCTTGTATGTCATCCATTCTTTTTTTTTTAGCACACCCCACCTCAACCGATGAATTTGTACATATACTTTTTTGTAAATAAAAAAAAAACGTCACACCATTGGAGATAATGTTAAGTAGGTTTTACCCATAGAGTGAATGTGGTATTTTGATAATTGAAACTAGTTTAGAGAATAGACCAAGCGCACAACAGTCAACCCTAATCTCACCCACTCCATTTTGGCCCTATGCAAAATCTGATTTTATAAAGAAAATTTACAATACTGAACTTTTTTGTAACTTTTTTTAAAGATAAATAAAATCTTATTGTTTACCCACATCTCAAATTGTTACCACAACGCAGCGTGTATATAATTGTCTTTCTAATCACCCACTGACACTACTCCATCTAACATCAACCCAGCGACTATACATTTCCTCACACATTCACGTCATAACATACCTTTCTGTTTAACATCAAGAGAGGCTTTAAGGGATTCAAATAAATCCATAGTACCAGGAATTTCTTGCCAAAAACTCTCCAAGTAATCTTTCATTGTCAAGACAAACACGTTCAAAGTTTTATACCCCAATTCTTCAACCATCTGAAAGAACAAATATAATTCGAAATCATAGGATTTTATACTGAGAATAAAAAACAAGGCCTTCATAATATTTATCTTCTACAAATTTGGAAATTTTAATTTTTATGAAAAGGTAACAAATTCCAACATCTATATAATAAATCAGCTCGCCCCTCTCTTAGTATGACGATAACGCTGTCAATATGCATGCACTGAATCAAAGGGATGTAATTCATCCAAACTCGATGCAGCAGTAGTATTAATACAGCTGTCTTTGTATATGTAAACAAGAAGCAGATGACAACTGATTACAAAAGTTATAGTTATGAAAGTTATCAAACAAAATTTGTTGAAGAAAAATACGTAAAAACAATACAGCTGTACAAATTCAACTAATTTTGTTTTTATTAAGTGGAATATTGTTTTTATTGAAAAGAAGTATGGTTACAAATAACTTTATTCAAAATAAAGCTAAATATGGCAAACCAGAAGAATCCCCGACTCAAAATCTGCAGCAAACGGTGTTCAGATAGATTTAGTTCCTGATATTAAACTTCATCCGTAATATAACTTCCGGCAAGAGTTTCAGTTTCCCAAATTTATTAATTAAATTGTTAGGTGAAAGAAAGTACAGAATAGTCAACAAAGTTCCCCCCCCCCCTGTCCATGTTAAGAATGGCTTTCTAAATAATAACGTTATTATTTTAGCACGGTCAGTAAACTGTAGCTGTAGAAGATTATTTAGAAAGCCATTCTTAACATGGGGATATGGTGACTTTGTTAACTATTTTGTACTTTCACCTAATAATTTAATAAATAAATTAATAAAAAAAAAAAATAGTACAAAACTTGGCAAACCACAAGAGTAAACAACCCAAAACAGGAAATCTTTAATATCAGGAACTGAATTTGATCGGATACTGTTTGCTGTAGACTTTGAGCCGGGGATTCTTCTGGTTTTCCTAAAAGTTAATGTCTTGTTTGTACTTTTATTATAACAATTCTATATAATAATTGTGCTTATACTTATCGTAGTTAGTTAAAATCATAATACTATCAATATTCATGCGCTAAATCAAAGGAATGTAATTCATCCAGACTCAACACAATAGTAGTATTAATAGTTTTATTTGTAAATAAGCAGATGACAACTGATTTTTTTCTCAGAGTTAGTTTAATTACAAAAGTTTTCTAAAAAGTTATTAGAAAAAAAAATGTGTAAAAAAAGCTAAAAATATATATTTGACTTTTACTGTAAAATGAAACGAATATCGAAATTTTTTATATTTCATAGTATTTGCACCATTGAAGAAATTCAAGTTCTACTTTAGAAAAATAATGTTTAAACACCACGTAGAAAGCAATCTTTGTTTATTCTTAATTTTTCTTATAAAATGTAGAAAAGAGTTTTATCTTACTGCAAGATCATGCGTGACGAGAATAATGGGTTTTTGTCCTTCAAGATGATTGTAGAACCATTGCGAAACCTGATAACAGCATCTGAAACAAAGAAACAATAAAAGCTTTTGGATAATTAGGAAAATTTTTAACGCTAAGAAATAATAAAAAGGACAGGCTACAGGAATTTGTGCTTCACATGGGTATGCGTATCAACATATCAACGACTAATGTTCTCTCCAACTTGATCTCTCCGGAGATCTGGAGACCACTATTTTAGAGAATGTAGAGTCATTTGTGTACCTTGGGTCCATCATTATTCAGGCTGGGCACGGATGGCAGTGGTCAATCGTCAAGTTGGGGTTGCTAAATTCGCCTTTGTGCACCTCCAACAATCCTTATGGGGGCATCGGGAGATCTTTATATCAACAAATCATCATCTGTCATCAGGTCGATCCTTCTCTATGGCTGCAAGACACTGCCAATGAGGGTGATTGATTGGCAGAAGTTGAAAGATTGACAACGACTGCCTCTGCATTGCCGGTGAGTCAACTGTGTTAACTTATCTCCCTTGCATTGAGATATAAGAGTTCTATTCCTTTGTGATAAGTTTTTAGATTGATCTCCATTGCTTGTTTTTGTTGGTTATTGACTGGAAAAACAAAGATGGTGGTTTGGACAAACAGACGTGTGTCCATGACTGGATTTATGCAACAAGTAAACTAACAAACCGTGTTCCAATTGCTGTTCTTCGTCAACACTTTAATGTAAAGTCTCTGCTGTCTGTGTTGCTGCAGTGACATCTTCAATGATTTTGGCATGCAGTTCAACGACCAAATGGAGAATTAATTTCTGCCTGGGTGGTGCAAGCGTATCAATGGACAGCTAAGGATCTGGACAACAACCTCTTCCTTCCTCCTCTACATGTGACCAATAAACTTCAACCCTTTTTACTTTCAATACTGATTTTATGCCTCTTAGTTTACCATATAGCGCCATGTTTGTTAATCTATCCGTCCAAGTATAACCAAGTATTGCTTGCAACATTTGAGTGTAAGTCACATCAAACTGGCTTCTCATTATGCTTGCAATTATCCAGCTTTCAGCACTGTACATCACTCTCTACAGTTGGTTTGAAGAAGCAGATTTCAAGCTTCGATCTTAAGTTTGATTTCCAAATCTTATCCAACCTATTCAGTGTCTTCCACGCCAATTCGAACTTCTTCCATGTCTCTTTTGCTCTTTGCTATCACAACTCTAATGTTAACAGTACATAACACAAATTTATCAGCAGCAGCCACCCCTTAAAATACAACTCTTTTTCACTGTAGTAAGGGCGGTGGCAATGTGGTAATGTCAGAGCTAACAGCTAACAGGATTCTGGTGAAAAGCCAAGATTTGGCATCAGGATCCGTCGTCCTCTGGTCGTCTCTACCTTTATGTGGGGCAAGCAAAGACATATCAGCCGTGGAACTACAAATCAATGGAATGAAGTGGCAACATTGCTTCTGCGCCATTCCTTTGTATGCTCTGGCCAAACCTCCCCAGACTTCTTCCCAGAAGGAATATAACAACGTGTTCATCTGTTGCCATGACCACAATATGTATTCAATCAAATAAGCTGTTTTTTATTCATCTAACATATAAAGTTATCTCGTCGGATTTTCAAAGTCAGACTCAAATAGCATTTAAGATGACAATTTCCATTTGTTATTGTTGTACCGTGTTATTGGCAATATAATAATGTACTCAGCTACAATTTATTGTAAAAATTAGTTAATCCACCTCAGACGACTGCTAATATGAAATATTTTTAAACAATCATCTACAAATAAAAATTAGCAAAGGGGATAACTCATTTTAAATTTAAGAGTATAATAGGAGTTGTCTACCTTAAATAAAAAACTTACTTCACTGTATCTCAGAAAACGCTGGGTAGGTACAGTTTAAAATGTATATTTATATATTATTTCATTAATGATATCTATATCTAGACATGCATGGGTACTTATGCTGTTCAGTGGCCGTATGAAAAAATTATTTTTTTATAAAAACAATATTATATACTTATTCAGCGTTATATTCTTACTCACTGTACAAAAAAGTAGAAAAAATTATCCACTAGAACATAATTACAAGTATTTTTCCATTCTGCGTATCATAACAACAATTCGTTCACTAAGCCTCCGTCTTCTTTCTTAAGAAGATTTCGAATTATCTGCCCTTGAAATCTTCTTAAAGTAGATGGAGGCTTAATGAACGAATCGCTGAATAAGTATATAATATTGTTTTTATAAAAAAATAATTTTTTCATACGGCTGCTGAACAGCATAAGTACCCATGCATGTTTCATCTTCATTTAGACTCATCAATGTGGCTATATAAAGCTGACCCACCGGCTGATAAACTCAAACCTCAGTCACTACTGAAAGTTAAGATCCAACATCTTAGTCGATGCGCCCACCGAGACAACTGCAGAAATGAGAAGGAAATATATCATATATATCTTTACGATATACTAAGAGGGTTCAAAGACAAGAAGTTTACATTAAAGCCAGACAGATTAAAAGAGAAAAAAAGGGTTTACTCACCTTGACTGCCATTTTGAAGCTTCTTCTCCAGGTTGTCGTTCACAATAAACAGACTGATGAAATTCATTATAAAATATAACAGAACCCTTTCGAGGGTCCCCAAGAAGAGTTTTAAGACGTTTCATTTGGCGATGTGTACCTTCATACTGTATCTGAAACAAGATATTAAAAGCTGACGATGTTATAATTTTCACGCAAACGTAAAAATATCAGAGTAAAACAAGAACGGATCCATCCTTAAGATGTGTTCATTCAATCTGGTCATTTAGCGACAAAAATTATATTTCAAACTTAAGCGTGATGGGACGACGGACAGAAATAAAAATGCTCCATAGAGACACAATGATCCATCTAAAAAAAATGTCACAGAAAAACATTAGCAATAAAAGTCGGAAATAATTAAATAAAAGGTCATGCCTAAGCCTAAACGCTCACAGTACCAAAACTTAACCTTGGTTTTATAGCATTAAGTGGGATGCATGGCCTGAACTACTCCCAAGACAGGACGCTAGTCTGTCGCAAAATAACTAAATAACACTAGAATTTGCGTGCTCATAAAAATAAATAAAAATTCTCTGATCTACAGGCTGATTCATAAGTCACTTAGCTATTTATTTTTGAAATTCTAAAGTTAAAAAATACGGCAATACAAAACAGAAAGTTTATTCAACAAATTCATTTATAGGAGTTTAAAATTACAGCAAATTTTCAAAATTTCCACCTTCGTTCTGCATGCATAGCTCCATTCTTTTTTGCAAGGAATTTACGACTCTTTGTAGCATATTTGATTGATTATGGTGTTGTGCGAAGGAGGCTTTCTGTTCACATCACGTTTCCATTGCCTTTCAACAAGTGTGGGAGATTCATCAAATTTGGCCATATGAAGAACAATAAAAATTCGCTCTTCAATTGTAAATGACATTTTAAATAGCTAAGTGAAGTGACTTATGAATCACCCTGTATATTAATAAAACTAGCAAAAATACACGACCATAGGGAGCATATTTTTGCTAGTATATATAACAAACATACACTACACTAACCCCCCCCCCCAAAAAAAAAGAGGTTATGCCTTGAAGGATGGTGTCATGACAACAGAACAGATACATTATCCACCCCCCCCCCCCGAATTGAGCATTGAATGATAGTACAATAGTCTGAAATAGAAATAATAGTATAGTTCGGCTTCAAACAAACAGATACCAAATCTCCATTAGTAGAAGATTATAAGACTATGTGTATGTTTTTCTCGCACCAATGTTACTTCAATTATTACACAGTGAATTATTTCTATTTTTATTTACTATTAATCAAATATTCATTGAAATCAAAAATGCAATAAGCGTTGACTAAAACGGAATTTTTTAAAAATCCTATTTCAAGCCTCATTCACATTCACTCCCTTCTCCCTTTTGTTCGCACACAAGGCTGACAGTCTTTTTTTCCTCACTGCATTCGTTAGTTTGACAATGTTAGTTTTTGCAGGTTCTTTTTTTGGGGGGGGGGGGGGGGATGTGTCGTCGTTGTCCCACATACAGCGCCTGATATTCCCAAATCGTCAGTTATCTGGTACTGATTAAGCTCAGCATAGCTTAATTTTGGTGATGTCATGGGAACTGCTGTGCCAACGTGATTATACCGTATGGAAATTGTTTACGACTAATTGGCTATGCCAAGTCCAAATCCTATCAGAACTATTCTGTTCATTTATTCCCTAATACTGTTGGGAAAGGTATGAACCCACATTTCCTTCCATCTATGGGTAACATAGCAACTTGTGTACAATTAATTGTATACACTGAATCGGGTACACTCGGTATTGTTTTGGAATTAAATAACCCAAAAAATATTGATTTGCCGTAAGACAAACAAAACAAACCAAAATAGTCTCTCGATAAATGAGGGGGGGGGGGGGGCTCTAAGATGCCGAAAAACTTTCTATTCAAATAGCTTCTTTCCTCGGACCACTTGTTTCTGGAATTCCCTACCTGATCCCTGTTCCCTGACTGTACTAATATGCAGAAATTTAAATGTAATGTGAACAAACATCTTGCTGCACAACTTAGGATGCCCACTATGAATCTGACCCCTAATCATAGTAACCCCTTACATCTCAGTATCAATACACCTGGTTTGGAGTGAAATAAAGTTTTTAAAAAAAAAAACGGAAATTTTACTTGCAAAAATATAAATAGGGGCTCAGATATTTTCAACTAGCAGTATCTATCCAGCGTTGCTATGTAGTATATTTGCTTGCAATTTGTTTTGGTTTTCTTTTTTTTTAACTTTGCTGGGTTTTTTTTCTCAATTCTCTAAAATATTGAAAAGCCCTTTAACCCACCCGTGACGTCACTAGTTGGCCGCTCCTGGGTTGGTTAGTCACGTGATCCTGTTGGTACAAAAGTTGCTGCTCCGAAGAAGGCCACGGTTGTTGAAGAGGCCTCTCATAAGGTCACATCCACCCCCACGTGTTTGTTTAGATAAGTGAGTAACCGTTGAGGGGGAATCAGCGACTCGGGATTCCTGTGGAATGAAAGGTCATTCATGCAGAACTGTTGAAGGGAAGAAATCAAGTCCGTTGTGGTTTTCTTAGAAAATAATTATTCTTAATAATGAATAATGAAATAAAATATACACTTGTTGAGCCAGTTGGCCAGATAATGTTGAGTTCACTCTGGTATGTAATTGGACCGATGGACAATTTATCCCTCTATCAGTAGCGTGCTGTTCTAAGCTTGGGTGAGGACACACGTATCCCGATAGGTGTGATATCTTTCACGGATAGAGAAGGGTTCTTATGTCCGTTTCTCTCATTGATTAATTCACGGTCTGCTTGGTGTAACTCTGGCTAGTCCTCGCCCAATGCTTATCACCGACTGGCTCGTCCTCGCCCAATGCTTATCACCGACTGGCCAGTCCTCGCCCAATGCTTATCACCGACTGACTAACTCTCTCAACTTCAACTCACTTATATGGAAATCGCTTGTGAATCTAACAACAAAGTTCAACTTCGATAATGTTATTGAGACATAAGATTTTTATAGGTCACTCTGACAATATAAACCAAACTTGAAAATTGTTTATCCTTATCCAAATTATAAGTATATTACATTTCCACTGTTTTCCATTTCGAAACAACAAGGTTCAATTCCGATAATGCCATCTGAGATTGAAGATGTTTTGAGGTCACTGACCATATACATTGATATATGAACTTGTTTATCTTCAGTGAAGAAATGTTATTTATCAAGCTAATTCTCATTTTGTTTATTTGAGGTCCAATGTTGGTCAATGTTTATGGATACAGAAGAGGTCTATAGGTCACTCTGACAATATAAATTGATACTCTTATTTCAAACCAGAATTTATACTATATTCTACTGGGCCTATTTATACTAGTCGTGTATGCTGAGCGCCGACCTTCGTAGGGCCAGTTAATATTGTCACAATATGATTTTTTTTGTTCCAATCAAATTGACGAATACAGAGCTACTGCTCTTTTTTCTTTTTAAGATGGTGGTCATTTGAAAATAATTCTGACCCTAACAAAGTATTTTCTGGAAGGAATTAAATGGAATTGCATTTTATTCTTATTAACAACATGCTGCAACGATCCACAAGAAAAACTGACGAACCAGAATCAAATATTCATTTGTAAGAAGAAAGCTATCGATGACAAAAAACAATAAAGAGACTGACTTCATTTTATATATTAAAAGAAGAAAGATATCATCAAATAATATAACAGTAAATACTGCACAGAAATTAATAATTGAATTATGAAGAATCATCAAAGATCTGTTCAGTGAATCAAAATAATATCGAAATATTTACCAATGTCCTTTTAAAGATGCAATCTATAATTCTTGTTTTCATAGTAGTTAAAGCCAGAGTGATGTCCCTTTGCCTTATTGACTGCCTGTTTTGTCAAAACTTCAGTTTTAAAAGCTTTTTTGCAGAAGGTTCTAATATATTCTTATATTATCATTAAAATAAGTTTTGTTCTTTATCATCATCATCATCATCATCATCATCATCATCATATTCGGTTTCACGTCAGTTTTACATGCTGGCATGTGTTCGATGGCTTTAAGAAATTGACTTCCAAACGAACCTATCTCTGGCCAGGTCTTTATTTATTCCTCTTTCTCTCAAGTCCATTTTTATATCACTTTCTCCCACGTTTTCTTTCGCCTTCCCCTGTAAACTGGATCTTTAGTGTCCTACATGCACTGACCTAAGAACTCTCATCCATTCTTTCAATGTGGCCATACCATCAAAGTCTCCTGTTCTGCACATATCTCCCTATATTGTCCAGATTTAATCTTTCTCTGTGGTCATCAAAACAAAGTCTGTCTTTAAGACTCACATGACACATCCATCATATCATTCTTATATCATTTCTCTCCATGCAACGCATATCCTCAACCCTCACTGGCCAGGTTTCACTTCCATAGATCATCACACTACATACACATGCTTGATAGACTCTTTCCTTAGTAAAATAAAATTTCAGAATGTAATTTTAACATTATGTAGGAGACTTCATAACAGTGTATCTTTTCTTAAGTTTTTTATTTTTTATTTTTAACTTAGTTAACCCCAAAAAAGGCAAGTTGCCATTGTAGACGTAAGGAGCTACTGAGTATTAGGGTGAAAAGTTTGGGGGTCATCCTAAATTGGGAGCTGTGTGTGCAGCGAGATGCTTCGCTTGTTCACATAAGTTTTAAATTTCTGCATGGCGGTACCGTCGGGAAACAGGGAGCAGGGAGGGAATTCCAAATGCCGGCAGCTCAAAGACAGAAGCTATCGAAGTAGAAGGTTCTCCGGCATCTGAGGACCTCCACAGTGAATGGATGTGATTTAGCTGATTGTCAGGTTGGTCGAGTGTATTTACGCCAAGGGGGCACCAAGGCAGCAAGTTCATCGGAGCACATTCCATTGAAGTACTTGTAAGACAAGCACAAGGATGTAACATTGCGGCAATGGGACAGGGGCTGGAGCTTGGTGGATAGTGAGGGACCTATTAGATTAGAGACGCTTTTTTGGACCTTGTTTAAGAGGGAGAAATTAGTGGATGGTGCACCAGCTTAGATGTGACAACAGTACTCCATGCATGGGCAGATGGTGGCTTTGTAGAGGTATAGGATACTGTCAGGTGTGAGAAGTTTTCTAGCATGGTAGAGGGAGCCCACTTTCTTTGCAGCAGCCTTGGCAATGTCTTCTATGTATTTGTTCCAATTCATGTTACCTGTGAATGTTAGGTTGAGGAGTTTGAACAGTGGACTCTCAGGTAGGGTGTATTTGCCATGTAATCGGTGGTTGGAGAGGTTTCTTGTAGTTGTTGAAGGAAAGGAGGTTTGTCTTAGCAACATCAAATGTTACCATCCATTTATGACCCCATTCCCCTACAGAGTGGAGGTCACTTTTTAAGGATTCAGCCATTGCCTCGGATATGTGTGCATCCGTTTTACCCGCATGACTAGAGTAGAGCATGGTGTCGTCAGCAAATATACCCATCTCAGACACAATGTCATCGGGGAGGTAGTTTATGAAAATCAGGAACAATAAAGGTCCAAAGATTGGTCCCTAGGGTTCCCATGCATTTATGTCATGTTGTTTGGATGAACGGCCATCGAGGACAACCTGGATCTTTCTTTTGTATAGGAAGTATCTAATTATATTGAATATTCATCCAGTAATACCATATGAATTGATTTTTAGAAGACCTTTATGCCAGAACTAGTTGAAGGCTTTGGGTATATCAAGCGCTACCGCCATAGCTTCACTTGCCTTGTCCAGTGTATGCTATATGCGTTCAGAGATGACCATTAGGATATCCATAGACCGTGTTTGCCTAAATCCATACTGATGGTCAGAAAGAAGTTTAGCATTAACGAGGTGCCGGACTATTGCTAGACTGATTAAGGATTCAAAGATTTTAGCAAAGAGCGTGAGTAGACTGATGGGGCGATAATTCTGAGGGTCAGTTCTATCTCCAGAATTCTTGAAGACTGGTACCACAAAGGCAATTTTCCAGCTCTCAGAGCAGCAAGATTCAGCAAGGCATTTGTTGTAAAGTTTGGAGAGGACAAGAGCCAGTTCAGCAGAGCATTTCTTTATTACTATTACTGGTATAAGATCAGGCCCACATGCTTTGGAGGTGTCAAGGTTTTTTATGATGTCCTGGACATGAGATGGGGTGATGGTGACGTCATCAAATGTGGCTTCAGTCCGCAATGAGAAATTTAGGAGAGAGTGGTTTGCGGAGTCCAAAGTAGAGTTTAAGGCGAAATGCTGGGCAAGTAGTTCAGCCTTATCAGTTGCCGTGCAAACACCAGCATTGTGGTTTGACAGTGGGGAAATTGCCGATTGTCCATTGTTCATCACATCATTGAAGATTTTCCAGAAATCGCGAGTACCTAGTTTCTGTGACTTAATGAGTTTTCTGGTCATCTCTGTATACCTTATCTTTGCTTCATCTATTACAGTCTTACAATGATTTATTGACGCTATAAGTAGCAATACACATCGACCAGAAAACTGTTTGGATAATCGCAGATTTGAGGGTAGTTCTATTAAAATAGTCATATCTTAAAACTAAAGCACTTTAAGTGCTCAAAATACCATCATTTTGTTAGGAAATGAATATCCTTTCAGGTGCATTCATGAATAATAATATACATTATATATTTTTAAGAGTTTTGAGCAAATAAAGGCAAAAAAAATGCTAACGCTATTTTCAGCAATTTAAGTCACTTTTTTCTTTGACCCCCCCTTTGTTTAAAAGTCTCGTACCATTGCTGTGTGTGGAATTTCGTCCTGAAATTTGGAGACTAATCAGAGAAAGTATCACTTTTAATGTTTGTTGGTGTACAAAGTAATTCGGCTCATTCATTTTTTTGAAATTTTAAAAATAAGACTTCAACTCGCCGTCGGTGGAACATTTTTGCAAAATACATTTCCGTCGCCCAATTAGTAAGTAAATCAATCATTTTACTTTTTTATGCATTAAAATTATAATTGTATATATGTGTTCTCTTTTGGTAGTCCTGATATTTCATGACCCTATCCGGAAAAAAAAGACGTTTTCTATTTATAGTTTGAAAAACATTGTAGTAGCAGTTATAAACACGAGGCGATTTTTGTTTATTTTCATTCTAGAACGAATTTGAAAACTTTTAAAATATGAATATAAAAAATGTTACATTTTTCGTACCCAACTAGTAAATAAATTAATCTTTTATCTTTTTGTATGCATTAAAATTATAATTGTATGTTGTTTTGTCTTTCCGTAGTAGTAATTTTAAATTACCTTATCCGAAAAAATATTGTCCTTTTTTTGAGCGAAAGTAAACAATGGCTGCTAGTATTGCTGATATAACATCAGCAGCAGCTAACTAGTCTTGTAAAGCTTTGTAAAAATACGATAAAAATATTTTTGTGTTTAAAAAGGTTAATCCTATTTGGTTCTTTTATAAAAAATACTGGTTTTCACCCAACTTTCGAACTTCTAGTAGTAATGACTTTCTAGTCGCCAATTTAAAAAAAAAATTAAGATTCTACTTTTTTAGGCGATTACGTGTAAACACCCTTAAAGTCTTGGCGAAAAAAAGAAAAAACAAAACAAAAAATAATTTAGAATTTAGAGTGGGGGATCAGTTTCGCATATAAATTTAATGTAAAATGATCTCCGATTTCCCGGCCATTCTTGCTTTTTAGTGATATTTATAAAATAAATAATTACTCTACCATTAACTCTAGGTACGACTAACAAGCCCACCTCCTAAAAATGCCTTCTTGAACGTATCGTACCATTAACCTTAAATATGAGTGGCAAGCCACCCCCTAAAAAACTCCCTTAACCCTAACACTAAGTCCGACTAGCAACCTCCATCCAAAACAAAACTCCTTCCTTAACCTTATCACTAACCCTAAGTCCGAGTAGGAAGCCCTAATCCTACAAAAAAAGCCCATTAAAACCAAACATAATAGTCTAAAAAAAATTTTTTTTTAAAGCAGACCCCCATAAAAAAAATGCACAGGATTTATTTGCCATAGAAAAAAATTGATTAATGCCCTAAAACGCTAGAATGGCCCGGAAATGGTGAATTATTCTACATTAAATATATGTGAAACTAATCCCCCACTCGAAATTCTAAATGAATTGTTTTTTTTCTTTCTGCTAAGTTTTCAGGGTGTTCACACTTAATTGCCCCTAGCCCTACCACTAACTGAAGTTCAAGTGGTAAGCCCCCCCCTCCTCCCACAAAGACCCTCATAATCGTCTAAAAAAAAAAAGAAAAAAACAAGAAAAACGCACAGGATTTATCTCCCATAGAAAAAATAATTAACTGTCCTAAAACGCTAGAATGGCCTTGAAATGGGGGATTATTTTATGTGAAACTGATCCCCACTCTAAATTCTAAAATAATTGTTTTTGTTTCTTTCTTTCTGCCAAGTTTTTCAATTTTTTTTAATTGCCTAAATAAAAAAAGTAGAATCTCATATTTTGGGGAGGTAAGGAGGTGAGTTAGCGGAAGGTGTTAATCTACAATAATGCCAAAGAAAACAGTCCTAGTATTAGATTTTAGTTTCTTGTACATAAAATTTATTACAATTCAACTTTGAGTTTTCTAACTTCTTTCTTTTAATGGATACATGGTATTTTTAAGATATTGCAGCATATTTATGTGCACTTAGTGCAGATTACTTGGAAACCATTAATTTCTGGAGATTTTCAGTGGCACATTCTGATTCCTTGTACAAAAATACATTTATATGGTAAATTTCATTGCTTAATCTTGTATTTTAACAAAGATATAACATTTTTACTGAAAAATTAGTGTAAAAAATGTGACGAAACGCATATGGTCTTAAAGAGGGGAAAATATCCAATCGTGTGAGGCACAAAAATAGTCATAACTTCCTTATTTTTAGTCAGATTTAAAAAATTTAAAAAGATTCTTTCTTAGATCATCAAGCTCTTTCTATATATGCCATTATTGAGATATTTTAAGCAATTTAAATTTTTTCATGTGTATTACTACTATAAGTTTCTGTCTATTTGTAGTTGACTTGTGGCGGTTGAATTGTCGGAATACTAGCTGCCTCTGAGCAATAACAGTTGCACAGTTCGAGGTGAACCATTGTGGAGAGTTGGGCTTGCTGTAGAATTTTCTGCATGGGGGCATGTGCTTCAATGCCTGCTTGGATCGATTCGGTTACCTCATTTACACACTGATCAGCATGAAGAGAAAAAGTTTCACTCCATGGGGCGTCTCTGATGTGATCTCTGATGGATTCCCAATCAGCCAGCTTGTAGTATCTCATCGTTTTGAGCAATAATTTTCCATTTCTTTTTTTTGGGAGGTGGGGCTATAGAAGTAGTAAAAAATACTATAATCAAAGAAATATAGCTAAAATACCTGAAAGCACTACTCATCATAAAAATTCCTTAGATAAATAAAAACAGGAAAAATACTTTAATTTGTAAAAGTAAAATAAAAATTCAAGATTTATAAAATCAAATAGGATATAAATATATTTATATTTACACTGTGATATACAGTCTGCGGAAAGATGATTCCACGAATATCGGACATTTCCCAGATTTCCAGGTAGTCTCTTGCAATTTGGCAGTCAGGAATGACATAATGAGACACATCAACTGGAAGTAACGTATCTTTATCTGAAATTAAACAACAAAAATAGCATCACTTCATTTAGCAGTGAGGATTTGTGATAGAAACGAAAATATAAAAACGGTATAAAAAAAGCTAGAAAGATGAAAAATACAATACCTGACCTCTGTTTATATCATAGCCCTTCAAAGTTCAAGTTATTTTAAAGCCTTTAAACTGGTGAACAGAGGTAAAACTTGGTTCAAATTAAAGTTGAACGGCAAAAGTATAGAAGATTTTAAGATAGAATATAATTATGTTTTGGAATTTTTTTTAGATGAGGATTGATCATTTATATTATTTGGATTATTCGGACTACTGTTCTCATCTTGGATGTTATTTACAAGGTCTGTATGGATACGTGGTGTAATGGATAAAGTGCTATGTAATAATCAGTTCTAAGTGACAGTCTTCTGGAGGCTGAAGGTTCAATCCTCAGTGCAAGTGATACTAATAATACAATTATGAATTACTTAAGACTTCTACCCGTTTATTAGAGTTGGGCGGTTTTGAAATTTTGGTTTCGGTATCGGTTTCGGTTTTTTTCCCTTAAAACCTCGGTTTACGGTTCGGTTTTTCGGTTTTTTTGAAAAAATTTTTTTTACTATGGAAGCTATTCATTCTCTTGTGTGATGATTAGTTATTATTCAACGTTTAGTTGAATTATGCCACTGTTTCGATAATTTTGTGACTGAATCATTCTCCATGATATGAATCATATAAGTTTTAAGGTGTTAACTGTTGTAATCAAAGTTCTGATACCTTTTTAACAGTTAACTCGTTAAAACAGTGACCAAAGATTCATGAAAGATTTCTGAAGAATAAAACTGAGTTTGAATATACATTCTATCTAATTCTTTAACCCATCAGAAGCTAAAATATAACTCAGAAATGCAAGAAATTAAA
The DNA here is from genome assembly GCA_963556195.1 of Sepiola atlantica. Classification (NCBI taxonomy): domain Eukaryota; kingdom Metazoa; phylum Mollusca; class Cephalopoda; order Sepiida; family Sepiolidae; genus Sepiola; species Sepiola atlantica. The sequence continues at coordinate 109,450,604 of OY744527.1, forward strand.
AAACGAAAATTTATTTAAACAAACAAAATAATTTTACAAATAAAATTAAGCAAAAATGATGATGAAAATGAAATATTGTCAAAATTATTTGACAGATAAAAATTTTAATTTTTTAATAGGTGAAAATGTTTGCAAGACGTGTCTTGTCGCGTAAAATAAACACACCATATACTTCTCGAATTGCCGGTGTTGACTGTTGGGATGTCTGTCATTTTGTGTGCTCGAAGTTCTGTCAACTGGTGCGTGTTGGGCTTAATATTTGTTTTTAAGACAGGGTAATAAAACTTTATAGACATGCGTAAAAGACTAGTAGTACACCCGAAAACCGCGCCAAGGGAAAAGGAAGGATGGTTAAAAAAAAAAGTAGAGATTATTAATTCACCTAAAGTCATTTTTTAAGCTTTAAGGTAATTTTAGTCATAGAATTCATGACTTGGATTAAAGTTTAATAATTAAACTTTCGAATAAATTGTCAACTCTAAATAAATACCATATTAACAATTTAGTAAAATATAAATCGTTGCATAGTCTACTTTTTGAATAACCCATTTTTGGGAGAGAAAACGGTATAGTTGAGAGATAGTTCTCTAGAAATTACAATTTATGTATGAAGTGGCTTTTCAAAAGTAAACAATGAAATGCCTAATGTTTAAAATAATTTTAAAAATCCGAATAAAGCGACACTAGCATTGGCAACTACTTTTTTTCTTTTTAAATGTTTATACTTACTCACTACTTTTCGTTTATTTACTTTTACAAGTATTTTTTTTTAATTTCATTTTAATAACTTATTTTTTTTTAGATAACTCTGAAACAAACAAATAATTATTTTACAATTTTGAGTTGAATCAAATAGATTTTCGACATCATACGGAACGCGTTTGATTTTTTCTTTTTCATTTGAAAATAGTTTATGCTAAAAATACGATGTCATGTTGTCTGTCGTATTTCTCTGTTTTTCATTTGAAAATTCAAAATGTTAATGATAAACAAACTGTAAACAAAGATTTCTTCCTACAAGTAGCAATACACATGAAAAAAATTTAAATTGCTTAAAATATCTCAATAATGGCATATATAGAAAGAGCTTGATGATCTAAGACAGAATTTTTTTAAATCTGACTAGAAATAAGGAAGTTATGACTATTTTTGTGCCTCGCACAATTGGATATTTTCCCCTCTTTAATACCATATGCGTTTCGTTACATTTTTTACACTAATTTTTCAGTAAAAATGTTATATCTTTGTTAAAACACAAGATTAAGCAATGAAATTTACCATATAAGTGTACTTTTGTACAAGGAATCAGAATATGCCACTGAAAATCTCCAGAAATTAATGGTTTCCAAGTAATCTGCACTAAGTGCACATAAATATGCTGCAATACCTTAAAAATACCATGAATCCATTAAAAGAAAGAAGTTAGAAAACTCAAAGTTGAATTGTAATACATTTTATGTACAAGAAACTAAAATCTAATACTAGGACTGTTTAAAAATGAATATATTGCAAGATTTTTTTAGCATTATTGTAGATTTACACCTTCTGCTAACTCACCCCCTTACCTCCCCAAAATATGAGATTCTACTTTTTTTTATTTAGGCAATTACATGTTAACACCCTGAAAAACTTGGCAGAAAGAAAGAAACAAAAACAATTATTTTAGAATTTAAAGTGGGGATCAGTTTCACATAAAATAATCCCCCATTTCAAGGCCATTCTAGCATTTTAGGACAGTTAATTATTTTTTCTATGGGAGATAAATCCTGTGCGTTTTTCTTGTTTTTTTTGTTTTTTTTCTTTTTTTTTAGACGATTATGAGGGTCTTTGTGAGAGGAGGGGGGCTTACCACTTGAACTTCAGGTTAGTGGTAGGGCTAGGGGCAATTAAGTGTGAACACCCTTAAAACTTAGCAGAAAGAAAAAAAAAATCATTTAGAATTTCGAGTGGGGGATTAGTTTCACATATATTTAATGTAGAATAATTCACCATTTCCGGGCCATTCTAGCATTTTAGGGCATTAATCAATTTTTTTCTATGGCAAATAAATCCTGTGTGTTTTTTTTATGGGCGTCTGCATTTTTTTTTTTTTTTTTTTTAGATGATTATGTGTGGTTTTAATGGGCTTTTTTGTAGGATTAGGGCTTCCTACTCGGACTTAGGGTTAGTGATAAGGTTAAGGAAGGGGTTTTGTTTTGGATGGAGGTTGCCATTCGGACTTAGTGTTAGGGTTAAGGGAGTTTTTTAGGAGTGGCTTGCCACTCATATTTAAGGTTAATGGTACGATACGTTCAAGATGGCATTTTTAGGAGGTGGGCTTGTTAGTCGTACCTAGAGTTAATGGTAGAGTAATTATTTATTTTATAAATTTCACTAAAAGGCAAGAATGGCCGGGAAATCGGAGATCATTTTACATTAAATTTATATGCGAAACTGATCCCCCACTCTAAATTCTAAACTATTTTTGTTGTTTTGTTTCTTTTTTTCGCCAAGACTTTAAGACGTAATCGCCTAAAAAAGTAGAATCTTAATTTTTTTTTTAAATTGGCGACTAGAAATTCATTACTACTAGAAGTTCGAAAGTTGAGTGAAAACCAGTATTTTTTATAAAAGAACCAAATAGGATTAACTTTTTTAAGCACAAAAAGTATTTTTATCTCACTTTTAAAGAAGTTTATAAACTAATTTTACAAAACTTTACAAGACGCTGCTGCTGATTGATTGTTATATCAGCAATACTAGCAGCCATTGTTGACTTTCGCTCAAAAAAAGGACAATATTTTTTAGGATAAGATAATTTAAAATTACTATTACCGAAAGACAAAACAACGTACAATTATAATTTTAATGCATAAAAAAAGATGAAAGATTAATTTATTTACTAGTTGGGTACGAATAATGTAACAACATTTTCTATATTCATATTTTAAAATGTTTAAAATTCGTTCTAGAATGAAAATAAACAAAAATCGCCTCGTGTTTATAGCAGTAATTACAGTAATATATTTGTTCAATCTGTCCTCTTACTAATATAACATTTTTTGGTAATATTCAATTTTATTCAAATCGGAAAATCTTTTCAACCGTGTTTCCTTGTATATGGTGGCTTACTGTAGCAAAAACACAATACCGAACGGTTACGGTTTAAAAAAAAAAAAACCGATTCGGTATTCGGTATGGAGACGAAACCGAAAAACCGCGGTTTTTCGGTAAAACCGCCCATCTCTACCGTTTATGGCAAAGGAACGAGAGCAAGCTACCCTCGTGGATTAAATAAAGGGTTCCATTGAGAATTCCGTACAGATACCCGAGTTTGAGAGAAAGATTCACGAGTTCGACAAGATACACCTGAAGAAGGTTGGAGGTTACATCGGCCGAAACGTTGTGTTAATAAAATCCAATATGAGAACAGTAGTCTGAATAATCCAAATAATACAGAATAGAATTAATTCAGTAATAATGATGAAAAACGGAATTAAGAGGACATTTTTGGTATTGAATACCGCACAAAACACCTAGTCAGAAGAAATGAAACCTTGTTGGTTGACACAGAAACAAGCCTGGACGAAAAATAAATAATTGATGATTTGATGCAGAGACACCTGCAAAGGTCATACAACCGTCACTAAATAAATAATAAAATGGATAGAAGCCAAGTCCCGTAAGAGGTGTAGCTACATTGACTGCATAGTCAAAATCTCGAAATGTGCGTTGGAGTTGTCGATGTCCAAAATTATTATATCAAATTGAAATCAAACAGAGTCTGCTAGCCAGCAACTTTGAGTAATCAACTTCCGTCAATTCCCATGCTCTCGTCATTCTCTCTGTTTTTACTCATTCGCCGCAAACGATCAATAAAAATAAACCATTATAATTTTTATTTGTAAGTGTTTGTCCTCATTATTTTAAGCACAGCAGTAATATATAACAAAAGAATTCGAAAGGCAAGCGATCTGAGAAAAGAAACCATTAGAGTAGAAAATCTTACGGCATCTAGAGACCTCTACATAGAAGGGGTGTGATTTTGTTGTCAGTCGGGTGGGTCAGAGGTATTTACATAGAGGGGGTATAAGTGCAGTAAGTTTATCGGAGCACATTCCGTGGAAGTAGCTTGGTAGACAGTGTGATACCTAGTAGGTTAGAATTTCTTTTTTGTCCCTTCTTCTTCGTCTTTCGTTTGCTTCGCAGCATCTCACTGTTAGATCACCAGCTCGGTTGAGAAAAGCAATGCTAATGTTTTGTTGTCTAGTACAGCTATGCCGGCTTCGCCGTTGGGTGGTCGATATTCGAGGCATGACTCGATGATGTGGTCTACTGTCTGTTCAAACCACATCCCCTGTCTAAGAGGGAGAAGCTAGTGGTTGGTGCACCAGCCCAGGTGTGGCAACATTACTCCATGGACGGGTGAATGGTGGTTTTATAGAGCTATAGAATACTGGCAGATGTGAGAAGCTTTGTAGCCCGAGAGATAAACTTCCATCAAATTCTGCGCTCTCTCCACTTCTCTCCACTCCTCTCTCACTCTATTTGCCTAAATTGAGATCAAACAGTCTGCTGGCTAGCAAATTCAAGAGATCAACTTCAGTCAATTCCCGTGCTCTCTCCATTCCTCTCTCACCCTACTTGTTCGCTGCAACCAATCAATAAAAATATACCATTATCATTTTATACATAAATGTTTGTCGATATTATTTTAAGCAGAGCAGTAATATATACTAAAAGAGTCTCTCTTAGATGTTAATCTTAATATTGCTCTTAATAAAACAGGAGGTTTCAAATCTTGATTCAATTTAAGCACAGCAGTAATATACAGCATTGGGAGCTATCGGATGAAATACTTAATAGAATTCGATCTGTATATTGATATTGTATTAATAGTGTAAAAGTTATTAAGAATGATTTTCTTTTTTCATTTTATGGTTGAGTTTAGATGTTTAAAAAGAAACCCCTGTACCTGGTACGGCATTCACCATTGAATCAGCTTCCTCCGAAGGAGAAAGTTTAACGGGAGTATCAAATTCACAAGCGATCTCCAGTCACATGTATATCCCGGTTAGGGGAAATGACGACATTTGGTGTTTGCATTCTAGCAGGAAGGTGTCGACGTCCTTCTACATACAACGCCTGGTATTTCCAAATGGTCACCCATCTGGTATTGACCAGGCTCGACGTTGCTTAGCTTGGTGATGTAACGAGAACCGGTGTGTCAATGTGATTATGCATTCCAAACAGGTTTAACAGACAAATAATAATTACAATTTGATAATCAACTTGTATAAAAAAGAGGTAAATTATTTATTTACCTTTGTTTAATATGCAGGAACTTCGACATAGGGAACTTCGGCAGGGCACGTCATTTCTCAAATACAATTCTCGGACAACATTGACAACAGCGCTATTCTTTCGATTGATTTTCAGTCGAAGTTGCCGATTAACACGTGACACACTAGATGAGCCTGGCACAAGAGATGTTGTTCTCCACCGATCACTAGTTTCTTCTTCAACCGTCATGATTTGAAGATGGTTGTATACATATAGGCATACACATATGCACACTCAGCAAGCACTGTAAAAAAAAAAAAGAAATCAAATGTTATTTATAGATGGAAAATTAAGGTAAATAATGGGACAAAAGGCTACAATTAAGATGTGTGGTTTGGTTGATTGTTTTATGGCATATCAACCTTTTTCTAATGGCGAATCTAGTCATTTTGGTAAACGTGTCCATGTTTCAAGTACTTAATACCTTCAAATACTTATTGATGGTGTACATTTTTGTACTTTAAAATATTAATTTCTATTTATATACTTTAATATTGTTTATAATTTCAGCTCTTTAAATTTGTTCATAATGACTCACTGCTTTCAGGAAGGATATTAATAGTATCTACTTTTTTTTTCAAACAATCCTCTACACTATAATAAAGACCAATGTGTATTTATTTGTATACTAATAAATATATATATCTGCCCTGTCACACAAAATTACAGACACAGAATCTCCATTATAGTAAGGATATATTCTTTGGAAGAATGTTAAAGTCTCGAGCCATTATTTTAGTTAGACCAGCAGTGAATAACATAGTTAGATACTGCAGAATGTCATTACATAATGTTTTGCTATTTATTGAATGAGATAGGGGGGTGGGGGTCACATAAATAACAGCTTAAAAAGTGGAGTTTTCAAATGTGGCTTATAATTTTAATGAATTTGATTGGGTAACAGTTTCGTTTTACGGTATATCAACCCTGTTTGGGTCATTTAATGCCAAATCCAAACTTTAATATTGTTTATATATTTTATTTGTCAGATCTTGAAATTTGTCCATATAGACCCACTGTTTGAAGAATAGGTGGGAGGGGGAGTAAGTCTTATGTGATAAGCGAGAAGTGGGAGGTCAAACAGATTTCTTTCCAAGATAGAATTTAGCGAGAACAGATGTATCGAGTGTTGCAAGACATCTCTCCCAGTATCGTACCAAGGTTCACGAAGACGTCTTCCCTGGCCAGAGTATAATAAAAAAGCGAACTATGAATTCTTGTTGTGTGGTATTTTACAACAACACTGGTCTGTGCCACGCAGTGTCAATTAAAGATGGTCGACATGCACATATGGTACAGTTGCAGATAACGATAAAAAAAAAGCAGAGGGGATGCAACACCACCGCTTTTTAGAAAAGATAAAGCATTTACTGCAGTTTTTTCAAACAATTCTTTTATATTGCTTGTTAGGCCGAGGTATAATTACACTAGTTGTTGTTCTAATTAACACGTTAAAACTTTACTAATACCTTTTTTGTCAACCATGCAAATGGTCAAGCCCAATATAAATCAAACCGATTGTGCATTCAGCAGATTTCTTGTAGTGCACGTAACAAGTTCCATCAGTCTCGGTCTAATTTGCGACAGCTGGCAATGTTGTTACAAGGCGGTTCAAGATTTGTGTCTCAGTCAGTCCCTGTTTGAATTTTTACTTTTGAATTTTTGTTCACCCTAAAGGCGGCACAGTACCACTGAGATGTAAGGGACTACTGTGAATTAGGAGCATCCTAAGTAGGGGGAGGGGGGTGCAACGAAATGCTTGTTTGCATTATATTTAAACTTCTGCATGTTAGTACGATCAAGGAAACAAAAAGCAGGAAGAAAATTCCAAAGGCTAGTAGTTCGAAGAAAGAAGCTATTAGAGTAGAAAGTCATCTGGCATCTGGGAAGCTCAACAATGAAGAGGTGGGATCTTGCTGACTGATGGGTTAATCAGAGGTATTTACATACAGGGGGCACCAGTGCAGCATATTCCATTAAAGTACTTGTAAAACAAGCTCAGGGATGCAACATTGCAGCGATGGAACGGAGGCTGGAGCTTGTTAGATAATGTGCCACCTATTGAATTAGAGGCTCTTTGCAGCCAAGGTTAGAAAGTTGGAAGGTATAAGGTCTGAGTCAGACCCCTCGTATTCTAAAAATTCCAACTCCTATCATCATTATCATATTCGGTTTAACATCCATTTAATATGCTGGCATGCGTTGAACGGCTTTTAGAAAGCCAGGACTTTATTCATCCTTCTTTCTCTCAACTCCATTCTTATCACTTCCTACCGTATTTTCCTTGGCCTTCCCCTGTGAAATGATCTTATAATTTTAAAATATCTGACTGACTCCTTATTTTAAAGTCTTCCAATATTCAGACTGTCTGTTGATTCTTCAGAGATTAAAAAATTCAACTATAAGCATTTTTACAAGTCTGACTCAGACTCCTTCCAAAACCTTCAATTCCGCAACCCTGATTGCAATGATACTTTTTTCATTTACCATCAATTTTATCTGAATTTACCAAATGACAAATTGTAATTTGCATAACTAATCCTCATCTTGATTATTATGATACTGTCACATTGTGGTCTTTGAACTTACCCTTTGACTTCAAGTGTCTATCGCACGAGATAATCTTTTGGGGAATTTCAAATTGAATACTTGCCTGGTGATGAAAATAGAGATAGTGCAGTTGTTAGTGGCAGGAATTGTAAGCTCAGCATGTCATGCGAGAGTTCTGTCAAAGATATTGTATCACTTTCATTGATATACTTAATAAAAAAAATGTATTGTACTAGAAGAATACACGTGCCAGCACTGGTAAAATTAATTCCCAAAACAGAAAAGTTTTGTACCACTTTTATGTACACTTACGAAGATCAACATATCATACTAAACCTTATTTCCAGAATCCTTATTACAATTTTAATCAAAATCCATTACATGATTTTGATTCTAAAATTTAAAGCTCAGGGTCTTAAGAAATTGTAATTCAGAGAATCTTGCTAAATTGGTGCCTAATGACTATGGATCAAATTCAATGCAAATCTAAAATATTTGACTTTTCAAATGGGAAGTTGTATCCATATTATGCCCCCTAAAAACTCTTTAAAATACTCCAAAGAAAATGAAATTTGGGGAAAATTTATTAATTGATGTCTAATACCTACTAAAATTTCACAAAAATCGGAGGTATTGTAATTTTTATGAAAGAATTTCACCCCCTTTGCATGAAACTGAATTAAACAAAATATAGCCCACATTACAACCCTTTACACCTAGCAGCAGTGTTCCAAAATTCATAATGATCAGTTAATTAGTTTAGGAGTGAATCCTGTACATACAAATATATAAACATGTACACATATTTAACTTTATATAAATAGTGATTGATTAAACAATATGAGGTATAAATGATATGTTCATTTACTTTTTGTCTTGACATTTGTGTATCTAAGGTCAACTACAGAAAATGATTAGTACTGCCATATAATTGTTTTGTTTTCTGGGGATTTTTTCTGACATTCATTATTGAAAGCTAAGCTTTTAATTCTTTTAAATAACAAACCACACACCACAACTTAAAATGACCTTATAGTTTATCTTCTTTAAGGTTAATTTGTAGCACAAAATGCAATCACTGGACAAAAGTCAATCTACACAATTAAATTAATATTAATGAATACATGGTTCTTTTATATGATAAGGGCACCTAAGAAAATTATTGTTTATCTTTACTTTAGACTTTGTCAGACTTCGATGGTATGACCATGTTAAAAGAATGGACAAGAGTTCTTTGATTAGTATATGTAGAACAGTTGGGATAGCAAAGTCAGTTGGCAGGGATATGCTAAGGAAAACGTAGGAGGAAGTGATAAGAATGGACTTGAAAGAAAGAGGGATAAATAAAGACCTGGCCAGAGATAGGTTAGTTTAGAAGTCAATTTCTACAAACCGTCCAACACATGCCAGCATGAAAAACAGACGTTAAACTGAATATGATGTAATCATTTTACAAAATCCCACTTTTAATGCATATATGGATCTTTTATATGATAGGAGCGCCTGAGAAAATTATTGTTTATCTTTGTTTTAAGAGCACAAAAAAAAAACATAATATTTGACTTTTGTCTTTAAACTCTAATTCAAAGGCATAAAATTATTTTTTAATAAAACACAATCAATGTTAGTGAAGACATGACAGCCATTTATCGATCTATTAAGAATAGATTAAAAAATGGCTGACTTGGGTGTACTATCGTGTGTCTAAATAATAAAATCACGAGAGCATGATATAGCTTCCAAAGCTTTATTTAGTTTACAATGGTCTAGTTCATCATCATCATTATCATCTTCATCACATTTTAGTATTTAGGATGCTGCTAGAATCCCAGACTCTGGGGTGGGTAACACCAGGAAATGTCTCATGCCTGCTCTTCATGCAGTCTGATCCAAAGGGTTAACATCAGTCAGGTTGCATGCAGTCAAATCACTTCTTAGGCACTCAAGTCAGGTTTTACTCAGCTTACCATGCTCCCTAGTGCCTGTGAGTTGATGTAAGGGGTGTTATGCTGTACATGGCCAAACCACCTGAGACACTGAGCATGTAATGCATCCATAATCCAACCAATACCAAGTTTTTGATGAAGCACGGTTGAAGGGATCCTTTCCTCTAGTTTGCAGTCGCACATCTTGCTGATCATGACACAGTCATTACACCGTAGCCATTACAGATCAGAAGTGTTTGGAACTCATGTCTCACTGTTATGCAAAATGGCACTGCAAACACAGGCTGAAAAGACTTTGCCCAAAATTTTGAAAGAAAATGTGCCAAGATGTAAGTTCTACATAGATTGATAATATCATCGGCAGAATTATTTATCTATATAAATGACTGAGTTAGCAAGTTGTAATAACCCATAGGCAATCAAAAGCAAATAAGAAACACATTATTTTACTATGTTTTACAATTAAAAACAAGTGGTAAAACTTGGAGTTATCTCCCTTATATATAAGTTATCGGTAAATGATGAGTTCGGAGGGGTAAACATAATGTGATAAAAAATTGTGTATCGGCGATAATAATGATTTTATGTTGTTTTTTTTTTAAATAATATTTAATGAGGAACCATTTCGACTTAAAATTTATTTAGTACAATGCATGTAATCTGTAAAAAAAAACGTGTTTGAAATGAGTAAATATGCTACAAGAAGCGTGATTTTCACGGGATACCGCCATGATGTTTTTTGTATCGCTTAAGACGAAAAAAGTATTAAAACGTCTTTTTTTCCTTATTACAATACTAAATTAATTTTAACTCCAAAATGTTCTTAATATAAAATCTTAATATATATATATATATATATATAAAATAAAATATGAGACTAAAAGTATACTTTTAGAGAATTGAACCTATAGTGAAATGGTTACAAGATAGAGCAATTATAAAGATAAATGAAGGAAGAGAGATAAAGATGTGCAGATGACAAATCTATTTCATCTTCGATTGTTCAATACAAGGTGTACTCGATAAAAACATGTTTATTTTTCTTTCCTTAAGCCAGGCTTTTCAAATATTAAAATCTTATCATCAGAGGAATAAAATAGATGGATAAGTTGGCAGGGAAATAGCCAAAATTCAAAAAACAATATAAAGTAATGGAAAGTAAGAGTGTGTGTGTAAAAAGGTGATCAAAATATAGAGTCCGTCCAGTTGGTTGATGTCTGGTGAAAAAGTGTCCGGTGATGAAAGATTTAAAGATGGAGGAGGGATTTCGTGGAGACTGCGTTAAAAAATGTTCAAAATGTGGTAAATCCAATAGAATGATGTTCAGTTAAAATTTTGAATTTTGGCTTTTCCACTGCCAACTTATCGATCATCTGATAAGATTTTTATCTTTGAAAAGCCTTGGCTTAAGGAAAGAAAAATAAACATGTTTTTATCGAGTACACCTTGCATTGAACAATAAAAGATGAAATAGATTTGTCATCCGCACATCTTTATCTCTCTTCTTTCATTTATCATATATATATGTATATATTTATTCATTTTTATACGTATATAAAAGTAATCCATGGACACGTGTTTATGGCTCACAGCCGTCATCAGCATGGCTAACTTAGACAAGGATTGAACCTTCGATGTTGATGTCAATAGTCTGGCGTTTTACCTCCAGGCTATGACACCTTGCCTGGAATTATGTGCGATTTTTATCACCTAAATATTTCATTTATTTTTATGTAATTGTTTGCTGGGTTTTTTTTGCTTACTACTATTTCAATTGTTTCACTTCCTAAGTGATTAAGATGCAGAAAATTAAATATTATCATTTGAATTTTGTAAGAAACTGTTTAACTTTTCGAACTCATCATTTACCCAGTCATCTTTCTTTTCCTGGATGACTTGTTTTTATTCACGTTTCACGTGTTCAATTCAATTGTCTATATTTATTTACCTCCTCTGCAGGAGGTTAGACACAAGGTCAGGTGAAGTATTGAAAAACCAGAGCCCTAGATGATTGCAGTCTGGCCTACAAAAAATGCCTGAGCAGCAATCATGTCGGTATTCCCCGATAGGAGCGCCTCAGACGATTTGCAATAAACTAACCCCTTCCTAGGGAGAAGGTAAAACATGGGAAGGTGGACCTCCTTGGACTGAACAGAACCATACCTCGACCCAACAGCAACAAGGCCAATGTCAGACTAAATGTCAAGGACGTATCCTCGGCTGATACAAACAAAATCTACTCAACCTGTGCCAGGTCTATATCGTGTCGACATCCGTTTTATGACTCGGCACATCGTATAAAACCGGATGTTTAATCCTTGAGTGTCTTAACCCGTATGACAGAAATCGACACACTTACTTTCTTTCTGTGCACATCGTCACTTGATCCACCCAATCAGATCTCATCAAAGCATTATACCAGCAGCAGTCGCCCATACACTATATATAAGAAGTGTCTCTTCACTCATCAGTTCATTTGCTGGAAAGAGATGCAGAAAATAACTCCTCCGTCGCTCCTGACCTAATCTCGCCCCACATACTTTTGTCAGACATCACGGCACCCTTTCTTCACTATGATGACGATAATCCAGCAGCAATCAACCTGTCCTTCTTAGGGCAAACAACGAGCAATTTTTCTACCATACTACGATGCAAACAAACCTCCAATCCTTGTTGCTGTCTGCTTCCCGAGATGTCTACCTCTCCTGCTCACTCCATGCAGCGCTTGCTCCAGCTCCTTCCTGCATTTCTCTTCAACATCTGCTTCAGCTCCTGCTCCCTTCGTGAAGCTCCTTATTGCACCGACAGTGCCTACTCCATGCAGTGCTTGCTCCAGCTCACTCACTCCAGTTCCTTCTTGCATCTCTTTCCAGCACCAGCCTGCTCCAGCTCACTCTCTGCAGCTCCTTCCAGCAATTCTTGCAACGCCTGCTCCTGCTCCAGCCCTTGGTCACATCCACACGGATCGGACCTACCTGAGGTATCTCATTACAACTCAGGGATGGCCACTTCAATCTTCATGTGACATCATCCCATGCTGTCCTGGTTCCAGTTTTACTTTATTCGACCCAGCCTTTCCTGCTGTCCAGTTTCCTCATTCCTGTCGATCCAGCCTCCCCTGCTGTTCAGGTACATATTTCCTCTCCTTCTTCCAGAGACATCATCAATTCTCTTCCACCAATTCTCCTCCATTATTTCCTCTTGTACCTTACATACAACCTCTATTTTACACTGTTCATCTGCGTTTGTCTCCTCTTCTTTGCCATTACTTTTGCCTGTGTCTACTTTTTTTAGTTGTAAGACCAATCACCCTGGTTACCGGAGTAGTGGCCATGCCCAAGATAAACCAATCTCTGCAACATCTATAACTTATTATTTGTAATGCTTAATATCATTACTTATTTTTATTTTAAGTAAAAATTTAACTTTATTGAGAACCATGAAAGTGAAACCCTGCCGAAACCCATTTCACTGTAAATAATAAGCGACCATACATTAGGACATTATCTATAACTTTTGCTTCTTTTCTAGAATAGTGGCTCCACCGAAAAATACTATCTCTCTTTGATTTAGAAATACAAATGAACCGTAATACTACACTTTGTTCTATAAACTTGAATTCTAGGGAAAAATTACTTCCTATCCATAAATTTAAAAGTAAACATCATGTTAGGCATGTCTGTTTATATATATATATATCTATTATATAAAAATATGATCGTCATGGACGTGGAAAATTCAAAAGTAATTTTGATACTTCTAATGAATGGGTATCCAGAGGATTTCAGTACTTACTGAGTCAGTCCCGGAAATGTCCGAAGCAGTTTACGATTGGAAAGCAGCGAAAAAATGTATATTAAAAGGCAGATGACATTAAGCATGCGAAGAGTTATGTGAGGGTTTTTTTTTTTAAGTTTAAAAAACTTCCTTAGAGAAAAAGAAATCGTAAACTGCTTCGGCAATTTCCGGGACTGCCTCCATAAGAACTGAAATACTCTAGGTGACCATTCCTTACAAATACCACCTTTAAATTGACGGATGGAAAGTAATTTCTGGCTAGAATTCAAGTTTACAGTAGAAGTTTGGGTATTATGGTTCACGTATGTTTCTAAATCAAAGAAAACCCGTATTTACCGGTGGAGCCACTATTCTAGAAAAGAACCGAACCTTTTCTAAATCGTATTTGCGATTGCATCATTCTACTTTGTGTTTACTTCATTTTATTATTATTGACGGACAATCAAATGTGTGGGTGGGGGGGAGCAATGTTTACTTAAAAAGAAAGAGAAATACTAAACGTTAAACTTAACATTTTAGAGGGTAATCATTACTATTACCGACATAAATTATTTTAAAGGAAATTAGTCAAAAACAATTTATTTTGCTTTACTTACTCATTTGTGACCTTTTTTTTTTTTTAATTAATTTGGCAAAAAATAAAACAAGCTTGTTTCAGTTGCCATGTAGGGAAAGGGTGGGAGAAATTTACACAGAAGAGGATACAGTAGCCCAGCACCTGTTCGAAATCACCTTGAATTGCTGCGTTGTCAGCGCATTCATTACTTCTCTTAGGAGACTATTCCAAGGTCCAGGGATCCTGATTGAGAAGGCGGCCCTCCGCCGGTCCAATCGAAATATTTGCGTTAAAAAAATTTAATAGAAGTTTTGTAAATATCGGATCTGAGAAAAGTAGCTATTTTGTTTAAGTAACGTAAATAAAGATGGCTACTTTCTTCAGATCCGATATTTACGGAACTTAACGCTTATAACTTTTATTAAATATTATTTTTTAACGTAAATAGGTCACAAATGAGTAGGTAAAACAAAATAAATTGTTGTTGACTAATTTCCCAACTGTATTTCCTTTAAAATAATTCATGTTTGAGAGTTATTCCAGAGTATAAACAATACAGATGTCTTATTTTAATAATCAAGTGTTAATTAATTGAAAGAAAACAATTAAATAATTGGTAATTCTTTAGAATAACCTGCCATTTTAAAAAGGTGTCTTATCTTTTATATAGGGTAACCTGGGGTATTAAGCACCATGGGGCATTAGGCACCAGCAACTAGGTAACCTTCAGAAACCTCTCTATAACATTATTATGGCACTTGTCTGATAACTGAACAATCAGACGTCTTGTTTCTCACGAGTAGCATTTACTGAGCCAAACAAAAGTCGTCTTTTTGTGCCAAGTTGAGAAGCTGTTTTTTTCTCTCTACATTTGCAGCCATTTTGAAACAGACTTAACAACTTTATGCTCCAGAAGGCCAACTGAACAAAACTTTGTTTCTCTGTGAAACCACTGAGCCTGCAAACTGTTCCTTTGCTGTGGAACACTGATATATCAGAGATAAGTACTAACACCATTTTTACACTTGATTTAATTAAGATTTTGATTTTTTAAAGCTGGAAAGTGTGTCATGGTGGTCTGCATTCACAGCCTATCAAATGTGATCATGATTTCTACACCAATTTAAAAAAAACTGCTGCAAATTAAACTTGCCATGTTTTTGTATGCTTTTAGTATGTTAATTGCTTTGTACTGGTTCTCATTACAGCATAATGCATGTAATTGTGTGTAATTTATTTGTTTAAAAAAATATCTTGATATTTGAAAAAAGGTGGTGCTTAATGCCCCATGTCTGTATTTTTCTGAAGGAAAAAGAGTTCAATATCCATTAAAGTGAAGAAACATGATTATATTAGTTAAGTTTGACCTGTTTTTATTATTGAGCAAGTTATATAAAACCAGAAATTGCAATAACAAGGAAACATTTACTGATACTAATACTTGGGCATACAGGTGCCTAATGCCCCATAAAAAATTGTTCACGGATGGTTTGCAACCATCAAAAGAAGACTGATGGTGGTAGGAGGAATCTGAGCCAATCAGAGGAGATAGTTGCTTCATATGAGACTGTCATGAAGAAGCAGATGTCTGCCAATAAAGTCAACAAGAAGCCAGGACCCTCATCCTCAACTCTAGGACCTTCATTCTCAGACATGCCTGTTTCCTTGCTGACTTCATCATATTCATCTGATTCATTGAAAGACTTCTTTCTCAAACAAATGACTCCACACTTTCAATATGAAGCAAGCAGGAAATCAGCTAGAATACAGTGATTCTGATATGTGAGGCTCTCCACGTTGTGGAGAGCCTCACAGCAGACATCTGTTGCTAAAGCATCCAGAGGACGTGGTAGAGGGAAAGGAAAGGGTAAAAGAACACCAATACAGGAGACATCATCATCACTATGATCAAGAAGCCCACTGTCAACATGGGGGGGGGGGGGGTCTGACACTGAGGAATGTAGCAGATGTGGTAAAGGGGATGGCATTAACTGGGTTCAGTGTGACATCTGTGATTCCTGGTATCCCATACAGTGCACCAGCATCAACATTTAACTTGAAGACCTCCAAAATGAGCAATTGCTGTAATTTTTGCACACAATAGCCCCGGTGCTTAATGCCCCGAGAGATAGTGCCTATTGCCCCAGGTGACTGAAATTTGTGGAAAATTAACCAGAGTTTTTAAACAATTCAATAAATATATTTTCTTCTCTGATGAACACATGTTGACTGGTATTTGGTTAAACAAATACATCACAAATATATTTTGCCCATGATAGTCCAAAGAAACTTTAAGCGATCTTTTATGCAGATGAAACTTAGAGTCAGTGAAAAAGGTGGTGCTAATACCTCAGTTTACCCTATATAAAGTTGTAATTTCCTGTCTGTGTGCTTGTTTGTTCACGAACTGCTTCTAGAGTTTTGGAGATAGACCCCCATAAACACATATATTCTGAAAGTAGATTAATTAGATGAGTATATTTCACGTTAATTAAAGAGAGAACAATAATATCGTTCGCGCTTGACATCCATAAAAAGGAAATAATTCCCAAGAAACGTCAGGTGTGCTTCGAGGGGTTAAGAACTATAAATTTATCGTAAATTATTTCAATGAATGTCACTTCACTTACACCAAATCGATGAGTACAACCTTGGACCCCACCCCAAAATTTAATGTAATAGAATTGTAAAATATAAGAATTAAAAAATTAATATGGGTTGAGAGCAGGGGGACATAGGGTTTCTGGCGCTCTTGTATAAGCAGTGACCGATCTGAGGGGGACAACACTACTTGACCCAGGCGCCGCCATTCCGAACTCGACAAGGGAGACAACTTTGACACAAAGTTTACAAACCCTACAACAATTAATAAAAAAAACACGCTACGATTCTGAAATGCGCCCAAAACAACTCCTAAATGCGCTCAAAACAACCTTCAAACAATTAATTTAAAACCTGTAACATTTTTGTAATTAATTGTTATAAAGTGTATACAATTTGTGGCATGTAAATAAAAGTGCTTAAAAGTTATTTTGAACGCATTTAAAACCCGTAACATTTTTTTTATTAATTGTTATAAAGTGTATACAATTTGTGGCATGTAAATAATAAACGTGATTAAAAGTGCATTTAAAACCCGTAACATGCTTTTTTTTAATTAATTGTTTAAAAGTTACTCTGAACGCATTCAAAAGCTATTTCTAACGCATTAATTGTTATAAAGGCTTTGTAAAAATGTGTGTCAAAGTCGTCTCCCTTGCCGAAGTGTGGGCGAGTTCGGAATGGCGGCGGCTGGGTAAGGTAGAGTTGTCCCCCTCAGATCGGTCACTGCTTATACAAGAGCGCCGGGTTTCTTTAGTAAAACCCGGGCAACGCAAGGTATTTTGGCACATGTTCGTCTTTAACCACTGTCCGTTTTTCACAACTTTTTACTGACCATTTTTCTTTTCTTTTTTCGGTGTACACTTATCTATCAGGCTGCTAGAGAATTCCGGCATTTTTGGAATTTTTTTTCAAATATTTTACATTTTAGGAGGGGGGATCAGTTTCCAATGTTAATTCAACGTAGACTGATCTCCCTCTTTTTGACCATCTCAATTTTTTTTTAAATCTTTTTCGGTGTACGATTACCTATCAAGTCAATAGAGAATTCCAGGGGTTTTGGAAAGAAATTTTTTTAAATTGTGATTTTAAGACGGGGGATCAGTTTTCAATGTAAATTCAACGTGGACTGATCCCCCTCTTTTTAACCATCTCAAATTTTAAAAATTATTCTTCTGCTTACAATTACCTATCATGTCACGAGAGAATTCCGGCGTTTTTGGAAAGAAATTTCAAAAAATTTAGATTTTAAGACGGTGGATCAGTCTTGTTCGTCTTTTACCATAGTTCGTTTTTCACGTCTTAAAATCTCATTGGAAACTGATCCCCCCTCCTAAAATGTAAAATAATTTTTAAAAATTCCAAAAACGCCGGAATTCTTTAGCAGCCTAATAGGTAAGTGTACACCGAAAAAAGAAAAGAAAAATGGTCAGTAAAAAGTTGTGAAAAACGGACAGTGGTTAAAGACGAACATGTGCCGGTATTTTTGTTAGTATATACATATTGTAAAGAAAAAAACACACAAAAAAAAAAACAATGATACTTTTGCAGTTTACGGACCGTGCTGAAATAATGTTATTATATAGAAACCCATTCTTAACATGAGGCTTTGTTAACTATTCTGTACTTTCACTTAATAATATAATAATAAACAAAAGGATACTACTTTATCAGATTAGGACCCAAGCTACATTTGACCCCTGACCCTAACGACGTGGTCAAAGTTAGCTCGGGTATCAATATTCAGATTAAGACTCGAGCGCACCAACAAAAGATATCGTAAAAATTGAATTTAACTTGAAAATCCTATCTAAAAAATAGCACGGTCTGTAAACTGCAGAAGTACGAAAACAATTTCTTAACAATAACATCTTTTTTTTTCTTCCGAGTACTCATTATACCGTCAGTACTACTTACAAGTTACAACAGAAGAGTTACATTTGTTTTTGTCCCCATGTTACATTTAACCGCTTTAAAGTTTAAACACAATTATTATTTTTTATTGTTGTTGTGCTGTTTTAAATAAATAGAAAGTAAACAGAATCGTTTGCGACTTATTTTACTTTTAGTCAAATAATATTTTATACAAAAACTTTAATTTTTTTTTTTTACTAAAAATACAAAACTTTAGTAAATTTCACGGAAAAGTAGATAGTTTAGTTTTTGTTTTTAAACTTAAAAGTTATAAACCAATTATGTCTGCGATTCACTTGAAATATAATTTTCATATTTAGAATTTAACAAGAAATATCTAAACAATTAATTTGTAATTACCAAGTATTTGTCGATGCAACGAAATTCAATCCATCAAAAATTGTATTCGAATGGAAATCTAACAAACATGAAAACATCAAGTATTGTATTCGACTTAAAAATGATAACAATGATAGTTTCGAATTAATATTTTGTATTATTTTATAATTACATTGTTTTACTTTTTTCAAAGCAGCGTTATAAAAGAAGATTAATTATTAAGACAAAACAATTTATACTCAATTTATTGTGTTTGTAAAAGAATATATAAAATTCGAAACTATGTGTAAGAATTTTGAATTTAATTCGGAGGGAAGTCACGAAAATGAAGATTAAAGTTAAAAGTAAGTGGCAGTAAAAATATTTCAGTGTTATTATTTTTCTAAAACTCTAAATGGGTGCGTTGTTAAACATCATAGAAAGTAATTTTAAAATAAATATAAAGTAATCAAGAATTTAAACCAACATTAAAAGGACAGTCTGTGTCGTTAACCAAATTATTCTCACGTAACATTTTGTTTACATGAGAGCTTTGATTCTAAAGCTGAAAAGAAATAATTGTTGCTTGTACAGAGAAGCGACTGTATTAAATTATCAATACCACACAAAAAAAACAATATTATATACTTACGCAGCAGATTTAAATAAGTATCCTCACCATAAAGTAGAAAAAATGATCGAGTAGAATTTAAATTGAAAGTAAAATCATGTTCATCGTATTTTGGTGAATTATGTATTAATATGACAGACTTGGTTACCTCCCCTGAATTTCGTGTTTTGCGCTCGAATCAATGGCCGACTCGATTAAACGATATAACGGATTTTTATTTTTTTTATTACAATTCTACTCGATAGTTTTTGCTATTTTTTTGTGTACAACCCTATTTTTGCTTGCTACATAAGCATATCAAAGAGTTTTCCTGTTAATTTAATTGGAACTACAATTTTCAGCGTTTTTCATAGGAACGCTTCTCTGTACAAGCACCAAATAATTTTAGGATGAAATTGAACTTTAAATGTCCCGTGGACTATAAATTGATTTTAATGGTCCTTTAACGCTCGTGTTGCACCGGTGTTTTTTTGGTTTGGTTTGTTATTTATTTTTCGTATTGCCACCCAGAGTTAGAGTTAGTCGTAGGGTTAAGGAAGAGCTGTGTTTTTGTAACTTTTAATTTTATTCGAATCGATTTAAAAATCAGATTTTAGCGCCTCAGATTGATTACTGAACTTGAACTAAATAACTTTCTCAGCATGTCCCCATTTACTTGCCTCCCCACGAGAGTCGAATTAGACACAAGGTAGGTTTTTTATGTGGTGAAAATCCACCTCCCCAAAGAGGGGCACTTTGGATTGGGACAAAAATATAACTTGCCTCAGTCTAGAAGGATTTCTGCTTCGCTGACTAAAGACGGAAAGGAGGAAGGTGGGCTCCCTCTACTATGCTAGAAAACTACTCACACCTGCCAGTATCCTATATCTCTACAAAGCAGCCATTCGCCCATGCATTGGGGTATTGTTGCCACATCAGGGCTGTTGCATCTACCACTAGTCTCTATTAGACAGGGTCCAAAAAAGAGTTGCCAATCTAATAGGTCCCACACTATCAACCAATCTCCAACCCCTGTTGCATCGCCACAATGTTGCATCCCTGTGCTTGTTTTACAAGTACTTTAATGGAATGTCCTTTGACGAACTGGTGGCACTTGTGCTCCGTCAACGTAAATAGCCCCGACTAACTCGACAAGCAGCAAGATCCCACCCCTTCACTGGAGAGGTCCCAGATGCCAGAAAGCTTTCTACTCTAATAGTTTCTTCCCTTGCAGTCCTAGACTTTGGAATTCCCTCCCTGTTTCCTGCTTCTCTGAATGTACTAACATGCATAAATTTAAATGTAATGCGAACAAACATCTCGCTGCTCAACTCCCTACTTATAGGGTCCCTGTAGACATGGTCCCTAATAGTAGTTCCTTACGTTCAAGTGGCAATGTGCCCTGTTTGGGGTGAATAAGATTTTTTTTAAACTACCACCAACCGTAAGTCCGGGTAATATTACGAAAAAAAAATCTCTCATTGCCTGTCTTATGTTTTTGTGTTAAAAGACTTAAGACACAGTACATACCAGTCGAGGATCCGTTCTCAACAATAGGTCCGACGGAAACTGAGCCATTTCAGTGGTCATTTATCTGTTGGACTGTGGTATTAGTCCTGGGTAGTCTTAGGAGGTCCCCCCCCCCAGGTTCTTGCCTTCTCTCTTTGGGAAGGAGTTAGTTAATTGCTAACTGCATGAGGCAACCCCACCGGGGAAGGCAATTTTTAAGAGGCCAGAGTGCCCCAATTCTGGAGTGCTGTCTTATATTCCCCACTTTCCGGCCTTGTGTCACATCACATCTTCCTGCAGTGGGAAGGAAGTTAATACCGTCTTATGTTTTTATCTGTTGGCCATTTTGTAAAGGGACCGTTCAAGTTCAATTTCGCTCGATTACAGATTCCATTAAAAATATGTGTATATTCAATAATTTAAGAATTAACAAAATTATTTTACAATATTTCAAAAAGAAGAAACATAATTTAACTATTTTTGGTGCTTCTTTGACAATAATCTTACCTCAGTACAAACTACACTAACTCTGATTCTAATTTTATTTGATCAGACTTGTTATTGTGTTTATTCTCTGAAATATGTTCAACTTTTGTGATTTTTATTATTCGTAAATGTATTTTAATTTTTTAGTTCCGAAAAAGGTAAATATAATTTGCAATAATTACCTCCCCTTCAGTTGTTTACATTTTAGGGTGCTTCTATAATAATCAGTAAAAAAAAAGGATCGCTAAAAATGTAAAGCGAGGTTCTTCTATAAACAACAATTTATATAAATTTATTTATATGGCATACACAGTTGAATGAAGGTTGCCAGAAGTTACGACAATGAATTTATCTTTTAATCGAAAGGACTAGAAGTTAATAAGTGTCGGTTGTCGAAAGTCCTTTTCTTGGAGTAGTGTATCTTCAAGTCTTCTTTGCATGTCTTTGAAGCATGTGGTCATACGACAGTTTCCCACTTTTTTTATGCAGTCCTTTGCATTATTGTTGTACTTTGCAAGATCTTTCAAGCTGCACCAGTTGGGCAGTAAAGGGCAAACAAGGCAATGCTGCATCGTATGGTTCATTCACAGATGGTTGGGTCTGTTTTGTAGCTAGTCATAGCCACTTTTGATCGACCCATTTCTGTTCTCAGGTGGTTGAGGGTTTTCCACTGGACCCAGGGTGTTTCTGAGCCAGGAGGGAAGGCCTTAGAAGGGGGGTAATTCTCTAGTCGTCTATCCACAGCTGTAGTCTGGTCTCTTCCTGAGATGTTGTTAGGGGTTCAACATGGCTGACGAAGCTTCTCCTTGACTTCAGTTGTTGGGCTGCATCCATGAAGGTGATTCTGTTCATCACTGGTAGCCTTTGTGATCTCTACTCGGCTGGCAACTTCTCGTCTCATATATACGGGGGCAATGCCAGTGAGGAGATGCAGATTGTTTAAGTTGGTAGACTTCAGACAGTGAGTGATTTTCAACTGAAGATATCCATGTATAGAAGAGACTGTCTATCTCTTCTTTTGTGGCTGCCTGGAATCTCTAACTGCCCTGTGAATCTTCCAGATGGAGTCGTTAAAAGGTTTGATCAAAATTACTATGCCCTAGAATCCGATTGGTCATCTTGTGACCAAACAACCTCACTAGGGCTGGTCTCCATCAGAGGAAACAAATGTCAAGGTTTATGACTACTACATTTCTTTAAATTTCAGTTAAGTAGTTGCATAATCACGTTGACACACCAGTTGTCGTTAGATCACCAAAGTTAAACTTCGTTGATGGGTGACAATTTGGGGATACCAAACGGCAACACCTCCCTGCAAAAACTAATGTCGTCAAAATCAGATTACAGTTGACAACTACAACATAGAGGTTATCCTCTATATATAATATCTTTATTCTCAATGTTTGTAGTCTACAATGTACATAGGCAATCATGCAGTATAGTATACAGCCTAGAAATTTAAATATATATATATATAGATATATATATAACTTCTTTTGTAAGATGGTAGGAAATATCCAAGCAGAGTGCTCGATTAATTGAGAAAATCAAAATTAAGAGTGTAATATTTATTTATTATTTGGTACAAAAAATCAGTACAACATCAGTACCATTGGTTTCAAGCTCAGAAGGTTTTTACCTCTGGCTATCTTCAGCTTTGTTGTCACCTGGTAAAGAAAATGGATTGTCTCGTATAACTCACGCTTGGACACGTTATTTGCTTCAAAGTGTTAAATTAGAATCTTCTACATTTTTTGTTAGGGAAAGATATGTGAGATTAAAAAGCTTAATATAAAGTCCCAAAAAAAGGGCGATAAAATATAAAAGTTAAGATTTAAAATTTAAAAAAATATTTTTACAAATCCAGTGTGTCAGTATTTGTCAACAGCGTTTTTATCTGAGGCATTATTTGTTTTGAAGGATTAAATTAGTTTCATCTAAATTATGTATTCAGGAGAGAAATGTGAGGTTAAGAATTAAATTTACAAAAATCCAGAAATTAAATTTAAAATTTCAATTCAAAAATTAAATCTAAAGACATTAAAGTGTTTTATCACTTAAAAATGATAATTTAAAAAATAATTAAGAATCTCGTAAGCGAGTTATCGCTAACGATAAACTGGTCATGGGGAAGTAACTCTACAAATCCCTTATTGATTCTATATTCAATATTTAATACTTATATTTAAGGTATAATTTGACATATAAATTTATAATGGAGTATCAATTTATTATGAAAATAATAATTAATGATGTGGGTGATTAAGGCTATTTTAGAGTTAAGAACAAGATTTAGACAGTGGATTAATTCTGTTTAGTAGATTTTTAAACCTGCTGTTTTAATATCATGGAAGAGGGAGTCTTTCCTCTTAACAACCGGAAAAAATTATTTTCATATTTTCGTGGTATAATTTACCGGTTTTAAGTTTTGGTATATTAAAATATTAATGGGAAGGTGATAATTGGAAAAGGACTTTCCGGGGTAGAAGGCGCGGATATGGTTTTGTATGAGGTTATGTTTTTGGCAGGGGGGTGGTTATCGGAAGTCCTTTATGTGTACCAGTCAGTCCAGTTTATAAGAAGTGCCTGTCTCCTATGGACACATCCTTTAAAAATTTTGTCCCTAATGTTTAAACAGTTTGTATTTAGGACAATAATATTTTTCTGCGTCACACAGAGGGCATCTATTTATAGCTGGAGAGTATGATGGTCTTCTTTCTATTACTTTCCATTTAATGGTAAAGGGTGTCCTCTCATCTTTTAGTTGCCATATCCGGGTCGTAAGTGTTGTGTTGACCTTGTATTTGTATTTAAAGGTATACCTGTGTCTGTACAATCTCTGCTTGAAGCTTCTGTGTCATGCCTATGTATTTTTTGGAACTGATGTTGTACTGATTTTCTGTACCAAATAAATTATATATATATATATACAACAGATAACTTAATAGTTATTTGTTCTATAAAAAAAACGCAAGAAAATGTCTTTTTCTATCGACCTGTATAGTTTTTAAGTTCTGAAACTAAGTTAGTTTGTTTTTTTTTATTTCAATATAACATTTCGTCGATATCTACCTAATTTTTTACTGATTTATATATTTTTAACTTACTGAAACTGTTTTAAAGTTTTTCTTCATTTCAAAATAAATTGTATCTCAAAGCATTTTTTTATACCAGACAGGAAGCAAAAACAAATCCTGAAATAAAAAAAACTTATAAAAAGTTTCAGAACTTTAAAACTCTACAGACCGGTAGATAGAGATGGGCGGTTTTACCGAAAAACCGCGGTTTTTCGGTTTCGTCTCCATACCGTATACCGAATCGGTTTTTTTTTAAAAAACCGTAACCGTTCGGTATTGTGTTTTTATTACAGTAAGCCACCATATACAAGGAAACACGGTTGAAAAGATTTTCCGATTTGAATAAAATTGAATATTACCAAAAAATGTTATATTAGTAAGAGGACAGATTGAACAAATATATTACTGCAATTACTGCTATAAACACGAGGCGATTTTTGTTTATTTTCATTCTAGAACGAATTTTAAACATTTTAAAATATGAATATAGAAAATGTTGTTACATTTTTCGTACCCAACTAGTAAATAAATTAATTTTTCATCTTTTTTTATGCATTAAAATTATAATTGTACGTTGTTTTGTCTTTCGGTAATAGTAATTTTAAATTATCTTATCCTAAAAAATATTGTCTTTTTTTTGAGCGAAAGTCAACAATGGCTACTAGTATTGCTGATATAACAATCAATCAGCAGCAGCGTCTTGTAAAAAAAGATAAAAATACTTTTAAAAAAAGTTAATCCTATTTGATTCTTTTATAAAAAATACTTTAAAAAATACTGGTTTTCACTCAACTTTCGAACTTCTAGTAGTAATGAATTTCTAGTCGCCAATTTAAAAAAAAAAAATTAAGATTCTACTTTTTTAGGCGATTACGTCTTAAAGTCTTGGCGAAAAAAGAAAAAACAAAACAACAAAAAATAGTTTAGAATTTAGAGTGGGGGATCAGTTTCGCATATAAATTTAATGTAAAATGATCTCCGATTTCCCGGGCATTCTTGCCTTTTAGTGAAATTTATAAAATAAATAATTACTCTACCATTAACTCTAGGTACGACTAACAAGCCCACCTCCTAAAAATGCCATCTTGAACGTATCGTACCATTAACCTTAAATATGAGTGGCAAGCCACTCCTAAAAAACTCCCTTAACTCTAACACTAAGTCCGAATGGCAACCTCCATCCAAAACAAAACCCCTTCCTTAACCTTATCACTAACCCTAAGTCCGAGTAGGAAGCCCTAATCCTACAAAAAAGCCCATTAAAACCACACATAATCGTCTAAAAAAAAAAAAAAGCAGACGCCCATAAAAAAAAACGCACAGGATTTATTTGCCATAGAAAAAAATTGATTAATGCCCTAAAACGCTTGAATGGCCCGGAAATGGTGAATTATTCTGCATTAAATATATGTGAAACTAATCCCCCACTCGAAATTCTAAATGAATTGTTTTTTTTTCTTTCTGGGTGTTCACACTTAATTGCCCCTAGCCCTACCACTAACCTGAAGTTCAAGTGGTAAGCCCCCCTCCTCCCACAAAAACCCTTATAATCGTCTAAAAAAACAGAAAAAAAACAAAAAACAAGAAAAACGCACAGGATTTATCTCCCATAGAAAAAAGAATTAACTGTCCTAAAACGCTAGAATGGCCTTGAAATGGGGGATTATTTTATGTGAAACTGATCCCCACTTTAAATTCTAAAATAATTGTTTTTGTTTCTTTCTTTTTGCCAAGTTTTTCAGGGTGTTAACATGTAATTGCCTAAATAAAAAAAGTAGAATCTCATATTTTGGGGAGGTAAGGGGGTGAGTTAGCAGAAGGTGTAAATCTACAATAATGCTACAGAAATCTTGCAATATATTCATTTTTAAACAGTCCTAGTATTAGATTTTAGTTTCTTGTACATAAAATGTATTACAATTCAACTTTGAGTTTTCTAACTTCTTTCTTTTAATGGATTCATGGTATTTTTAAGGTATTGCAGCATATTTATGTGCACTTAGTGCAGATTACTTGGAAACCATTAATTTCTGGAGATTTTCAGTGGCATATTCTGATTCCTTGTACAAAAATACACTTATATGGTAAATTTCATTGCTTAATCTTGTGTTTTAACAAAGATATAACATTTTTACTGAAAAATGAGTGTAAAAAATGTGACGAAACGCATATGGTATTAAAGAGGGAAAAATATCCAATTGTGCGAGGCACAAAAATAGTTATAACTTCCTTATTTTTAGTCAGATTTAAAAAATTTAAAAAGATTCTTTCTTAGATCATCAAGCTCTTCCTATGTATGCCATTATTGAGATATGTTAAGCAATTTAAATTTTTTCATGTGTATTGCTACTTGTAGGAAGAAATCTTTGTTTACAATTTGTTAACATTTTGAATTTTCAAATGAAAAAGAGAGAAATACGACAGACAACATGACATCGTATTTTTAGCATAAACTATTTTCAAATGAAAAAGAAAAAATCAAACGCGTTCCGTATGATGTCGAAAATCTATTTGATTCAACTCAAAATTGTAAAATAATTATTTGTTTGTTTCAGAGTTATCTAAAAAAATAAGTTATTAAAATGAAATTTTGAAAAAATACTTGTAAAAGTAAATAAACGAAAAGTAGTGAGTAAGTATAAACATTTAAAAAGAAAAAAAGTAGTTGCCAATGCTAATGTCACTTTATTCGGATTTTTAAAATTATTTTAAACATTAGGCATTTCATTGTTTACTTTTGAAAAGCCACTTCATACATAAATTGTAATTTCTAGAGAACTATCTCTCAACTATACCGTTTTCTCTCCCAAAAATGGGTTATTCAAAAAGTAGACTATGCAACGATTTATATTTTACTAAATTGTTAATATGGTATTTATTTAGAGTTGACAATTTATTCGAAAGTTTAATTATTAAACTTTAATCCAAGTCATGAATTCTATGACTAAAATTACCTTAAAGCTTAAAAAATGACTTTAGATGAATTAATAATCTCTACTTTTTTTTAACCATCCTTCCTTTTCCCTTGGCGCGGTTTTCGGTTGTACTACTAGTCTTTTACGCATGTCTATAAAGTTTTATTACCCTGTCTTAAAAACAAATATTAACCCCAACACGCACCAGTTGACAGAACTTCGAGCACACAAAATGACAGACATCCCAACAGTCAACACCGGCAATTCGAGAAGTATATGGTGTGTTTATTTTACGCGACAAAACACGTCTTGCAAACATTTTCACCTATTAAAAAATTAAAATTTGTATCTGTCAAATAATTTTGACAATATTTCATTTTCATCATCATTTTTGCTTAATTTTATTTGTAAAATTATTTTGTTTGTTTAAATAAATTTTCGTTTTTTAATTTCTTGCATTTCTGAGTTATATTTTAGCTTCTGATGGGTTAAAGAATTAGATAGAATGTATATTCAAACTCAGTTTTATTCTTCAGAAATCTTTCATGAATCTTTGGTCACTGTTTTAACGAGTTAACTGTTAAAAAGGTATCAGAACTTTGATTACAACAGTCAACACCTTAAAACTTATGATTCATATCATGGAGAATGATTCAGTCACAAAATTATCGAAACAGTGGCATACTTTAACTAAACGTTGAATAATAACTAATCATCACATAAGAGAATGAATAGCTTCCATAGAAAAAAATTTTTTTTCAACAAAACCGAAACACCGAACCGTAAACCGAGGTTTTAAGGGAAAAAAACCGAAACCGATACCGAAACCAAAATTTCAAAACCGCCCAACTCTACCGGTAGAAAATTAAATTTTCTTGTGTTTGGTAAAAGTTATTTGTTGTATATTTTGCTTCTTTTTAGATTACTCAACTGTTAACTATACTGCATGATTGCTCGTACATGTATAGAAAAGAAAAAAGGTAGTTAGAGGTCCGAACAATTGCACTCATTAAAGGATCCAAGGGTGCCCCAGTAATAAACTCATTGTTTCAACTTGCTTTAGTGGATGGCATCATTCTTCTGTGTTATACAGAATTTGCCCAGTCTCTTCAAAGTCTGTTTAAGTGGATAACATCATCTAGTATGTATGGAGGCAAACAAACAATATCTACAGTTTTAGTAGTATATAGATGTTACAAATACTGACTCAGTGGGTCATGGGTGGTCTAGTTACTATTAAATTTGGAAGAAAAATGTTTTTAACAATTTTTGCTTATGATTTTTTTTTTTAATTTCTATTGACTTTCTTTTTTTCTTTCTTTCATATCACTGAAAATTTCTACCTGTAGAGTAAGTATAACTTGTTTTCTTACATCTGTTTATATTATAACTGAAGGATGTTTTTTGTCTGTATGTTAGTTACTTAAGATGCCAAAACTACTGAAAGAATTGCACCAAACCTGACATGAAGCACCCTTAAGATGCCAGGCATGTTATCGAGGTGTAAAAACGTTAAAAACTTCTACTACTAAAACCTATTGGGTGGAATTCCATCAAATTGTGCATGAAGAACCCTTGTGCTGCAGAGTTTGGCATAGGGAGATCAAAATGATGCTACTACTAGTGTTAATTAACACTTTGAGCCTCAAAAAATATTGGTCAGAATTGGACTAAATTTTCCATTAATAATTTTGAGGGTACCGGTGTGTTATGCATACTAACATACTACTAATAATAATAACTAGCGGGACCCGTGTAAATTACACGAAATGATGTTTTTAATACTAATTATCTTGTTCCTAACCTATACATGTTTGAATAAAATATGATAAGATTTGGACTTGTATATTTATTTTTAAAAAAATGCACAATACATGAAACAATTTAAAAACTTCTTTATATACAATATTTCTAGTGAAGGTAATATTTCGACGAGTAAACCTTACTTTGTAAATGTTTTCGATTAAATTAAATTTGGCTCCAATTCATGAATATTTATTAATTCCTCTCCAGTTTTATCTTACTCCCACAAGTAAGATGTGACTCAAGGTCGGGT
The DNA here is from genome assembly GCA_963556195.1 of Sepiola atlantica. Classification (NCBI taxonomy): domain Eukaryota; kingdom Metazoa; phylum Mollusca; class Cephalopoda; order Sepiida; family Sepiolidae; genus Sepiola; species Sepiola atlantica. The sequence goes on from OY744527.1 coordinate 109,480,262, forward strand.
CGTGAAAGTGGGGTTTGAAAAGCCAGCGCCAGCGCTCGAGAAGATGAGCACTCTGGCCATTAAAAATTGCCTGGGCAACCCCGTTGGCATTCCCCGGTAAGGGCGCCCCAAACAGTAAGCAATACACTTACTCCTCTCTAAAGAGGGGAAGCGAAGCCTGGGAGGGTGGACCTCCTAGAACTGCACAGGACATACCCATAGACCGGCGTAAAACAAGCCTCGAAGGCCAAGACAATACCAGTCTATGGAGTGCAGTATCCATCGGAACAGATACTACACTTTGATCTTAGTCAAAAGTCCAAGCCAATTCATGAGTAGCATACAAAGATTCGGAAGGTCGTTGCTTTTGATGTGAGCATGACACATAAAATTACACACGCTATTGTATTAATATGTGTCTTCCCGGTCGTCCCCTCCCTACCTCTCTTCCCCTTCCCCTCGAAATGTAGAAAAAATCTTAGAAGTTGGTTAGGGTTGAACTATAAACTAATCGGGCCGAAGTCAAAAATACTACGTCGTTAACCGTTGAGCCAAAGGGAAATACTTTAAAAATGTATCGAAAATTAGGCGAGTTGAATGTTTTTCAAAATCTAGGTGCGGCACGCATGCGCAGAGCTTTTGCCGGAAGCGTGACACACGAACACATACGCTATCATATTAATATATAGATAATTATCAACACTTATATGCTTGTCTCGCGCCTTGTAAGATACACAACAGCAAAATTGTAACTAAAATGCAAATGATCAAACAAACAATTGAAATACTATAAACAGCCGTTGTAAATTTAACAACTCTTTACGTAGAGAAAAAACCTTGAGTGTTTTGTGTTCAAGTTGATTGCAGCAATATGAGAATATTTGTGTGTGTGAAAATTGTCACCCGCACTGGTTTCCTATGAGTTAAAGTTTGTCAAGTAGACAGATGTATGCGTGTGCGTTATCAGCAGTAGTAATAGTCTATAGTCTGCTAGCTTATTTTATGTTGACAATGCTGATGATAGTGATTCGCTGTAGTTGTGTTGATCTTGCATAGCTATTTTATGTAGATGCTTGTTGTAGTTGTTATTGCTCTTACTGGTGCTGATGATTTGTGCATGGAGCTAGCATGATGACATATAGTAGAGATTCTCCAGACATAGGCGTTCGGTTGAGAACAACAACACATGTTTTTTTTTTTAGTGGGAATTGTATGTTAACTCTGACATGGAGGCATTGGCGCCACATTTGGTTGTCAGTGGTGATCTGCTTAATTATTAGTTTATCTTGGATTTTTATAGATGCGCACATGAAAAGTTCTGGAATATTTTTCCTTCTGCACCTAACATGCTGATTGGTGACTGTTTCTGTAGGTGATTAGGTTAAGCATGCACACTGTTATTTTGTGTTGGTAGTTAGACTGATAACATTTCAAATTCAGTCATTCTTGATGTTACATATTGGCAGAGTAGATGCACTAGTATATAAATTGGTTAGTTGAAAATAATAGGAAATCAAAGTTTAGTCACGGTCAACTTGCTGAACTCAAGCTTAGATTTACTACACTATGGGGATTAATAGAACTGGGTGTGATGTCACATGGCTCAAAGAAGGAGAGGTATGATTATGAACTTTCATTCATGTATGGCACATGCCGACATGCTCCAAGACTACTGGTCAGAATTGTACCAAATTTGACATAGAACAGCCTTTTGGGTACTAGGTTTATAAAATTAAAACTACTAATTATTATACTTAGATGAAATCCGAGCAGCTCTCTGCAAATGCAAGACCAAAGGTTGTCCTTTGGGTGAGTGCATTTCAATACACATGAACACAGAAATTGGTGCCTATGTGAACATGCATGTGTGTGTTCACTACACTGGCCGCAATCGTCCCCACTCGTTGTGCCGATCCAAAGATGTGCGATTCATTCAGTGCTGCAACAAAGAATTCTCATGCCAAGTAAAACCATGAGTCCAGCTTATAAACAAGTAACAGTTTTAATTGTTGGAGGTTACAAATAAAACTTGTGTACCCAGGTTGAATGGCAGACTTGCAAAATGAGATTCTTCCTGACTAAAAAGAAGATAAGTCCAATCAGCACAATCCTTTAGCTAAGAGCCCCAGTGGACCCATCTTGCCTGGACAGGCACACAGTTCTCACTGATTGCCAGCTCTCTGAAAACCAAACTTCCTGTCATGCCCAGAGGGCCAGGTCTACCCTCCCCCCCTCCCATCTCTTGGGGTCCTTTGTCCCTGACTGAATCATCTTGGATTCCAGTCTTTCTCACTGGTTGCCATTCGACCACCCACAGGCTGACCGCTGGAGATATCCATTAGAAATAACTACCAGGCAGTATACTCAAGAGGGCTTATCATAGAGACAATCTAAGAACATTACTTTCTGGGGTCAGCATGATTTTGTTTTTAGGAAGCACTTATTTCATTTCAAAGAGAAATAAAATTCTGGGTGGCCCGGTATAAAACCAAAGACATTTTCAAATTCATCTGTGCCTACCCCCCCCCCCCTTTTCTTTTGACCGAGCATCTAACGCCTACAACGTCTGCCATTCGCATGCAGGTTTTAGTGGTGCATGCGAATGGCACCTACAATTCTAAGTATAAATTTTAATAAACAAAATATACTTATCATCCTGAAAAGATTTAATTGCCAATGCTTTTCGTTTCTGTTTACAGTAACTTTAATTCTGGAAATTTTCAATCATTAGTTTGAAAAAAAAATATTGTCAGTTAAAAAAAATCTTTATAATTGTCTCTCCTACCCACTCTCCAACAAAACTTTGATTAATAACTTTCTTAACTTTTCTAATTAAATCAACTTGGAAAAAAATCAGTTGTTGTCTGCTTTTTGATTACATATATAAAGAAAGCTTTATTAATACTACTACAACTGCGTTGAGTTTGGATGAATTACTTCCCTTTGGTTTTGTGCATGCATATTGGCAGCATTGAAGTCATGCTAACTAATGGAGTGACAAGTAGAATCTTTAGAATTGTCCCTCATGCCCACTCCTCAACAAAAATAGGATTTATATAAGGTATATAAGTAAAAAATATCCTCAGTTTAGAATAAATTAACGCTGTATGTAAATTATAAAAAATCTAAATAATTTACACTTCTGGAAGTAAAAAATAATGATTTTAGAATGTATCTGAATTATTTTATAATTTGCTGACTTGTTTGTGCATAATACTCTATATACTACAAGGTCTAATGTATGATATGAAAAGAAACTGGAACCTCAAATAGATTTCCATCATTCCAGTTATCATAGGAACCACTGGACTCATGAAGAAGAACTTGAAAAAGTATTTGGCAAGTATACCTGGTGAACCAAGTGCAAGAGAAATCCAAACAACTGCACTCAAGGGAACAGCCAGAATCCTGAAAAGAGCTCTCAGTTGGAGTTTGTAAATAGCGGGTGATCGTATGGCATTTGGAAGAATGCCCCATTCCCAGCAAATGAAAGAAAATGAAACTAAAACTATGTGTATTTTATTTGCTTGTATCTTCTCTCCATGCACACTGGATGATGTCACAAAGCTACTATTCTTCTGTGATATCATCCATTTTCATATATATATATATAGAGAGAGAGAGATTTTTCTTGGCCTTTTGGCTAAGATCAGAGTGTAGTATCTGTTCCAACGGATGCTCATTCTGTAAACCGGTACCATCTTGGCCTTCAGGCCTTGATTCCGCCGATCTGAGGTACTGTCCTGTGCAGTTCTAGGAGGTCCACCCTCCCAGGTTTTGCCTTCTCACCTTTTGAGAAGGGGTTATAGTTTATTGCTAATCGCCTGAGGCGCTCCGGCCGGGGAATGCCGATGGGGCTGCCCGGGCATTTTTTGTATTTTTGTAGGCCAGAGTGCTCATTCTCTCAGGTGCTGTCTTTTCAATCCCAATTTCCGACCTTGTGTCACATCTTACCACTGTGAGAGGGAGTAAATAAAAAAAATAATAATGAGAGGGGGGGGGGGGTATTTAATAACATATATAACAAATATTGATTCAACAGGTGCCGAGTGATCTCGTATTAATATAATATTAATAATGTGGGACTCTGGAAGTTCCGTGGTTGCTTTTTCTTTGAAATTAAATTTTCTGAAAGGTCCAAATACTTTGAAATGCAAGAATTTCAGATGATAGTTTCATTATATAATAAAAGTATAAATAAACTATTCATTTTTGGCTTTATTTTGAATAATGTTATTTGTGACTATTTTTCAAAAACAATATTTAATTTAATAAAAACTGAATTTGTAGAGCTTTGTTCTATTGTTTTTACAGTTTTCTTCCATACAAATTCTTGTTAATAACTTTCTAAGTTAAAACTTTTGTAATCAAATCAACTTGGAAAAAATCAGTTATCATCTGCTTCTTGTTTACATATTCAAATAGGACTGTATTAATACTACTACTTCGTCTAGTTTGGATGAATTACATTCCTTTGATGTACTGCATGCGTATTGGCAGCGTTGAAGCCATGCTAAGTGAGGGACAAGTAGAATTATTATATAGATGACGTGAATATTTCTTTATCTTCCAGGTGGACAGCTGTGGCTACTTGGCGTTGGATAGCAAATGATGACAACTGTGGAATCTGTCGAATGGCCTTTGATGGTTGTTGTCCAGATTGTAAACTACCAGGCGATGACTGTCCACTCGGTAACAAAATACTGAACACCATTTTTCTTTTCAAATAATACATGTTTCAGAACTTCTCGTTCTTTTGTCAGTCAAGTTTTCGAGTATTTTAGAATTCGGAGTGATGAGCTAAAATATTATCATGGCAAATATCTTAATATAATTAATGAGATCCAAAATGCAGAAATAATTTTGTAAAAGACGTTGGTAAGTTTGTGTGAGAAAAAAAGAAAGTTACAATTATATCTACAAAAGAAATGATTTTCTGAAATTATTATTTTTTTTTGATAATATCTTTTTAAAAGAAAAGCTTTTTCTATAATATTCAAAATACAGTTACAAGTACATTTTGTAGCAATACAGGTCTACTAATGGTGTGTCATACCCCTGATAATGGTTTTCTATCTGTGTCCTGTTGTTGCTTTTTCTTAACTCATGGGCTAGACAAAAACATTTCGCAGGGCGAATTTGGATCACTGAGCACAGTTTGGTGACACCTAGCTTATAGAAGATGAATTATTCGAAACAAAAACAAGATGGTTATCACTTTATTGCTAAATTTGAATCATTTGGTTACATAAGTTAAAGGGGCACCAAGCAAGTCGGCTCTTCTTCTTCTTTCATGTGAATCATTATTCTAGTGTTGGCATTAGTTTCCCCCGATGTTTTTCTAGTTAGAATTCTTTCTGGAAAGACATCGGATACTTACGGGAAGGATCATGAGAAGGTTGCCAACATCCCTAAATGAAAGTGGTGCTGTGGAACCGACTGGATTCGAACTTGGAACACCCACGTCTTCAGTCCGTGTCGTTATCCACTTCGACAGAAGGAAAGAGAAAAAGGAGCAAGACGTAAAATGGAAGTCACCTTTACTCTTATTTGGGTCTGACGTCACCCTGCCCCCTCACCGCAACTTGGTTGTGGAAAAGGCAGACAACCCATCCTACTCTCCACCTCCACCTCCAAATTACAGTATTAAACACTTTCTGTCGTTGTTATAAGACAACTAGAAGAGCACCTGTCTCAGGACGGTAAAATTAATTCACCAAACAAAAGTTTTGCACCACTTTTCTGTCCCCTTATGAAGATTAAAATGAAGATATAATGTCACTAAATCTTATATCTAGAATCATTATTACAATATAGATCAAAATCCATTACATGATTTTGATTCTAGAAAATCTAAGGGGTCTTGAAGAAATCGAAATTCAGGGAATTTTGCTTAATTGGTGTCTATTGACTATGGATCAAATTTAATACAAATCTGAAATATCTGAATATTCAAATAGGAGGTTGTGGCCATATTATAATCCCTAAAAGCCTTTTAAAAATCTCCAAAGAAACTGAAATTTGGGGAATAATTATTAATTAATGTCGAATAGGTATTGTCAAAATTTCACAAAAATCAGAGATATCTGAATGTTCATAAAGGGCTTCGAACTCCTCTTTGCATAAAACTAAATTAAACATATATATCCCACATTACTCATCCTTATGTCTAGCAGCTGTGTTCCAAAATGTATAATGATCGGTTAATTAGTTTAGGAGTGAATCCTATACATAGAAATATGCATGTACCTAACTTTGTATAAATAGAGATATTTGTCATTCTAATATTTCAACTCATCACTCAGAATTCTAAAAATACTTGTTGGCCTCTATTTTTGTAAGAGAGTGCTTCCACCAACTTCAGTTCAGGGTTGGGTGTTGAGCAGTTGTACTCTAACAGCCAGGTAAAATTCCTCCCTCATTTTGAATTGTAACCATTCTTGCATATCAAATGAAATTCCTCCCCTTGCTTTATCTTGTTGATTCAATTTCTACTTCTTGTTGTCCTTTATAATCTTTTGGTTCTTGATGTTTATTGAAAAGGATTTATGTTTTTGTCATTGTCCATTAATCAGAGCTTTTTAACAAGAATTTACCTCCCATGGAACACATTATTATTCGTTTTCAAATCCAATGTCAACAATTGATCAATGTTAGTACTCCCATAGTGTTCCTTATCTTTTGGCTGACAATCATTCCATCTCATTAACCCTTATCCTCGAGTGGGTCTTGGCCTTGATAAGTGGTGAACAAATAGTAAAAAAGGAATTTGACCATAATTTCTCAAAATTGGTTCATCAGTTTTTCAGAAAATTTTATATGAAGATATATGAGCATGAATACAGAAAACTGATTGGTACATATGTTTCGGGTAAATTTTTGGTTTGTCCCACAGGGGGCTAAAATACCCGAAAATAGAAATTTCTTGAAAATATCTAAAATTTCTTCATTTATTTGCTCAAAATTCACCGAAAGTTGTTATTAATGGTTGTTTACATGAAAACAGTATTGATGACCACGGGAAAACTCTGGTTTCCACCCCCAGGGTACTGAAAATGCTACACCAATTAATAAAACTTATCAAAATTTTGCAAGTCTATGAAGTTTCCTTGATTACTTTGTTTTATTGATTGCAGGAGTTCCAAACATGATTTACTTTTTTCACCTTGCTGTGAATAATGCAAACAAATGCATATGAATCAACAAGTTTCGATATTTTGACTTGCTTGATTCTGTTTACTAGCGAAAGCGGCATGGCAGGCTTTGTCATAGTGCCACATGTGGTTGGGCGATCGTCATCATGGCATCAGATGAGCTTTATGATCGTCTTCATTGTGTGTGTGTATTCTGTCTGAATCTATAGGTATTGCATTACGGTGCACAGCCGTGGTGATGTGTCTGGCTACCTGGAACAAAAAGGCTGTAATCCAAATCGTGTGTATATATATATATATATATATATAAACAATAATATTTTTATAAATAAATATTAATTATTTAAATACCTACAGACATCGATGTTTCATGCTAACGCAATCTTCAGTGTAGGAACTAATTCTCAACGGTCGGTAGGAGCGAACCCCGATCACAAATTGCCACTGATTCGTAGTCGGGGATCTTACCCATTGGCCATAGCCAATTAGTTTGTAAATATAGAGGAACTTTAAATGTAAATAGCGAAAATCGGCGGCTATTTACCAGGCAGTATAGAGTGATCTACGAAACGGCGTTCGGATCGTGCATATAGCTATTTGTACTGCTTGTTATTAAAGCTACTCGAGAGTGCCCAGCCTTTGTGGGAGGGGGCTGATAAACAATAATATTTTTATAAAGAAATATTAATTATTTAAATACCTACAGACATCGATGTTTCATGCTAACGCAATCTTCAGTGTAGGAACTAATTCTCAACGGTCGGTAAGAGCGAACCCCGATCACAAATCGCCACTGATTCGTAGTCGGGGATTTTACCCATATATATATATATATATATATATATATATATAAATCGAACAATCGTAAAGTGTTTCAGATGCTTCAATGTTTTGTTTGTTTATTAAAATGTTTTGTAAATAGAGTCCACATGTGTGTGGCAAGGTCAACGGGAAGACACCAGTGAAGACCCAAAGGCGTTCCTCTCGTATCATTTTTCTGGGGTCCTCATTCCCTGTATGGTCCGAATTTTGTAACTTGAAAGATAACAGTAGAACAAAATATTGGAGAGCAGAATTCACCAGACAGGAGTTAAGAACTAATCTTCCCATTTCGGCAACAGTTCTCAAATTTCTGGGCTTTTTCTCAAACAGCAATCTCAGTGATCATCTTCACCCCTACTGTCTGTCAATCCTAGAAGTCAATACCTCACTGTCCTATAGTTAGCCAAACTCCCTAAATCCGTCTGATATAAATGGATTCTGCTAATGTGTTTTCAATTATCTCAAGTGCCTCTTGAGATTCCAACCAACACCAAACAAAAAAAAAGGTATACTATTAGCACTGGATTGTATTTTGGACATTAAAAATATGTCTCAGCATCTGAAATGGACATTACTTTTAGGAGCAAGAATCTTGTCTCCTATTTTAAATAGTCATCTTCTAGATGACATTGTTCAAAAAATATACTCTCAAAACCGGGGGGGGGGGGTATATCATTGAATACAAACCCAGCCTTAAAATGTGCATATGAGCATCTATTTAAAGTGGCGCTATGTGTCAGACACGACTCGAACGCAACACGGCGAATTGTTGGTCCACACCAGTATCCTCTGCATACATCCATTAAAATAACAAATTGGACAGATTAGAAGATGCTATTTTGCCAGTTTATGTTTCAACTACAATCACCCCTTTTCACCAGACGTGGGGAAAACCTAAGTTATAACAATGAGAAATATCATAAGACTTTATGACTATTATTTGTAAATGTGATATTTTTTAATCAATTTTCTTTCTTTCTTACAGTTTGGGGTCAATGTTCACATTGTTTCCACATTCATTGCATCGTGAAATGGCTCAACTCACAACAGGTTCATCAACTTTGTCCAATGTGTCGACAAGAATGGAAATTTAAGGAATGACAATTTGTGCACGTCTTTCAAATGGAAATGTATATTTTTGTTTATATCTTCATTTTTTTTATACAATCATTATTTAATAAAGGATTCTTTGAAATATTAATTTATGATTGTTTAATTATTATTTTAAGAAAAGTAAAAATTGTCTGTCTTTAGTTTAATGTTGAAAGATATGAGATTGGATCAATCATTCACTGGTCTGATAAGTCAAATAGACTGTGGTGGAGGTTGGGGGAGAATCTCATTAACAGATGACCTCAGAGGAAGACTAAATCTGAACAATATAGGGAGCTGTGTACAGAACAGGAGACTTTGTTGGTTTAGTCACGCTGAAAGAATTGATGAAGGTTCTTTGGTTGGTAGATATAGAAGATTTGAGATAGTAGTCAGTTTGCGGGGGAAGGTCAAAGAAAACATAAGATGAAGTGATAAGGATGGATTTGAAAGAAAGAGGAATAAATAAAGACCTGGGCAGAGATAGATTAGTTTGGAAGTTAAAGGATTTGTTTAAAAAAATCTTATCAATAATATTCAAAATACAGTTATTAGTAGACCTGTTTTGCAACTCATGTTTTCCAGGGTGTGTAATACCCCCTGATAATGGCTTTTTATCTTTGCGTTGAATATCCTAGGCTCATCAAGGGTTTTTATTTTTCAACATCTCATCTGAGTGACCCCCAATATGGGGGGGGGGGTATCACAGCAAAATGGTAATATTGAGATTGCTTAAGAAATTATGCTAAAAATGCTTATAGTGTAAACTATCTCTTTTTTTTTCTTTGTACTTTTAAATAAAAATGAAGATAAATTAATTTTGTCCTGAATTTGAAGTCATTTAAGATTTGGTTACTCTTTAGCCAATATTTTTATTCATCAGCCGTCACCTTTTACCCAAATTTAGTCTAAACATTTTTGTAAGAAATTAAAAGAGCATTGCATTTGTTCAAACTATTTTTAATAATGATCTTTACAGATGGAAATTAATTTATACTTTTCCTTTGTCAAAATGTAAAATATCAGACTGAAGCACGTAGCTCTTCCCAACTAGCATCTCCTTTCCTCCCACTCATAGCATATACTTTTTTGCTAGTTGGATCTAAAGATAAACCCTTTTTTTTTATCTAGCAACGTTCCCAGGTAGGAACATATAAAATACTTGAACTTTTAAATTTATAGAAATTTGTGGTCAAATCCATTTAACAGATAAGCATGTCTTGGAATGTAAGATTAAAAAATGATTTGTGTGAATAAAAGATTTATGGGTCACAACCAAATTTGAGACATTTGGGCAAATGTTTAATGTCACGTGATATGGCACGCCTTAATTAGCTATAAATTTTAACGCCTTCAATCCATATTCATTTGATTTTTTTTTTTTCATCTTTGAAATATAAATTAATTCATTATGCAATATTTTGCTCATAACTCAGTAACATTCCCATATGGGTGTAACATGACTGTTGAAGTATCATGGGAATGGGACCTTTGTGACACAATTGTTAGCCTGGAAAAGTAACTTGGTGTGTGTGTTAGCCGTGGAGACGTCTCTGGAATGGCTGTTACGTCTTTGGTACGGCACACTAGCTTTCCGGATTAAATGATGGTTACATTCGTCTTAAACGAATAGAGTTTATACCCATGTGGGTACTTTGTCTGGATACACGACAGTGTCATTAATTCTCTCCTGAGAATTAATTGTCTGGCTGTGACCATCAGCTGGAAATTGAAGGTTTGTAATGAGGGAACACCTATTTTATCTATCAAAAGTATATTTATTCATTTTCAAAGAATTAACATTTTTAAAATTTGAAACTGATTAAGTTGTTGGGCAATGCGATCGTCATGAAAGTAAACACCAAAACTGTTTTTAGATCTCTCTCGCTGCAAACAAGTGAGAGAGAGAAAGAGACACAATATACTTGAAAAAAAAAAGGGGAGATAGAGAGAATAAACCAGTTATTCCCATTCTCAGTCTACACGTGTTTGGTTATTAACACGCTGTTCTGATTTTTAACCTTTTAGCAATACTGGTGTTAGCCAACATCGACTTGGCAGCCTCAAGCTGTTGACGAAGGCAGCGAGCTTGCGCTCATATTTTAATGCAACAATAACACGTTTTTGATTCTACGTCTCTCCCTCTAAGTACAAAGAATGTCTGACGCAAAACTTTTAAATGTCACTATCGTTGCCACATGGGGGCTTGACCTTATCTCAAGAACAGCGTATGGTATAAGCATAAAATTTCCAGGATTTCTATTCTAGCACACACTGATAAGCATTTTAAAATACCAACTTTTGACTCAAAGGGAATTTAATAATGTGAATTGAATAGTTATGCTCTAATCAACTCATCAAAAATTTGGACAAAATTGGATTGAAATCACTGAATTCATAACACATTTAACTTGTGTAGACAAGAATGGAAATTTAAGGAATGACAATGTTTTAGATTGCATTTAGGAGATAAAACAAAACAAAACTGGATTATTTGAACAACTGTTCTCATTTTGGATGTTATTCTCACAACGTTTCGGCCGATGTAACTTCTGATCTTCTTCAGGTGCATCTTGTCGAACTCTGGAATCTGTACTGAATTCTGAACCCTTTATTTATTCAACAGGGGTGAATTGTTCTTGTTTCATTAGCCATGACCGGGTAGAGGTCTTAATTAATTCTTAATTATATTCTTAGTATCACCTGTGTTGAGAATTGAACCTTCAACCTCCAAAAGACTGTCACTTAGAACTGATTATTACTTAGCACTTTATCTGTTGCACTACGGCACGGGTCTATGTGGACAACATCAGCCGAACCGTTGTTAGAAGATGAGAACAGTAGTCCGAATATAAATTATAAATCCTCATCTAAAAAATTCCGAAACAACACAAAACTGTTTTTGTAGTCATTTTCTTAGATATTTTCAGGAGAGACATGATACAAGACTAAAAATGGCTTCCTATCAAATAAAATAAAGCAAACAAAAAATAAAATTAAAATAATAAGGCAAAAAGATGTTTTTATTGCACAGTTTTGTTGTCTCGATTGTCTTTTAATAATTGTCGACAAGAATTCAGCAATTCTGAAATAAAAAGAAAATCAAATATTTCAAAATAAAAACGGACAAGAATTTCAGAAAAGTCAATGATTCTAAAGTAAAAAATATATTTAAATCAAAATCTGAAAGTGGATTCATGTATTGTATATTTCTTTCTATGGTCATTTTAGTGGCTTTATCTGGACTCCACGTACGAACCATGTCTGGGTCAGCATCTTGGATTTCATTTTTCCTGGATAAACTGCACAAATGACGTAGCATATCTAAAATATTAATTCTACAAATCATCATCTGGGTTGTGGGTTGCTTCATAAGTTCTTAGGGGCTTCATAATCATTTTTGTCTAGGTGACCATTGGGACACCGGCACCTTACAGTCATCTACACGCTAGCACGGCTCTAACTTACTATTTTAAAATCCCCTTTTCTAACTTAACTTTTGCTCATGTTCGACCAATCACCGCTTTGCATCTCTCGGCCCACTCTTTCTAGGTACGTGCAAAATCAATGGCCGCTTGCACTGACTCTCGTTCTTAAAAGTGTCTTTTCTTAATTTTTTAAAGCAGTTTTCGTTTAACTTTTGATTGTGTTTGAAAGATAAAAGCCTAATGTTATTATATAAAAGGAAACAAATGTATATTTACGTTTGAAAAAAAAAATTAGAATTAAAAATGTCAAAAACCCCTATAAACGTCAAAAATTGACACATTCAATAAAACACGTTTTAAATTCGTTGGAAAGATAAATATCAATTTTTTGGAACTATTTCAAAGAAAATTATTAAATTTAGTCTTAAGAGAGTGAATTAAAAAAAAATTGACCTTCATTTTTCTACTAAAACTTGCTGAATTATCCAAAATAAAAAATAAAAGATACGTCACGAGCGCATTTTGTTGTTTTATGTAAGTGTAAACAAAATTTGGCGACCAAATCTGAAAGTATGGAAGCCCTGAACTGCAGTAATATTTATTTTTATTTAAAAAAATTTATATGGAAATTATGCTTTATAGAAATTGAAAAATGATTAGACCTTAATTTCTTTATTTTTTAAGGTTACAAAAAATATGTCTACATTAAATTGACAAGTATGGAAGACACAAATTTATTATTTTTTTGAACAGAAGGTTTTTTAATAATTTTCCCTTATTTTTATTTTTATGTACTGGTGCAGATTAGGACCCAAGCTAACTCTGACCCTAAACCTTACGCCAAACCTACCCTAACCATGTCTATACCAACCAATTTATGTATCCAGTTACGAAATCCTTCAATTTGATCAATTATTTTTACATGATGATTGATTAAAAACTTGAACAATTACATTACTCGATTTATTTTTATAGAATTAATTTAATTTTAAAATACATTAATTCTTTAAAAATAAAACTTAATGGGTATTTTTTTATTTTAAGCTAAAATTAGTAGAAATTATTCAATTTTTTAAATTCTTTTTTTCTTTAACTTACTGGGTCACAAATGTGTAAATGTTTGGTTTATTTTCAAGATTATAAACAAGAAATTCTTGCACTGATGATGACACGTTTCTCTATGAAAGGGAAATATAATTACGTCGCATTTTTTATTTTTCTAAAAACTTTAATAATTAAAATCGCATGAAATATTTTTTGCAATTATATTATTTTTTTGGTGAAAATATTGATTAAACAATGCTTTATTCAATAATAATATCGCTAATTAAAAGAATTAATTTTTCTTCGAGTTATAGTGATTTTATTAACACGGTATTTACTGGCCTTTTTCGTAATATATATGAAATATTTTGAAAAAAAAATTTATTTGTTAACATCTACGATCCTTTATTTACATAAGTAACATTTAAAAAATCATGCATTTTTTTTTTATTAATATATATAAAAATATAACTTTAGTAAAGGTGTATTTTCTTTTAAAAAAATAATACATTTTCACTAAGATTTAAAAAAAAATAATGGTTTCATTATATTCCGTGATTGTTGATTAATAAATATTGAAAATTTCAGTAAAATTGGTTGATTTCCTGAATTTTAGTGTATTTTTAAGTGAAGGGGGGGTCAAAATGTTTTTTCATTTTGGGAATCGGCCATTGACTTTGCACGTACCTAACTCTTTCACTATTGAACACAGCCAAAACTGGTTTTAGTGAAATGGGCATTTTTATTATAAAATCAGGGAATAAATTGTTTAATATATAAAGTAAAGTCAGTGAAAATATGGGTCTATATATAAATATATATTACAATAATTTTTTATTTTATTAAAAACAATTTTTAATTAAAAGAAAATATATTTTATTGTAGATATGCATAGCAAAATAAACATTTTGCCACTACAAATTATACATACATATCAAAATAGAGAATTTCCTCTACTTACACAAAGATATATTTTTTGTAAACATTGAAAAACAATCTAAATCCCCATTTCCACTATAAATTTTGATTTCTAACAAACAACTTTTATAATTGTAGTCTTGTTTACATTACAAACAATATTAAAACTTCAGTAAACTGCTGCTGGTGAATATATACTGAATTACCTCCCTTTGTGTTACACAAAAAAGAATAGTTATTTATAGATATGGAAACAGAAACAACGCATATCAGATTAGATATTGTTTGACTCTTATGATGTATCTGCAAATTATGGCTATTTAAAAAAAACAACAAAAAAAAAAAAATTTTTACCTTTGAAATTACTTTTGGCTTCTTCCACTTCTGATGGTTCTTTGTCATTAGGAATTGTCCAAAGATCTTCTGGAATCTTCACACATTCCACTGGCTTTTTATCTATCAAGAAAAACAAACAAAAACTTTGAGATCGCAGTTAAACACGATACATACTCTTCAACAGCTGAGGACCTAAGCTATAATGAAATTAGAGATCTTTCTCTAAAAGAATTTTGGTAAAAAAATATAAAATAATTATGCATAATTATTATTTACTATCTCTTCCTGCCCCTTTTTTAAATATTATTTTCAAAGTTAGATTTAATTATGATGGTATCATTCGCTTCTCGGCCTTTTGGCTAAGATCAAAGTGTAGTATCTGTTCCGATGGATACTGCACGCCTGTCCTGTGCAGTTCTAGGAGGTCCACCCTCCCAGGCTTCGCCTCCCCTCTTTGGGGAGGAGTAAGTTTATTGCTTACTGCCTGAGGCGCCCCTACCGGGGAATGCCGACGGGGCTGCCCAGGCAATTTTTAAATGGCCAGAGTGCTCACCTCTCGAGCGCTGGCTTTTAACCCCACTTACTCGACCCAAGCTGTGGTCATATCTTACTTGTGGGAGTAAGATAAAACTGGCCTTGTGCCTAACTCCTAGCGAAGGAGTAAATAAATATCATTTTGCCATTAGATTATTAATTGAACCAAATTATTATCAAACTATTGTAAAAATGCAGGAGGCTGCATTTTTTTAAGTGATGCATATGAATGGCAGACGTTGCAAGTGTTAGATGTTCGGCCAGAGGCGGAAGGGGGGAGGGGTGTGTGAAAATATCTTTGTTTTTATTTTGGGCCACCCAGAAGTTTATTTCTTTTTGAAGTAAAGTATGTACCTCTTAAAAGGCGAGAACTCATGCTGTGATGTTCACAGATCATCTCCCTGATTATCCTCTGTCTGACAGTTATCTCAAGTTTGAATCTCAAGTGGTGAGTGCTTGGGTGGTCCAGTACTGACCAGTGAGAAAGACCCGGTCATGAGGAAGGGGAGATGGGAGGAGGAGATCTGGCCCTTTGAGCATGACAGGAAGTTGTTTGTTTTTTTTGAGAGCTGGCAACGAGTTTGAAGCTGGGTGCCCTTCGAAACAAGGTGAGCCCATTGGGGTTCTTAGCCAAAGAACTATGTGGGACTTATATTTTATTTCGCCGGCATAGAGAAATCTCATTTTGCAAGTCTGCCATTCAACTTGGGAACACGGGTATCATTTATAACATCCAACAAATAAATTTTTTACTTGTTGATAAACTGAACTCGTGATTTTTAATTGGCATGAGAGTTCTTTATTGCAGCACTGAGTGAGATCATACAACAATCTTTGGACCGGCACAACATGTGGAGACGATTATGGGCAGTATAGTGAACGCACACATACATACAGGTTCACACTATAACTAATTTTGTTAAGATAATGTTTTAATCTCTATTTATAAAATTATTGGATATAAGGTGCCCAGACTGAAGCCACCTCTGCATTGCAATTACCTATGGTGGTATGGACATGTTGAATAAAGCTCTGTTTGAATAAAGAGATCTACACACATCTTAATTGAGAGTAAGCTAGTAAAAGGCAGGCCAAAAAAAACTTGGAATGACTCAGTCAAAGATGACCTCAAGCAATGGCACATCAAAACCAACACAAATGATAGTTTCATGGATAAAGTCACTTCATGTCGCCATGCCAACATCTGATGTGAAAGAGACACGTTAAATGAAGAAGAAGTCAATAGCTTCCAAAACTTTCAATTTTTTCATACGTGAGGATTTGCTAAGAATTTTAAAGCCAGAAATGACTTTCTATAAATAAGATCCGAGTGAGATTTACGTTAGATGGTGATGAGAGAAGTATTATAGCGCTTTTGATGCACTTGTGACGTGGGAGAGAGTATTCTGTCTTGAGGAGGGTGCAGTTTGTAAAGTCAAAATTGTGGGTAACAGTGTTTCTGTGTATGACCAATGCATTAGTGGGATTGTAGTGTTTGAGGTCCTGTTTGTGTTCGTAAATGTGGGATTTTATATTTCTTGCCATTTTACCGATATAAAACATCAGACATGCGGCAGATTTTATTTTGTAAATGCCGTCCAAGGAAGAAGTGTTCTTAGGGGGTAGCTGGTGTTGAGTAAATCCTTAATTGTTTTAGAGGTTGATGTTACTATTTTTTATGTCAGATTTGAATTGTTTTTGTAAGGAAATAGATATGGGATTATTGGGGAGAACTATGTAAGATTTATTTTTCTCAATCATGTTGGTTTTATTTTTGCTGGTGATGTTATGATAGGAAATTTTTGAGGTGTTAGTCTGTTTTTGTTGGGGATATTAATAGCTTTGCGTTTAGCGTTTTGGATGAAAAATTGAGGATATTTTAAAGCTTGGTAAATGTTCTAGATATAGGTTTCTTCATTGCGGGGGTAAGCAGAGCTGCAAATTCTAAAAACTCGGAGGAACAAGTCTATGATCATTCAGCATTTTTTTCTGTTGTGGTCGGAGTAAAAATGTATAAGATCATTTTTATTCATTGGTTTTCTAAAGACTGAGAAGTTTATGCTATTTGGGGTGTTGTGCAGAGTGATATCAAGGAATTCGAGCATGTGATTATTTTCTAATTTGAAGGTGAAGGAAATGGTGTGTTCAATTTTATTGAGTTTGTCGACTATGTCAGGGAGATTAATATGATGTGGGTAAATAGGGAATGTACCATCGATATATCTAAAGTAGTGAGAGTTTTGGGGTAGGATGGATTTATATATATATATATATATATATATATATATACTGTTTAGTTGCATTCCAATGCCCAAAGAAAAATCAGTCCTCAATCATAATTTTTATTCATTTTTTTAATTTCAGTGAATGCCTGTATTTTTTCATTTTGTCTTATGCACATTTCATAACTCGTACAGAAAATATAGTCTTATGTTGTACAAGCTGCTCTTCAGTAAACTGTTCATTTAATAATAAAAAACAAGCACACTATTCCAAACCAAAAGGAAGAAAGGTTGAAAAAAAGATGAGAAAAACGGCAAGTCAAAAAGACAAAAAACTCACATTAAAGATGACAATCAGAGAAAATTCCTCGCAAAAAAAAAACACCAGACACAAACTTGAGCCGATACTTAAACCGCCATAAAAGGTTTAAAACCAGTAGAACTAGAACTAACATGTTTTCATTTAAAACACAACTCCGGGGGGAAAAACGGTGAAAAAAAAAAAAAAACGGTAGAAAAGTTTTTAAAAAAAAACGGTAAAGAAAAATAAAAAAACGGTAAAGAAAAAAAAACGGTAAAAAAAAACAAAAAAAAACAACGGTAAATAAAAAACAAAAAAACAACGGTAAATAAAAAAAAACGGTGAAAAAAACTCAAATTTTATGGAGAGTTTATTCTACCACCAGGGAAAAAGACTTTCCTTTCTCCCTCCATGTGTCAAGCGTCAGACGGAATTTCTATGGACAGATCTTCTTTGCAAGGGCTTTTTGACCATGGAACACACTTCTGCAGGACTACTTCTCCGCTGATTACAACTTGGTCGTTTTCAAATCCAATGTCAACAAATTCTTGTCATAAACTGCTCCATAAGCAATCAAACAGTTCATATCATTGATCAATTTGAGTACTCCCATAGTGTTCCTCATCTTTCAGGTGACAATCATTTCGTCTCGTTAACCCTTATCATCGAGTGGTTTTTTAGACTTGATAAGTAGTGACCCAATAGAAAAAAAAAGGTTTGTTGTTGTACCATTAATATTAGAAAAGCTAATTACAACTGAACGATTCCATTCCTTTAAAGAACCATTTTGGTTTCATAGACACAAAAGTTGCCAATACTTACAAGTGTATTTCTGGCTTGAGATGACATTTAATCTCCACTCAATCTGTTGAAATAATTGACTAACATCACTGCCGGTGCCATGAAGAATCTCGCCTGTTTGGAACAAGATATAATAAAAGTAGGTTTAGCAAAATATAATTAAAAAGAAAAAAAAAAGTTCTTAAAGTAGATATTGTTAATTTAACAGTCAGTTACATATATATATATATATATATATATATATATATATATATATATGCATATGTGACTAAGTTATGAAAATATATTTATAGCAATTAAGCTACACAGAGGCTTCCGCTTCCCTGACGATTCACTATGGGGATGAAACGCGGAAGCCTCTGTGTAGCTTATGCCATAAATATATTTTCATAACTTACTACCTAACTCTATTCACGTATTGAGCACTAGTGAAGTAAATACTGAATATTGATACATAAAAGATTATATCACCTTATAACATTTTATGTGGATACATGAAATAATATATATATATATATATATATATATATATATAAGTGTAGGTTTGTAATCCGAGGCTGGAGCAATGTGATATAGGTACCGGAAGGTGGAGAAGGTGAACAAAAACAAACGAGAAGAGAAAACAAGAATGGAATCTCAAATCAACACACACCAAAGCCTTCCACCAGACCCTATTAACCAACGGTTTTCCCCTCACTACCATATCCAGTCTCAATAACACCAAAAGACGTAGACACCACACTCTCACCAACACCTGCTTCCTTAAGCTCCCCTTCTTTAGCAACCGTATTACTTCCGCTATCCGCAATGCCATACGTAGTGAGAACCTTGACATACAGCTCTCCCACACAGGCATTTCTCTCAGACAACATTTGTCCAAAAAAAAGCCACTACACCCCGGACCCCTGCTCTCTAGCTAATTGCCCCATCCCCAACTCTGGCCTCTGCTTCTGCACCTATACAGTGTACACCCTACAATGCGCTAAGTGTCAGAAGTTCTACATCGGTAGCACCATTAGGCCTCTGCACCAACGCATTAAAGAACATCTGAACACCCACATTTCTTCCTTCCACAAACACTTAATATCATGTGGTAACACACATCGCTCTATTAGTGTCCGCATTCTCAACTCTGTCCGCAATGTTGGTCAGCTTCAAATTTCGGAAGCTATTCTAATCTCGAAATTTCATCCAACTTTGAATAACAGATATGAGTTGTCTTCCCCTTTCATCCTCTGATTCTTACATTCTTACACTCCCACCTCCAACCTCCTTGCCTTTGCCTCTTCTATTTATTTGCCCAGCACCATCCACCCCACACCTCAATGCCTTTTATCCTGTGTTTTAATTTTTACATAGTTACATATTAATAAGTAAAACATTATAATAATAGACATAAATATAAACAAGAATGGAGTAATATACACTTTATGTATATGTATGTAGGTCTTATATATATATATATATATATATATATATATATATATGTGTGTGTGTGTGTGTGTGTGTGTGTGTATATTTATAATCCCTAAATTAAAGTTTAAAATTTAATAAAATAAAAATAAATAAATAATAACAAAAAAATAAATAAATTTAAATAAATTAATTCTAGAAATATTATACCTTTAAAATAAATATTTAGAAATTTACACTTTATATGTATATATGTGTGTATATTTTTAATCTCTTAATCCCCCCCACTCTTTTCCAACGGTTTCTTCTTACTCTCATGATGTTAATTCTTTCCACAATTGATTTTAACTTTTCAAGTTTTTTTTTGGTTTTTTTTCAAGTTTCAATTCTAACCATATTCTGTTTTCAAAGTTACCTCCCTTTGACCGTTCGTATTCCCATAACGACCCACATTTAAATTTAAAATCAGAATTGAATAAATAAAGAAAAAGTTAATAAATCAAATAAAATAAAAAATAATAAAATTATAATAATTAGTATATAAATAAACAAATATTAATAAGTTGGAAAATAAAGAATAGTTGGAAATAAATCATACACCATTCACTATGACTATGCAATTCCTACAGCTACATACCTAGAAAACGGAGCTGTTAAACCGGACATAGTGATATGAGAAAAAAGGAGGAAAGTATCAACCCTAGTTGAAGTCAGTGATCAAGGTCTTAAGTACGACATGAAAAGAAACTGTAATTTTAGGAAGATTTCCATCATTCCAGTAATTATAGGAGCAACTGGACTCATGAATAAGAATTTCAAAAACTACCTGGCGAATATACTCGGTGAACCAAGTGCAAGAGAGATATAAACAATTGCACTTGAAGGGACGGTTAGAATCTTCAAAAGATCTCTCAGTTAGAGTGTCTGAAATAGCGGGTGAATGTCTGGCATCCGGTAGTATGCCCCATCCCCAGCAAAAACAAAAAGATAAGAAAATTTTTAAAAAAATATCATTATCGATGCAAGTCTGATTAAAGATGATAGAGTTTCCCCCTTTTGCTTATTTTCTTAATTGTTTTCTCGACTCTGCAAGCTAGTTTTTATATCTCTAATTTCAATTGGTAGAATATGGGTTCAAGAGTTGTTTTTTCTTCTATCTCAAATACAATTATCAAAAGAACTTGAGATAGATGATGAAACAACTCCACCAATTGAAGGCAGAGGCACGGAAGCTGACTTGCAGAGTTGAGAAAACAATTAAGAAAATAAACAATGGAAAATTCCATCGTCTTTAATCAAAGTTGCATCGATATGTGCATATATAAATATGTATAATAAAATGGAGAGATGATAAAGATAAAATTTTATCTTTAAAATAATCTTATCATGAAAAGTCTTTTTCACTATTAGAGTTTCTGGAAGGCTTTCTGCTATATTTTCTTGACATTCATTATATCCTGGATGTACCTGTTTTAGACGTGTTGACATGGGTGTACGGGTACGATCCAGAAACAAAAAGACAGTTGCCGCAATGGAAGCATCCGAGTCTCTAAGGCCAAAAAGAGTGCAACATGTGCGAAGCAAAATTAAGGTGATGCTGACTGCATTCTTTGATATCCGTGGAATTATGCATCACGAATATGCAACGGAAGGACAAACAGTGACAAAGGAGTACTATAAAGATGTTCTCCGGTGTCTCTGTGACGCAGTTCGGTGCAAAAAAAACAAAACAAGACACGTGGACGGCGAAAAACTGGCAACTGCATCACAACATGGCCTCCACACATTCATCCCAATTGATCCAAAAATATTTAATTATGTGTATTGTCTAAATTATTACTCAGAGGCCTAAAATTAAAATATGTACAGGGTGGGCAAAAATAAGGGTCCTATTTTTAAAAATTCATAACTTTTTTATTTATTGATTTTTTTAAATTTTTTTTTTTAGAATAAGTAAAGGACCCCTTCCGAAGCAAGCATGAGCCGTATTAGCCCTAAGGAATGTACCCTCATTTAGAAAACATTATTTTTGCTTAAAAAACTCAAAACAGTGTAAAAAACAATACTTTAGTTTTTGTAAGTTTTAAGTGTTTTTCGGCTAAAATTTGTTTTGTTTATTTCAAAAAATCTCCCAAGGGTCAGTCTACACACACATAAAGTTTGGTGAGTTTAACTTTTATTTTGTGGAAGTTATTCAAATTCAAGTTATTCAAATTTAAAGATAGGACCCTTATTTTGGCCCACCCTGTATTTGTTCAATACCCTATCCTCTTAATTCCCAAGTAATAAGGAAATTTAGGTAAATGCTCATTAATATTAGATGTACCAAAAGAGTTGTTAAAATCAATAGGGAGACCATCTTTCATAAATCTATATGGTTTCAAAACTAAGTGAATAGCTCTAATGTTTAATATTAAAACTTTACGTCGGCTAATTAAATGTTCCCTTAATCCCACAATCTATTATTCTGGCCTTAAACAAGATAGTAAATACCTATTTCGATGTAGACAGTTCTGTAGTATCTCCTGCCTTATTATATGGTATGATTCTAGTGTGCACAAATTACATTAACTCCTTTTGTTAGGTATATATTTATTCGCCCCACCTAGTATTGATCATTTCAACTTAAAAGGATTTTTTATATTAATTAAATCCCTAACATATTTACCTAGTGATGTTGTGGATTTCTCGGAATTTGTATTACACTTAGTATTAAAAGAGAAAATATGGTTTCTATATCTTTCCTTGAAGTCTCCCCCTGTGGAACCAACACAAGTGCAGGTATTGTTCCCAGTCATTATGTCACATTTGTAAACTCAGCTTGAGACCATGCATCCCCCCCAGGTGACAAGCGTTACCGGTTCTATAATTGCAATTTGACTTAGATTCATTATTGGGTGCCTTGCTATTGTGAGCAATAGCGTCATCACTTGCTTTTCTTATTTTGGAACTGTTATAACCGATAATGGATGAAGCTAAATTTTTGGATGTTGAAAAAGATAGTTTAAGTATTTTTATTTATGGACCTACCTATTCTACTGCCTTCTGGAAATTTATTTTCAATAATACTATAAAATATTTTCTGAATGTCAGTTTGAATATGCTGGCTTTAGGGAGGTTGTACCATATGACCCTCCTTCTGTTTTTCTTATCATTTGTCATATGGATGATCTACTGAATCTAGATTATGATCGTTCTGTATTCTAGTCATTTTTACTTTTTCCCATAGCCCTATTATATGAAATTACATTGCAATATCTCCTGTTACACCCCCCCCCACCTGCCCCATCGCGATTACAGTGTGATATGGTAGAACTAATTTTATACATGTACTCAGATCTGACTACGGTTTTATTGTAGAATTGTTTATTTTTATTAAATAATTGCTCATTTTTAGATAATTTTGTAATCCTATTAGATATAGAAGGGACTATTGCCCTTTTCACAAATGGTGGGTGGTTAGAGTTTCTAGCTATATAGTACAGCGTATGGTTTGGTTTATGGTAGGGTCCATAGGTACTATAAACTAACTCTAATGTAATGTCCAGAAAATTAACTTTACAATAATTGATATCTATAGATATCTTTAGGTTTAAGTTCTTAAAAAATTCATGGAGCAATTTTTTCTTTCTCTCAAGATTTCTACCAGTGGAATTAACAAAAAATAGAGCATTATCTTTATATAGCCCGCCCATCAATTCCAGTATATTCCTGTTTATTTCCCTTAAAATATAAAGTCTTACCAAATTAGTCACCTGTGCCGAATCAAGGGCCCAATAGTGATATCAAAATTTCCCGGGGATGGGGGAGGGGGGTTCTCCCATCGAGGATTTTTGCTTTCCAGTAGGCTGGGTAGAGGTTGGCTCAGTCGAGTTTCGATTGCAGAAGACGGCTAAAAGTATTGTGTCAATGTTTTGGAATTAAGTTTTCTTTTTCTTTGGGGGAAAGGGTCACTGGATTTTGTCACAACTTCTCATGTGAGTTTTTCCATGCATTTTTTCATGTATTTTGACTTGCCGTTACCTTTGTCAGGAGCTCATTTTGAAATTTTTCCATTCATTATTCCTGTTGATAAAGAATTAACAATTTCCCTGATGAGCAACAGAGTCGGAAGAAGACTACATATTCCTCTTTATTTCTGCTGCGAAACGCGCATAGGAAATGATAAAAGCATTGAATTTGGACAAAATAAACATAAAAAATAAAAAATACAATTTAAACATATTTAAAAAAATCTTTTTTAATTGTCGACGTGACAAAAAGGAATTACATGTATCTGCTGATATACGAAAGTAAAAAGATTGACAGTACAAAGGTAAAGTTTGGTTGTGGTCGTTCGACAACATATGAGGATGAAAATCAGGTGAAAGGTATGGTTATGGATTGATTTTTCCTATTGAAAAGCAGTGCATTAAACACATAGCAAAATAATTATAAAAACGATAATTGCATATTCATTCTCTATATGATAAATGAAAACTGCATTAAAATTATCAAAAAAACAAATGACTTACGATCCAGTGACTGAAGTTTAGGAAACATATTGAGGATTTGTGATTTGTAGTTGGGGTTTCTACATATTGGATTCATCCGCTCGTTATTTGGGTATTGAAACAACAAATGTTTCAGTTTAGAAAGGCCACTGATGCTGTAAAGAGTGTCATGGCTATAAAATAAAAAAATTATATTAAAAAATGTGTGCATTAAAATATATTAATATTATTACATGAAATTTATTATTAAAACATTATTTAAAACTGATATTTTTTATATTATTTAAATAATGAAATTAAATTTGATATATTTTATAAACTAAACATCTTTTCAAAGCGAATTCACATTTGAGATGAGAGTCGTTTGTGCTCTGAGATATGACAAAACAAATCAGATGTTGGTCCTTCTTGACTAACCACAGTAAATACAACTCTAATTTTATGGTATTCAAACTTGCTATTGTGTTTAATAAAGTTATATATAAACTTGTAGTGAAAATAAACAAGTAGTTTGTTTTAATTTAAGATTTTCAATTTTTTGGTAAAAGACTACAAATGAAAACCATTTTTAGCCAAAATCAAATTGAAATAGTAAATGGCAAGAAAAGATAACGCAATCAAACTAAATCATGATTCAGTCTTTAAAATGGCAGCTTCGATTCATATATATATATATATATATATATATGTATATGTACATCTTACGTACCACCGAAACGATACAAGCGCTATTCAACGACATGACATATCTCACACAAAAAACTATGCAATCAGCCGAAAGAAGGAAAATACTAACAACTAACACTAAAATCATCCATAAAAATAATTGTACAAGCAGACTTAAAATCTTCGAAGCTCTAAGAGTTCGACTTTTAAAAGGAACATTGCATTGAAGCCATGATGACGGCTGTGTTAATAGTACTCACTACAGAGTCCAGCCTAGTTTGGGGGCGACAAATAATTATAAATATTTGTTTTTATCTACATACATATACGTTTGAAAGAGGGGATTTGGAAGTCTATCACTCGGACTCCAAACACTTAAAAAAAAAAACTTGATAAAGCCAACAATCTCTCTTCGAACTCTAATAAGATAAAATAATCCGGCTCACAAATTAATCCGACTGACTCTCACTTCTCCCTTCTGCCCCCTCTTTTTCTTTCTTCCTTCCTTTTTATCAGCAGATTTTCAATCTCAGTTAATTCTGTTTAACCAATGAAAATAAAGAATTCGTTCACTATTTTTGTTATTAAGATGAATTTGCTTATTGCAGTGCAATAACCAGTCGTTTTGTTACTCCTAGGTTGTGAGTTCAATCCTCACTTGTAACCTATGAATTCGAAATTTCTTTACTTTTCCAACTACAAGCCAGGCAAAGGCGGATCTTTTATGGCAGGGATGAAGCAAGTTGCTGAGGATTGTCGGACCTTTATTTAATCATCAGAATTAGTATTCTTAATTTTATTGCCAAATTTGATGCCATTCTAATCAATAGTTATAAGTCCGTAAGTTTTTATAATTATTATTATTAGTAGTAGTACATTAACTTTTACCTCCTTATGACTCATCCGGCATCCCAAGGGCTAGTCATGTAAAATTTAGCGCAATTCTGATCAATACTTTTGGAAGCTCTCGGTTTTTATTATTGCTAGTAGTTATATTTTGATCTCCTGTGACACATTCCGTACTCCAAGGACTCTTCATATCGAATTTGGTGCAATTCAGAACAATAGTTTTGAAGCCTATAAATGCTTATTGCTTTTTAATATTAGCAGAAGTAGTAACAATATTAACATTTTAACCTCCCTATTACATGTCCAGCATGCCAAGGGTGCTTCATTCAAAATTTGGCGCAATTTTATTAAGTAGGTTTGAAGCCTTTAAGTTACCAATAAAGAAACAGGCAAAACAAATGCTCAATAACAATATAGATTCATTCGTAATTTCACAAGTCTCTTTTTCCAGGTAAATAAACAGAATTTACCTGCTAATAAGATTCCCTGAAAGGTCCAAGGTTTCTAAATGTTCCAAAATCTGCAAACCTTCTAAAAAGAAAAAGAAAAAAAAAGTCAATAATTTCTTTTAATAAGAAATCTTAAAATATATGCAACCTGATTGACAGATATAATAACTAGAATAGCCAGTCACACATTTGGGTCATCTAAATTAATAAATGCAAAAGTTTTTTTTCATTTATCACACCTATATTACCATCAAAACACTTTACTATTATTTAAATCAATAATACAACATGGTCCTTTGCAGTATTGTATATATAGTAGAGACAAATACCCAAACACAGTTATTTGTATGCCGAATTTGCATAATTATTTTTGGTGCTTTCTTAGATTAGGACCCATTCTAAAAGTGATTCGGTGTCAGTACTTTCTGCATATTTATGTAAACCGACAGATAGTGTCGAATGAAAAGTCTGTTGACTTACATGCTCCAAAAAATCACAAACAAGCGGGGACAAAAACAAGCAAAAGAAAAAAATCAAATACATTTAGTCAAATTGTATGAAAGAAATATTTATTTTTTTAAGGAAAAAATAAATATTTCAAGTAAGAAGTGTTTAAATTAAAAAGTGAATCAAGTAAGTATTTTTTTGGGTTTTTTTTTACTGAAAATTATTTTTAGTTTGTAATCAGGTAAAAATCGTGTCGTTAGGATTTAGGTTAGGTTTTTTTTTACTGATAATTATTGTTGCTTTCGTTAGGGTTAGGTATTAAAATTGTTTTTATGCCTGAACATCTTTTTTATAACAAAAATTTCACTGAACAAGTTGTAAAAAATCTTTTTTTTCACACAAAACAGTTTTTTTAAATTTTTTTAATTTTTGGGGAGTTAAAACTCGGCAGATTACGTAGAACTATAAGAAGTGAGATTAAATCTTTGTCTGCTTATTCGTTTCAATCAGTTGAAATCGTCTGCTCATTTTCTCGCAGTTTCATTGGCTAGCCGCTTCGGTACTTTCTGGCAGTTTACGTAAACATCCGAAAAGTACCGACGCTGAAGCACTTTTAGCATGGGTCCTAATCTAAGGAAGTACCTTATTTTTTTAAACAGCTTATAATAAATTAATGCTTGGTTTTATTCATTTATAATTTTATTGTCCTATCTTCTTATATATATGCAATATTAACAGTAATTAAATTAAAGTGATTTAATTAAAAAAAGAATAAATTACCAAAGCCTTTTCTAAAATATGTTCATTGATTTTCAAGGGAGATAATTTAAAATGAAAACTATTAGTTTTTAAAATTACAATCGATTTATATTAACGATATGTAATGTAAGTTATACATTTAAAAAGAATACTTAGAGCGAGATGGCAGGTAGTTTATGGTCTTGTATATTATAAAGAAACAATTAAAAAATATTATATAATAAAAACCAAAATCATACTGATATGAATTCGGATTATTTGAACTACTATTCTCATTGTGGATGTTATTCTCACAACGTTTTGGCCAATGTAACCTCCAACCTTCTTCAGGTGTATCTTGTCAAACTCGTGAAGCTATATAGAATTTCGAACTGAACCATTTATTTAATCCACGGGGGTAGATTTTTCCCATTCTGTCAGCTATGACCAGGTAAAAGTCTTCAGTAATTTTTATTTTATTCTTTGTTAGTATCGCCTGCAGTGAGGATTGAACCCTCACCTTCCAGAAGACTGTAACTTAGAACTAATTATTACTTAACAAATTTATCCGTATCGCACATTATGATCCTAATAAAGAGATAAATGTTGTGGATGAAGCTAGTAACTAGTGATTAGAGGTCGTTTTACTACACAAAGTAAATAACAGAGGCTGAAAGCAGTAGCCCATGCATCAAGAATGTTATTGCCGACAGAAAAAATTCACAGCTAAATAGAAAAAGGGGCACGAGCTATAATATTTGCAGTAAAATCATTTCATAAATTTTTACATGGAAGAAGATTTATTATGCGATATTTGGGTATAAGAAAGGCATACTGCAAATCTATATAATACTAAAAGTCTATTGTTCTTGTATGTTTGCAATCAGCTTTCAGCTTTCCGGTTTTCAACATCCAGTTGCGCATGCGTAAATAGCATCGTCTTCAATCTGTTATTCCAATTCCGTTATTCTCTATTATGATTAACGAACGCATGAAATTTTTCATTCTGGAAATTTTAAAACAATTTCATTTAATTTCATCAAATAGTTTATTTGTTTTCTTCACGGCTAAAAACATTCAACGGGAGGACTTCGTAAAGTCTGTCGCAGTTTCAAAAAAACTCCTCCCTTTTAAAAAACAAAAACAAACAAACAAAAAAACAACACTCATTATTAATATCAGCCATACTAGCGGTCGGTGAACGAAACCACCTCCCACTTTCCCTCTCATAGATTTCACCACTCCTACTCCCTCTGTTTTCGTTACGTACGCGAGAAAGCCTGCTGTACCCCCTTCCTTTCTCAAATCGCCCTAACCAACCACTTATAATTCAGTAACTGTAATTTAAAAAAAAAACAATTATAATAAACAGAACAACTCATAGAAATCTATCTATATTCTTTTTTCATTTTAATATACTTTCATAGAAATGCTTCTGTTATGTAAAAAAAAACTATTTTCTTTATGCCACAAGTGTCACGCTCATACATGAATTCCATAGCTAATATAACAAACTGACCCAACGGGTCACGGGTGGTCTAGTCATCTACAAAGATGAGGAACCATTTTTTTTAATTATATATTTACAATTGAATTCCTTCCATTGAACAAAATAGGACATGCAGACGGATTGTCAAGGCTAATTTCGAAACTAAATGAACCTCTAGAAGAAACACTGATTGCTGCATTAAGTACAGAAATAGGGATGAAAACATAATTTGCAATACAGCAATGAAATTTCCAGTAACTCTCGAAGAGATTAAATTTAAAGCCAAATTTGATAAAAGGAAGAAAGAAATCATACGCTGGCAAAAGAAAAAAAGTCAAATCATGAAAACATTTTTCTTCTTGTGATGGTATTTTGTTAAAAGGTGAGCATGTAGCGACATCAGTATCACTGAAGAAAAATGTATTCAAGGATTTTCGTATGGGACATTCCGGAATCACAAGGATGAAGACCCTTATGAGAGTTACATTTATTGGTCTTACATGGATAAAGAAATTGAAGATCTTGTGAAACTTTGTAAATGCTGTGTAATGGAAGAAAAAGCACCACCAGTAAAAATTAACAGATCATGATGAAGACTACATATTGACAAAATAACTAACACCAACTCAACCCCATTAAACACAGTACTCTCAAGTGGATCAAAGATCACAATCTTTACTGGGAAATCGTCCGATTTAAGGCCATGGCTAGCAGCTCCGAAAAAGAACGGATCTATAAGCTGACAAATCCAGAGCTAGTAAACCTGGTGTACAACTTTTCAGACGGTCTAGCATCAGAATGGATCAGAGAATATCTCGACGATCATCCAAATATCACCAGTAAAGAACTGTTCGATCAATTATCGGTACAGTACGGCAAGTTTACGAATTCCGCCGATGCTGCTAGAGCTTTAATTAAAATAAAGCAGGATCGAAGTGAGATACTCGCAGATTTAGCAAATTGGATGAAGCAACTTGCAAAGTTAGTGTATAGGGGTGCCGTGTTAAAGGGGGGTTCAGCTGTGCAAGTGAAATTAGTTGAATTCTTCATAGATGCAATTATATAATCATATGGAACATCATTACGATGAAGACCATCGTGAGGAGTTATTTTTATTGATATAGCATGGATAACGAAATCAGAGACCTTATGAAATTTTGCAGATGCTGTGTAATGGCAGCAAAAGCACCACCAGTAAAAATTAACCCATAGTTGAAAATGGGCAGAGCATGATGAAGACAACATATTGATTATGCAGGACTAATTAATAATAAGACTCAGCCGAAATATTAACGTAAAGATTAAAACAGCCGAAATATTAAGGAAAATCCTTGAATACTGAAACCAGCACACAATTAATGGGATTTATAACCTTCAAGTTGTAAATAGTTTCACAAAGTGGCCAGAAGTTGCCAAATGTATGAAACATACAGACAAAAGCACAATAAACTTGTTTCATAAAATCTTGGTAATATTATTCCTCATACAATTATATCTGATAGAACTCAATTTATGACTAAAGGATATGAAAATTACTGCAAAGAATTTTCAATTAGTCATGTGACAACTGCTCCATTGCACCCAAGATCTAATGGCCAAGCAGAATGTCTCATAGATATGTTTATGTAAGCGTTAAGAAAATCAGATAAAGATAAAACTGAAGATGAATTGTCACAACAATTTCTCAGAATGTATCCAACAACTCGAAACTTGAGTACAAATTCAGGAATGTCACCAGCTGAACTTACGTTTGCAAGAAAGATTAGATTGGTATTTGATAAATTACTTATTTGATAAATTATCTGGATAGAAGGAATTATTGAGAAACTGATTGGAAGACTAGTGTATATAATTAAACATCCCAAGTGCATTGTTAGAAGACATTATAACCAGCTTAAAAAGTAGTATACATCCAAAACAAATCATTGTAGGGAATAGCCTATGAAGGTAATCTATGATTTGTTTGAACTCAAGTAGCACCAGAACAGAAATGCTTTAGAAAGCATAAAAGACAACCATCTTCAACTTTTAACACTTATCCAAAGAGAAAAAGATATGACTTCCAGAGGAAATGAAATTTGGAGAGATAAACATCCCTCATTGCCAAAATGAATTAGTCCGAAACAACGATAAATAGTGTGTATTATATGCTATTCAGAAAATAAAAATATAGTTGATTTCCAACATTGAATCCTGAATGTATTTATTACTGTGTAGCAGTCACATATTCTAATCATGTACTACTTTCCTTTGATGTAAATAGACAGGTGTACTACTGGAGTGATTTCTCTCTTCCCCAGCCAATCAAAAGCTTTGGCATAGAAATACAAATCGTCGGACTACTTCTAACAGCACCCACGCGATTTTGTTTCCTCTGCTTGCAGCAGTTGCAGCTTGTACACCAAACAGAGTGGGTTGCATGCCGCACCTTATAAAGACTGACTGTTAGCTGCTTTAATTCCGTTTTCAGCATGGCCCAATAAAATATATTTTCATTTAAAACTTTGTTGATTAACTTTTAAAGTCAGATGAATTTTCTTTTACAGCCTATCATTACATTTAATTATAATCGAGAACATAGCCCATTATAACTGTTCAACAGTCGGACTACAATACAACCCATGTAAAGGTGAGAAACACACACTGACACATAAGTGGTCACACAATTTTATTAAGATAGATTAGAGTTTTCATATAAATTAGATTTTCCCCTAAAATTAACTAAACAATAACATGACATGACATTTTTAATATTATATAACCACTTTTAACAAAGTCTAAACAAAAAAAATAGATGCTGTAGATGTACTGACCCAAAGAGGCGATGAGGTTGTTTGAAAGGTTCAAATATGTCAGTTGAACCAAACAAGCCAAAGGAATCAGATGGTTAATCTTGTTATTTGACAAGTTTAAAAATTCAAGATTGTTGCATTCCTCAATATAGCCAAGTTCCTTGATACCTGAAAGCAATAAAAAGAAAAGTGAGTGAAAAAGACCAAGATAAGACAGTGAAAGATAACATTATCATTGCTGGTTTAGTAGTATTAGACTGGACTAGTTTTCAGAAGAGCTGGATAAACGTACAAGATTGTAGGTTATTAGGGTCTAAGCCAAGGGCGGGCAACCTTTTCAGAGTGAGGGCCAGATGAGACTTTTGGAAGGAGATCGCGGGCCGGAGTGAAAAACGAAATCTCAGAATTACTATATTTTGTTTACATGAATAAATTGTACAAAAATTGCATTGAACACTCTACAAACTGATATTTTTTCTCAAGAGACTTCTGTATGTGATGTTATAAAAGGCGCCGACGAAGAGCCATTTTGGAATCATAAAAAATCATGACGGGGGAAGTAGCAAGTTGATCTAGCATTCGTTTTGACACACCTCACATAAGTTCTCTGTTTTATGCCCTTTCCTCGTCTCTCGTTTCCTCTTTACCTTTCTCTTTCTCTCTTTTTATCTCAGGCCAAGGATTTGAAATTAATAGTTAAAGAAAAATGAAATATACATGCATCATCGCTCGCTGATGTTTATACATTTTTATCCCACTGTAAATCTTAATTGAAACCTACTTTTATGTCTATGTCACAAAATGATATGAGTTTTACTGGGATGTCCGCGGGCCGGATTGCAATAATAAAGCATAACAGAGTGGCGGGCCGGACGTTAAGCCTTCGAGGGCCGGATGTGGCCCGAGGGCCGGAAGTTGCCCGCCCCTGGTCTAAGCAGTTGGAGCCATACAAAGAAACAGTAAAAGTTTGAAATATCGATATTTTATACTAATTGACATTTTTTGTGTTTCAGATATAAATATATTTATCATATACCATCATATTGCTGCAAACCTCAGGATTCCACTTTTCACTTTTAAGCAAGTGATTGTTCAATTCTTCAGCGAGGGAAAATAATCAATATTATCTTGCCTAGGTCCATCAGAACCCTCTGATAGTAGTCTTCATCATTAATGATGACAAGGGTGTCTATTTACTTCTTTCATGTCTGTGTATATTAGATTTGGACCATCCATAACTATAAAAGTCTGATTTTCATGAGTAAATGCTTGTATTGAATTACCTCAAAATTTAAAAATCATCCTAAAATAATACATAATACACACACACATAATGCTTTAATTGTAAGAGTGCTAGAAATGGATTTATGTCCAAGTGTATCTCTAATAATACTGACCAAATCCATTTAGATCAAGGATTATTATTGATTCAACATCAAAATCTCCACTTTTCTCTCGCAAAAATCCTTGTGTGATTCTTTCAACTGAAATATATAAGAAAATATTTAGGAAAAAAAAAAATAGTTTATTTAACATTTTCATAGGGAGAAAAAAACGTCTGTTGAATCATTTTGAATTCAGTTAAAAAAAAAAAAAATTTCTAAGTAAAAGGTTAAATTTAAAAAAGAACAATTTAAATTTTAAATATCCGATAATGTAAATTTAAAGAACACAATTTAAATTTGGTTGAATTTAAAAAAGAATACAATTAAAACAAATGTTTGTTTCAAATTTGGGTCCAATTACAATTTTAGCAACTCCATTGAAAAAGGTTATTTTAGGGTGGTTTGCAAGCACATTTTCAATAATAATTGTCATAAATATTTCATTGATATTTTGTTTAAGAAATGTACAAAGATTTGTCTGCTATGGTACAAATCCATAGTGGACAAATTTTCGCAGATGGCCGGTGTGCGTCATCCTCAATATGTGATTTCTGATGTTGATTGTAGTAGTAATGAGCGTAGTTGCATCTCGCCTCTCTCATAGTAGTAACTGTAAAGAAAGCATTATTGAGAAACGGATTGAAAGATCATGTCCTGGCTATCATAAAAAACTTTGACACCTCCAAAGCATGTGGACCAGATCTTATCCCTACTATAGTAATAAATAAATAAATACTCTGTTGAGCTGGCACCTGTCCTCCACAACTCTATAACAAATGCCTTGCAGAATCTTGCTTCCCTGATAGCTGAAAAAAACTGTCTCTGTGATACCAGTTTTCAAGAACTCTGGCGAAAGAACAGACCCGCAAAATTATCGCCCCATATTTTCTTGATCTTTGTTAAAGCGATAGGTTGCAACCTTGAAAATGCTAAACTTTTTTCTGACCAACAGCATGGATTTAGGCAACCCTGTTCTACTGCAGATATCCTAACGGTCATCTCTGAACGCATATACCACACACTGGATAAGGCAGGTAAAGCCAGGGTTGTAGTGCTTGATATATACAAGGCCTTTAACAAGGTCTGGCATGAAGGTCTTTACAGGAAAATCAACTTGTATGATATTACTGGACGAATGTTTAATATAATCAGATCCTTCTTAGCTAAAAGAACAATCTGGATTATTATCGATGACCGTACATCTAAACAACACCATATCAATGCGAAGTGTGCTCCCAACAGTCTAACTTTATTATTTTTGATCTTCATAAACGACCTCCCTGATGCAATCGCGTCTGAGATGGGTATATGTGCTGATGACACCATGCCCTATTCTCGACATGCGCGCAAATTGAATACACACACATATCCAAGCCAATGGGTGAATCCTTAGAAAATGACCTCCAGTCTGTAGTAGAATTAGGCTAAAAATGGATGCTCACATTCAATGTAACCAAGACAAAGCTCCTTTTCTTTAACAATTATAAGAAACTTTTCCAACTACCAGATGCCATGGCTGATAATATCCTTCTCGAGAATCCAACATTCAAACCTAACATTCTCATGTAACATGAATTGGAATAAATACACAGAAGATACTGCCAAGTCTGCTGCAAAGAAGGTAGGCTCCCTCTACCGGGCTAGAAAACCAGTATCCTATATCTCTATAAAGCCACCTTCACCCATGCATGGAGTATTGTTGCTACATCTGCGCTTGTGCACCAACCACTAGCCTCTTCCTTTTGGATAGGATGCAAATAAAGTTTCTAACCGTATAGGTCTCGCACTGTCTGCCAAGCTCCAGTCCCTGTCACATTGCCGCAGTGTTGCATCCCTGTGCTTGTTTTACACATACTTTTGCGACCCACCTGACTTGAAGCAAAATACCACCCCTTCACTATAGAGGTTTCCAGATGCCGGAAAACTTTCTACTATAATAGTTTCTATCTGCATACGGCTTACCATTGGAATTCCCTCCCTGTTCCCTGAACATACAAACATGCAAAAATGTAAATGTAATATGAACAAATATCTTGCTGCCCAACTCCCCACTAAGGTTGTCTCTCTATAAATCTGGTCCCTATCACAGTGGCTCCTTACGTCTCAGTGGCAATATGCTTTGTTTGGGGCGAATGAAAGGTTTCAAAAAGCTAACGCTATTCGAAAATAGGAAAAGTCTAAACAAAAAAAAACTAAAACCATCATTACATTTGTATAAGTTGCATGACAGATCTAGTTTGTATATACATGCAATATCTTGCGGTATGTTGAGTTGTGGTTAGGCTTGGCACATGTGCAACGATGTCTGGACTTATATAACTGTAGGCGTGAGGACATCTCTGCGCAGACGCAACTTCAATTCCTGCTAAGAAAGTTGTTGCGAAAGATGATTCAGTTTCTGAATAGATTTTGTCACAGCAGAGCATCCTATCCTGTTCTCGTCCTTTGCTAGAAGCGGCAAGGTGAGATGGAATTCCAAGATACCACATTCTGTTTTTGACAAACGCCAACCTACCAAACAACTCTCTTTATATTCCAGTGCTCCCTCTGAATAAAGTTGATTTATACTTTAGTGGAGATGTTGGTGTTTTCCATGGAAGATGATGACCCTTAACTTATTCAATTCAAGTCAGATACATCCAAACACGATCGACCCGACCAAATGGCTATCTTCATCTTGACACTCTCCAACCAACCATCTAATCACCAAAAGGTGCTTTTACAGATCAGGCCCAATATTGCCTCTGTAAATTTTGGTAACAAGTTAAGACAACAGCCGAAAAACAATCACACAAAATGAAACCCGGGTTCCCGAAACGGAAAAAGAAAAAAACGTTTACTGATTTATTTACATTGTGCATTGCATTTTTTGTACTAATGAGTCACCACTTATCCTCGAGTTGCTGTTAGTCTTGATAAGTGTTACTGTTAATGAAATGGACAGATTGTTAATTGAATGGTTAATATTATGAGAGGGTTGAAATAATTTTGTAAATTATTGCTTTTTATTTATTTTATTTTTGGAATTATTGTATTTTTGCATTTTATTGTTTATATTTATATTTTTTTTTTATAATTCATTTCAGTCAGGCAGACATTTTATTTTTATTTTTGTAAATTGGTGCATTTTTTTCTTCCTTTCTTTATTTTAGTAGATATTGTTGAACAATAATTGTTCCAACGTAGTTTGTTGTAACCTTCGTATCGCGGTCTACAAAATTCAAGTACGGTTCACCTTCCAACAGTTAAAAAACAGACATATACATCATAACCTTTTTCGTGTCTCTTCGTCTCCATGCTATACCATATAATATTATCTGGAATAGCATGGAGACAAAGAGACAATAAAATGGCAATAAAATACAATAATTACAACAAATAAAATGATTAAAAAACAACAATTTACTACACACAAATTTTGGCGATTTAGTCGTTTCGCAGCCAAAATGGCGGACAAAGAACCGTCTGCTAATTTCTGATTTTTTTTCCGACCTCACAAATGTGTAAGTAAACCCAAATAAATTGTTTTGGACTAATTTCAAATTTACCTTAAATTATTTTAAAGGAAATACAGTGAATCACCAAATTTTTTAACAATTTAAATCAGTAAAGGTTTTGACGTTTTCTTTTTAGGAACCCGAGTTTCATTTTGTGTTGTCATCTTTCGGCTGTTGTAACTTGTTACCAAATTTTACCGAGCCAATATGGGCAGCCATAGGAGCTGATCTATACAAGCACCAGAGTTTTTTTTTGGGGGGGGGGGTCATGAAAGGACTACTATTAATACTACTACTACTAATAATAATAATAACAATAAGAAGAACAACAAAACACGAATATAAACCAGAAAAAGTGAACACAACAGAAATTTAAAAAAAAAAAAAAAAAAAGCCTTAAAAACTTGAGGTTAGTAAAAAAAAACATCCGAACTTCGCAAAAAGCCGCAAAGAATTTAAGTTCTAATTTGTTTTCAATTCTTCATGTTTTTAGTAACGGAATTCATAGATTTAAAATAAATATCAAAAGAAACGATAAGTATATATGTAAATTCACAGATTTTGTTTCATAAGAAAATTAAAAACCAAACCTGATTTTTTCGACATGACATTTGGTTGTCCACGGCAACTTTATACAACGACGCTTGTTTTTGGTTTCTTCTTTTTATCTTCTTGTTTGTTTGTTTTTGAAAGATCGTTAAGATTTGGAAACTTATCTTTTTTTTCATATAAAAAGGAAATAAGAATAATTTAGCGTTTGTAGATTAAAAAAAAAATAAAGTTAATAACTCCTCTCCTCTGTGACGGCCGTGATGGTGCCAACGAATGCCAAAAAAATGGGATTGATTTGACTACTACAAGTTACAACTTACTTCTCACTTGAGAAATTACTCACAGAAAACAAGCAGTAGATATACTTATGTTGGTGCTCTGGAAGCAGAACGGTACCAAATTGAAAGGTGAATTTGGGACGCTAAAACCTACACAATCGAAAAATAGTCTCAAATCCACGGTCTACCTTGTCCTTTTCTTTCTTCAAGTATTAATTATAATTAATTTTTAAGACAACTTTTCGGGAATCTTTTACGAGACTCAGCAGAGTAAAAACGCAAAAAAAAACAAATTACAACAAATAAAAGTAACTGTAAGCTGTAAAAGTTAGTTTCAAACTTGCATGTGCTATTTGTTTGTATTTTAAACCCGTTTGAAGTGCTATTTATTAGAAATCAATAGTTTTGACACCGTAATTTCCAAAAAAAACATGGCCGATTTGGGGGGGATTACTAACGAAATCACTAGGAGCGACCATATTGTTTTTGTGAAAACGTTGGAAAAAAAAACAAGACATTTTTTTTTTTACATCTAATGAAAACCCATTTATAATACGTAAAAATAAAAACAAATTACATAGGTAAGTAGAAAAATATCTATTCTCGTCGTAGGTCAACTTCACTTGTTGCAAATTTATGTTTTTAAACCCTTTCTCGTTCTTTTTTTGGACCCCGTTCGCGCCTCTGCTGAGTCTCGTAACATATACCCAACTTTTCTTTTTAATTTTCATTTATTTAAAATCAACGGAAGTCGAAAAACACTTGTTTTTGGTTTTTTTAGCTATTGTTTAACTCCTTAACATTATTAAACTTAACGGTGATTATATTATTACAACGAAATAATATTAATTGCTACAATGCACAGGTCTTTAAAAACAAATGAAAGATAAGATTAGTCGAATTTAAATATAATTTTAATTAATTTAATGGTCTTAAATCTACGGTCGATCTTTTCTTACTAAACTTATTGGAAGCAACAGCAGCTAGTGAATGTTGTTTTTATGTATCGATTCTCGATTGACAAAATCGCCAATCAGCAGTTTCTTTCAATTGATCACAGCGCAAGAATTATCCAATAGCGCGCAAAAAACCCAAACACGGCATTTTTCTTCCCCCACCCCTGACACACGTGCGAACGTCAGTAATCTATCCTAGGTCTTCGGCAAGAGTAGCATACACATGATGAGAGACATTCACAAACTACTGTACGCCTAGCGACAACACATACACAACGCTCACTGAGCC
Source organism: Sepiola atlantica (assembly GCA_963556195.1). NCBI lineage: Eukaryota > Metazoa > Mollusca > Cephalopoda > Sepiida > Sepiolidae > Sepiola > Sepiola atlantica. Next base: position 109,519,186 of record OY744527.1, read on the forward strand.
CTCATACACATAAGCTCATATATACATTCTCTCACTGGCAAATGATGCACGCTAATATGCACACACATCTAGAATGCCTATCCCATGTACACTGTCACACATAAACTCACATGGCACCAGCCGAAATGAACATGTCTACTAAATTTATCCTTACGGACCAAAACACTGTAGCAGTTGCATGAGCGAACTATTTCGTATTGATGTACGTTAGCTTTAAATGTGATGGTGATTCGGCTTTGCGTATGCGTGACCATTGACTCTTTATTGCATAGGCGTATGACACGCCAATGTGTAGCGAAATTCATACGCGTTAACATAGTTGGTGGCAAAGACAATATACGACGTCAAGTCAGTTCCAAGTTTTTCTCCACGCCGAGCAGACATACCTTATGTTGATCTCGCTCTGCTTTCGACAAAGGCAGACGAGATGCCCAACTCCAAGATATTACATGAGCAAGCCCGTTGAACCATCTCTCTTTTGTTCATGTGTTCCCATGAATAAATATTAACATTTATTCAGTTGTGGAGACATTATTTACTTCGAGGAAGAATACTGACCTTTTTCTTTTGTAACATTTATATTTCAGTCGGATTCGACCAGACATACCAACTTTTCCAAGTAAGTTCGTTATTCTGACTTTCTTCCTGATTTAAACCTTAATTCACCCCCGTCTCTTACCAAGCTAAATCTGGTAACTCCAACTGTCTCCAACCAGCTACAACACCTTCCTTCACCTAGAACGTTCTTGAGACACTCTGAAATCTGAATCTTTACCAACTCTTCATTTTGATTGTCTTAACGAGTTGTCAATAAAAATTAATTACTTTTGTATGGATAGACTTTTTCATCCTTTCATTTGATGATGTCCTATTTTCAACAAACTTCTTACAGATAAAACAACTCTTTCTTCACCAAGAACGTTCTTGGACACTCTGAATTCTCATTATCTTCTAAGATTTACTTTTGATTATCCTAACAAGTTGTCAATAAAATTTATATATTTTTATATGGATAGACTTTTCTTTTGATATTGCTTTATCTCCAACATTGGTGACCCCTCTATCACAAGGCACAGCTCGTATTACTAATAAAACATTCTCAATGTATATTACATCATGATAAGGCCCGTAGAGTCACAAGTTTTTTGTGCCTTCCCTGATTGTGTCAGGCCAGACACGTACAGTATTGTGTCTGTTTTTATCGCTTATTGCAGTTGGGCAAGCTTTTCCACTGAGAATTAAACAGAGTCCACCTTAAAGTCAAGGTATATGGTTTCATTTGCTTTCTTGTGCGGGAGTCTAGAAAATCCATCTGCCAGTGCCATTTTTTTTAACTGGGCAATATAAGAGTGTCATGTAACCTTGAAGATGCAGAAGCATTCGTTAGAGATGCAGTCAGGTTAATCATTTCAAATGGCTCACTTTCTATCCTTAAGGAACAACTGTAAATGTATGTCCGGAAGCATTTATCGGATTGACATCCAAATAACTAAGGGGAGACAAGTACGACCTCCCTTTCAAAACATAACTACACCGGTTGGCCGTTAGGTGTCGCCTTTTCACCAATAGGTGGCACTGGAAAGCGACACCAGAGTTATCTGCCCTTCGGACTATAAAAACCTTTGCAAACGGAAATCGCCCTCTTCTACTCGACCAGCCTTGACAGAACGACACTGGCATTTCGTCTCTCCCTCTTGCCTCCAGAATTTCTTCAGACAGGACGATGCGACGACTACCTGTCGCGTCAAATCATTCCTTCTCCCCCTTTCTGACTGCTGGACACACATAGTAAGCTTGGCATTTTCTTTCTCTCTTTTCAATTACACGCGCACACACGCACACACACACGTGCGCTTTTCTCCATACAAAACTTATTTAAAGAGACATTGCTTTGAATAACAAAAAGACACTATTTCTTTCAAGCCGTCAAAGAGACATTTATCCAAAAGACGCTAAAAGACTTTCGTCAAATATGGAACATAATTTTTATGTGTAAAAATGCAAAATAAATTGTTGTTGTTCATATAAATGTTTGAGTATTGGATATTTTATTTGCCCTTCATTTGTGTTGAATGTTGACGTTTTCTTGCTCGTTTTTCTTCAATATTTAAGAGGAATAGAATGCGTTAGCGTCCCCCACACATTCGCATCTGAACATGATTGCTAACATCTCCTGCTCTACATTTACATAATATTGTTCTATCTCCATTAACGATTGGCTTACCTTCCTGCAGACGAGCTGTGCCTAAGCCTCTATTCAATGTATCCACATGGATTATCATTGGCTTTGCGGAATCAAAATACGATAACAGCATTTGGTTTGGTTGTTTGGTTGTTTTATTTTACAACATATCAACTCTTTTTGGATTATTGCCGAATCCGGTCATTTTTATATCTTCAAATATTTATTCATGGTATTTGGTTTGATTGTTTTGTAGAGGAAGATTGTTGTTTTTGGCTTTGCAGAACATGATTGAATTTTGCAAAAGGGAAGGAAAAAAAAAACAATAACATCAATGTTTGGTGCATTTTAGGTCAGAAAGCCAGTATCTTCAAATAGACTGATCTGGTAGCACCAGATAACAGCATTTCCTTGCATATCAACTCCTTGATTTGCTGGAATGACATTTGGTGATTTTCTGTCCACTTATAGTGCGTTACTCTTTTGAGAAAATTCCTCATCAGTTCTGTGAGGTCATAGAGGTGTGGAATGAAGGGTGCCATGTAAGTGATGATCCCTCGCACCTTTTGTAGTTCTGTGATCTCAGTAGGGCTCGCTAAGAACTTAATTTCTTCCACTTTAATAGGATCATAAATGGCTCCAAAGAAATGTATCTGCTTTTGGTCGACTGCACATTTCTCACCATTGACTTTTATTTTGGTTATTTTCCAGGCTGTTATCTTGTTGAATATATTTTTCTATGGATTGCTTTCTCATTCACTTGAAATTTGTAGTACTTGTCCAGATTAGGACCCAAGCTAAAATCAACTTGCTGTCGGTAGTTTCCGGATATTTATGAAGACGGCCAGAAAAAGCCGAATGTAAAGTCCGTTGCCTGCGTCAAAAAAATCCAAAACAAGGCTGGATGTACAACTGGGAAAAATGTTGCTTTTTTTTTCTCTACAGGTAAAATTTTTTTCAAAGAAAAATATCAGTAAACAAGTGTTACAATGGTGTTAGGGTAGGGTTCGTTAAAATTCATTATCGCTTTGATAAATTTTTATTTCCAATTAGTGAATTTTGTGATTCAATCAATTAAAATGTTAACTTGTCGTCTACTTATTTTCTCGCATTCTGATTGGATAAGCACTTTGGCATTTTCCGTCCGTCTACGTAAACATCCGGAAACTACTGACGCCAAGTCGATTTTAGCTTGGGTCCTAATCTGGACAAGCACCAAATTTGTTTATCCGTTTGCAAAATTGGAAATACTTGGCTAAAAATCTACGCAGCTTTCTGACAACTGTGCGGACCAATTACAAATCGGTATCTCTGATGTTTGAACACACAATCATTTTCAAAATAAATAAAATGGATCAAGACAATTATCAAGCAACACTAGAAACAGAACAGATACAGTTAAAAATTCCAATATTCAACACAACAAAATTGAAACTCTGACAAAAGAGAATGCTCTCAAATCACCATCACACGTTTAAACAGTCACGCTGAGGCAAACATCTCTCTTATCAAACAACCAATACAAATTGACAACTGATTATTTTAAAACCACAAAACGAGTACTCCTGACATTTGAACTAACAGCTTAGCTCTGGAATTTTTAATAATTATCCACCAGTAAAAAAACAAAAAAAAAAACAGTACACAGCATCATAAAAACTCTTTATTGGAAACAATAACTCAGACAAAACATTTTAATTTATAAAAGTGTCAGCAAGACAAACAATAACAAAAAAAATCTGAATTTCAAATTAAATGGAAATCGCTCCAGACAAGGCATGAAGCCACTTGATGTAAGGAGCTAACAGGTAAAAGGAACGAAAGATGATTACTGCAAAGGCAGGATATGCCTATTGACCTTAGTCTTGAAAAGACCAAGGCTATAGGTAGGAGGAAAATAGTCAGCAGAAAGAGAATTCCACAAGCCTGCAGTACTTGGAAAGAAGCTACTGGAATAGGAAGCTGTATTACAATGAGGTATCAAAACGGAATTTATGGAGACCACTAGACCAACGAGTCAAACGAGCTGGAACAAAAGAAAGCAGAGAATAAATTACACAATTCTGAAGAACACATGCTATAATAGTATTTATAGAACAGACAGACTAGCAACATCACGTCTGTGAGAGAGAGAGGGTGCAGAGAAGAAGAAAGGGTGTGGCCAATCAAATTACTGATACGTTTCAGCACCTTACCAAGAACCCTCAAATGGGACAGAGATTCACCAGCCAAAATATGACGACAGTACTCCATACATGGTCTGATAGTAGATTTGTAGAGATAGAGAATAGCCTCAAGTGTGAGAAAGTGTTTGGAGCGATAGAGAGAACCGACTTCACGGGAAGCAGAAAGAGCAATGGATCTAATGTATGAACTCCAAGTAAGATTTGATAAGAGAGAAAGACCAAGATGTTTCAGAGTCGATTTCTCCTCAAGAGCAGAGCCAATCATGAGAATCTTAGGAAGAAAAGGGGCACGCCTACGGTTGAAAGACATGAGCTGAGTCTTAACAAGATTAAACAAAACAAGCCATTTTGTACTCTTATCCACAACTGAACCTACGTCAACTGCTAGATCAGCTGGATATTTCAACTGATCCCAGAGAGATGGGCGAGAAGCAACACTAGAATAGATGTTGATTTTCTTAATAATATTCTCTGGAAGATCATTGATATAGAGAAGAAATAGTGTTGGACCTAGAATAGAGCTCTGAGTAACACCAGCATAGATAGGAAAGGAGAATGAAGAGACACCGTCCAAAGTTACTCACAAGCTTCGATCAGAAAGAAAAGACCTAATAATGTCCAAACCCTCACCATCAATACCATAACCCCAAAGTTTATGAAGAAGACCAGAATGTCACACAGTCAAACGTTATCGAAATTTCAAGCACAATGGCCCTACTCTCTCCTGAATTATCCATAAACCGACAGATCCATTCAGTCAATCCAACAGATTCGATACTGTCAACCCAACGAAAAACAAACAAAAAAAAAATGATACAGAATATGATTTCTTCTTTAAATCAAACATATCGATTTTTCTATGAAAATTGTTTTAAAAGTGGATTATAATAGAGCCTATGTTCAAACAGATATTATTTATTTACAGAGGTAAATTTTAAAAATTATAATTAACTAGCAATACCCGTCTTTGGTAGGGAGCAATTATTTTGATTTGGAAGCTTGTTTGTTATATAGAAGATAGTAAGAATGGTTGAAATAAAATAATTTCGGTGTTTAAAATTATTTCTCTTGTATTAAGAAAGTACCCGGTGTATTTGAGTTATGTGGAAAGAAATAAATATAAGCAGAATAAAAAAGTTTGCTACCTTCTTTGTGGGAGATGTATTTGTGAGAGGCAGGTGGATCGGAATAAAGAGACGAAATGTAATTATTTTTTTGGTGAAACACGCATTAGGAATTGCTGTAGGTTTTTAGTTGAAATGTAGTATATGAAGTGATCGGTTATTTTCCTATATAATGCCTGAAGTTGCAGGGGAAAAACGACTTCAGTTTATTATATAGATATGTTTTCAATTTTTGAAATCTACCCTATTAATATATGAAAGCTATGATTAATGTAGCCTATTAATTATTGTCAGCAGGAAGAGAGTTCCACAAGCCTGCAGTTCTTGGAAAGAAGCTACTGGAATAGGAAGATGTATTATAATGAGGTATCAAAACAGCGAATTGATGAAGACCACTAGATCAACAAGTCAAATGAGCTGGAACAAAGGAAGCAGGGAATAAATCAGACTATTCTGAAGAACACATAAGAGACTGAGGCTAGCAACATCACTTCTATGAGAGAGAGAGGGTGCAGAGAAGAATAAAGGATGGCGCCAACCAAATTACAGATACGCTTCTGAACCTTATCAAGAACCCTCAAATGGGACAGAGATTCACCAGCGAGGTCTGATAGTAGATGTCAGATTTTTGGAGAAATAGAAAGAACTGACTTTATGAGAAGCAGAAAGAACAATAGGTCTAATATATGAACACCAAGAAAAATTTTACGATAAAAAAAGACCAAGAAGTTTTAGAGTCGATTTCTCCTCAAGAACTAAGCCATCCATGAAAATCTCAAAAATAAAAGTCACGCCTACGATTGAAAGACACAAGCCAAGTCTTAACAGAATTAAATAAAACAATCCATTTCTTACCCCAATCCACAACCGATCCCAAGTCAACTTCCAGATCAGCTGAATATTCCAACTGATCCTAGGGAGATGGGTGAGAAGAAACACCAGAATAGAGTGTGGTATCATCAGCATAGATGTTAATCTGAATAATAGTCTATGGAAGATCATTAATATAAGGTAAGAAACAGTGTTGGACCTAGAATAGTGCTATATGAAACACTCATATTGATAGGGAAAGAGGATGAAGAGACACCATTCACAGTTACTCGCAAATTTCAATCAGAAATACCACTAATAACATATGTTAAGAAAGAAAGTTAAAAATTATTTAACTTGCGTTAATTTTGGAGCCCTTTGAAAACGGAAGATTGTAAGAACCATTTCAGGCACTTGATGCTTTTCTATTTCAATAAATGCAAAAATGACTCACAAACATCAAAAAGATAAGTGCAGTGTATGGCGAAGATGCTTTATCTGATAAAACTGTACGGAAGTGGTCCGCAAAGTTTAAAGCTGGAAATTTAGCCTTAATGATGAAGAACGTTCAGGCAGACAACCCTCTACAGATGACGACCAAATTAAGACATCAATTGAGAATAACCCACATTACACAACTAGCAAAAAGGCTTAACATATCCAGATTCATCATTCATGAGCATTTTGTAAAACTTGGTACACAAATCAATACAACATTTGGGTGCCACATGATTTGATGGAGAAAAAAAAGACAAACCTTTTGGGTTGCATTTCCATCTGTGATTTGCTTTATAAACGGAATGAAAATGCACCCTTTTTATTACAAGTGAGGAGAAATGTATCATTTACTGTAATGTTGTGAGGAAACGATTCTAGGGGAAGTAAGATGAGCCACCTTTAGCCAATGTAAAAGCAGATCTTCATCCTAAGAAAGTTATGCTTTATGTCTGGTGGGATTTGAAAGGAATTCTATACTATGAACTTCTGCCAAAGTAATAAGACAATTAATTTTGAAAAATACTGCTCACAACTGGATGAATTAAAGGCAGCAATTAAAGACAAAAACGCTCACGAGTAGCCAACAGGACAATGCCAGACCACACGTTTCTTTGGCGACCAGACAAAAATTGTTGCATCTTGGCTGAGACGTGTTACCCCAGTCTCCACATATTGCTCCTTTAGATTACAATTTATTTAGAGTTTTGCAAAATAATCGCAATGGTAGAAACTTCAATTCTGTGGATGATATATAAAAAAAACAAAACCCCTTGATAAGTTCTTTTCTATGAAACTACAGCAATTCTGAGAAAATGGAATTTTAAAGTTGAAGTAAAGATGGAGAAAGGTGGTACAACAAAATTGCATATATTTTTTTACTTTTCATTTCCTTTAAAATTCGGCACAAACTTTCCAGACAACCTAATACTTACATTATCAAATAATATATTATCTCTATATTGCAAAAATTGTGTAAGCACTTCTCGTATGTATGTATGTATATATAAGTGCAGATTAGTCGTCCGAGGCTATAGCAATGCGATGTGGTTGCCGTGAGATGGAAAGGTGAAACGAAATAAACGCAGGGAGAAAGTGAAACTCAAAACGATTTATTAATAATTTCACAAAAACTGATTAAATACCAAATAGTAAATACTGTCCGGTAAGTAACAGTTAGGCAAAGTGTAATCTTAAATTTTCGAAAGAAAAACTTTCATTATCAGAAGACAACAATAAAACAATAATATATTTTATTGTTGTCTTCTGATAATGAAAGTTTTTCTTTCGAAAATTTAAGATTACACTTTGCCTAACTGTTACTTACCGGACAGTATTTACTATTTGGTATTTAATCAGTTTTTGTGAAATTATTAATAAATCGTTTTGAGTTTCACTTTCTCCCTGCGTTTATTTCGTTTCACCTTTCCATCTCACGGCAACCACATCGCATTGCTATAGCCTCGGACGACTAATCTGCACTTACATTTACCAGCAATGCTTCAAGCAAACTACAATCTCCTTTTATATATATATAAATATATATATGTGTGTTTCTCATATCTATGTGATTTACACATTTCAAATTTTTAAAATTTTTACCATTAATTGAATATTTATTGAAATGCTATTGCATTTTTTAATGCAATAGAATAAATAAAACAAACTTTTAAGAAATCCTATTTTAAAAAAATAATTTAATTACAGAATTCAATCCACTAGAATGCATTTGAACTCAGCTATTTTAATGTTAATAGTTGAAAAAAAAAAAAAAAATGAATTCCTGTGACTTCAAAATTTGAAAGCATTTAAGATGTTGATTAGACAATCATTTAAATTGGCTGTAAAATTCTTAGCAAAGCCTCATGTATTGAAAGTTTTGAAAAGCGTTTACATCCAATCATTTTATACAGATTAAAACATTACCATGACTAAATTAGTTATAGTTTTATAACAAAACAGTACTCCATACATAAGTAGAACTTGGTAATTGTATGAAAATATACTTATGGCAAGCAAGCTACACAGAAAGGTTTGTGGTTCTCCCTTCTGTCCAAATAGGGAATCATCAGGTTAACTGCGATAGTTAACCGAAGAGTTGTTATCTGGTCATCTTAGACATGCAATATCCATTTCAATGCAAGTTTGGCTAGAATTTTACCATTTTTAAAGACTTCTATGGGAAATTGAATTGCCTTTCAATATTAGAATTGCTAATTCTTGAATACATGAGTCTAGAAAAAACATTAAAATGGTGTGAATACATACATGATGTACATTCCTCATCCTGAAACACAGCCATGACAATTTTCTTAACTTTCTTGTCCGTCAGGAACTTGTGTTTTAATCCAAAAACAAAGGTTTGTAGGTGAAACATTTTTCACCTCTGTCCGAGTATTGGTGGGATAATCACTGGGATGTCGACATTTCTGCCAATCTCCAACTTCATGAAGGGGTCGCTTTGGTTTTTGGAGGTAGTTTTTACGAAAAAGACTAACCTAGCCAAGGATCTACCTTGTCCTTGTTGCTTCTTATACTAGCAATACACATAAAAATTTAAATGGCTTAAAATATCTCAATAATGACATATATAGAAAGAGCTTGATGATCTATGAAAGAATCTTTTTAAATTTTTTAAATCTGGCTAAAAATAACGAAGTTATGACTATTTTTGTGCCTCGCACAATTGGATATTTTTTCCTCTTTAAGATCATATGCGTTTCGTCACATTTTTTACACTAATCTTTCAGTAAAACTGTTATATTGTTGAAACAAGATTAAGCAATGAAATTTGTTATATAAGTGTATTTTTGTACAAGAAATCAGAATATGCCACTGAAAATCTCCAGAAGTTAATGGTTTCCAAGTAATCAGCAGTAAATGCACATAAATATGCTGCAATACCTTAAAAATATCATGTATTCATTAAAAAAAGAAGTTAGAGAATTCAAAGTTGAATTGCAATACATTTTATGTACAAGAAACTTAAATCTAATACTAGGACTGTTTAAAAATGAATATATTGCAAAATTTCTTAGCCATTATCCGCTAAATCGGCCCCTTGCCTCCCCAAAAAATGAGATTCTACCTTTTTTTAGGCAATTACACGTGAACACCCAGAAAAACTTGGCAGAAAGAAACAAAAACAATTATTTTAGAATTTAGAGTGGGGAATAGTTTCATATATAAATTTAATATAAAATAATCCCATTTCAGGGCCATTCTAGCATTTTAGGGCATTAACCATTTTAATTTCTATGGGAAATAAATCCTGTGCGTTTTTCTTGTTATTTTTTTTTGGGGGGGGGGGGGGGTATCCCTTTTTTTTTTTTTTTTTAAGACGATTATGTGTAGTTTTAAGAGGGTCTTTGTGGAAGGAGGGAAGGCTTGATACTCGGACTTTGGGTTAGTGGTAGGGCAAGGAGGAATTACATGTGAACGCCCTGAAAACTTGACGGAAAGAAAAAAAAAACAATTATTTTAGAATTTAGAGTGGGAGATTAGTTTTGCGTGAATTTAATATGAAATGGTTCACCATTTCTGGGTCATTCTAGCGTTTTAGAACAGTCAATAAATTTTTTTTCTATGGGAAATAAATCCTATACGTTTTTCTTTTTGGGTCCGTTTTTCTTTTCTTTTTAGACAATTATATGTGGTTTTAATGGGCTTTTTGTAGGATGGGGGCTTGCCACTCGAACTTAGAGTTAGTGATAATGTTAAGGAAGAGGTTTTGTTTTGAATGGAGGTTGCCATTCAGACTGAGTGTTATGGTTAATCGTGCCCACTATAATAGTAAACTAGTTTACTATATTACGTAGGCCACAGTTAAGGGAGTTTTTTTTTTGGCTTGTCACTCAGATTTAAGGTTAATGGTATGACAAGTTCAAGAGAAGGCATTTTTAGGAGGTGGGCTTGTCACTCGAACCTAGAGTTACTGGTAGAGTAATTATTTATTTTATATCAAGTTTTCAGCTTGAAAAATATTTTTAAATTGCACTAAAGAGCAAGAATGGCCGAAAAGTAGGGGATCGTTTTGCGTTGAATTTATGTGCAAAACTGAATCCTCCACTCTAAAATCTAAATTATTTTTTGCCTTTTTTTTTCCGCCAAGACCTTTAGAACAAAGTAGAATCTTATTTATTTTTTTTAATTGGCAACTTATTATTACTTATTACTAGAATTAAAGTTCGAAAGTTGAGTATATTTGACAACCAGTATTTCTTGAAGTATTTTTTTATAAAAGAACCACAAATAACATTAACTTTTTTAAGCACAAAGTACTTTTGTCTTTTTAAAAAAAAAAAATCCGTAAACAAATTTAACAAAGATAATTGTTTATAACTAGATTCTGCTGATTGATTGCTATATCAGCAACACTGGTTAAATTGTTGACTTTCGCTCAAAAGGGAACAATATTTTTTCGGATAGGGTAATTCAAAATTACTACTACAGTAAGACAAAACAATATACCATTATAATAATGGATCAATTAATTTTGTACCCTGACAATAATCGAAATTGATATTTTTCCTGATTGTTTTCCAAATTTCATGACGAAATTCATCATACACGAAGTGGTACGGCATTTTTAAAAGAACAGGGGGTAAAAAAAAATTAGTGATGTAAATGGCAGAAAATGACGTTAACATTTTTATGACTTTATTTGCTGAAAACTCTTCAAACATGATGTACATTATTATTATTAATACATGTGAAAGTGTAACAATACACGCTCACATGTCTACTCATATCATTTTGTAACCACAGTCTTAAATCTTCACGTATCAATTTACGGCCCTTCAGGCCTTTTTAAAACCACGAATCTGTTCACGGCATCTCAAGCCTTTTTCAATTACGGCCTCTGTTCATTTATACGTATCTTAAAGTCTCTAAAAAGTTCTCAAATAAATCTCAAGGTTTACCTTATCTTCTGTTCTCTTCTTTGGCCTGTGATTCGTCTAGTCTTCGCTGGCTGTGTCGTCTTGATCGAAGGAAGAGGTCTGTCTCAGACAGAATGAATACACGAGACACAAATTTTTTGAAGGGATATTTCACACAAATTTCTTTATTCTCACACAAGCTTCTTATTTCTCTCTGGTTCGTTTGCCGTCAGGGGGATTCCGGCTTCGACTCTCTCATGCCCCGGCTATTTTCCGGTTCCTTTTGGGATATCTTCTGCCCTCCCAGAACGGGGCCTTACCAGTTTACTGGCTACATGCTCGCACCCGGTCTGAACGGTATCGCCTCTAAGCTCAGACTGATTCTAAAAAGCTAAGTTTTTGTTCTCCGTGGTGACGTAATCATCATTCCCACGCACGAGATGGGGACAAAAACGACTCACTCTGATCTCTGACTCAAAGGTCACGTCAAGTGTCTAAATTTATTATGACTATTCTTGGATCAAACACTTCTCTGAACTCACTTCTGAGTCCAGAAACAAAACCTATTTTTCAATAACAAAATTAGCTATTTGATACTAGTTAACCTACTGTGCCTTGCATAATGGGGCCCTACAGTACTGTAACAAAAGGATATTCATTTTTGAACAAAATGGTGGTATTTTGAGGACTTAAAGTGCTTTGGTTTTTAAAATATCACTAATTTAGTAGAACTACCGTGAAATCTGTGATTATCAAAACCGTTTTATGGTCAGTGGGTATTGCTACTTATACTCCACAAAAACAAGTTTTACATCAGCATTAAACTCTTATGAAAAACATTGCTAAATTTAGCCTTGAGTATTTCTGTGAATTGTTTTTCAATATCAGAAATAGACAAAAGATTTAAAGTGTTAAAAACATGATTAACAGGAATATCGAAAAGATTCAATTCCTCTATCCAGTCCAAACAAAGCAAATTTAAATCAGAATTATCTGAGAGATAGCATGTTCCAGAAAGTTTGTTTTTTTTCTTTAAAAGGACACATTGCAATTTAACTCACCAATTCAGCTGAATTGTGTTGCCTGAAGCACTTCTGGCTATATAATACGTTTGTCAAAACCGGCTTCCCAATATGTTCCCACGTGAACCATGAGATAAGGGTAATGTCCAAAGCTGTGTTGAACTGAAAACGAAACTGGGCTGCTATTTACGATAACAGTAATAAATTTCCTGAGAGATACAAAATCAATTTTAAATGTCGAAGGCACAGGATTTGATTTTGATTTCTTCCAACCTTTTTTTTTTTCTTGAATTTCTTTTGTGTGTGTTGGACGTTCTGCCTTTTCAAGGATTACAAAATCATTCTTTATGTCTGTAATTGAAGCATTCCTTCTAAAACTAAACCCTGGAGTCCAGTTATTGATTATGGCCAAAGGACAGGAGCCAACGGCGAGAAGCCAAAACTCACCAACCACCAGGGAAGAAACCTGGGTACCCACGAGAAGGTAAGTGAGAATATTACAATAAGGTTTAGTATATCTTGAATTTTAATATTCGTAAGGAGACATAAATGTGGTTAAAAACTGTTCTGGTTGGGGAATTAATTTTACCCGCACTGCGATGGGTGTTCTTCTAATTATTTATCAAGCAGAAATATATAAAATACTAGCAGGACTCGTTACCTGGTAATGCCTGGGAGTAATATAAAAGAATTAAACAGCTGACAGAATGCAAATAGGGCACATCTGGAACAAAAAAAGGAATTGCCTTCAGTTTCCTAAAGACGTCTACTATAATTCTGTGTTAGAGTTTTAATTTCTGCCTTTTGTTTTACCATAACCGTAAACTAAGCATAACATATGGTTTAGTTTGACCAAAGTCGGTTATCTCACGGCACCAGTTCAAATTCTGTAGAAGTACTATTTGTTTTGTTTTGATCTGTTTTGTTTTTTCTGGCTCCAAAAATGTAGAAGGAGTTTTTTTAGGTTTTGTTTGATAAGCACACAGTTTGGCCCACTTTATTTTGATAAAAATGTATTTCTGCCTAATTTGTTTTTTTTTTAACACTTTGTTGCCCTCCTCGTTCGTACAGTGTTAAGAAAGGATTATTAGAAATAGAAATAAGTCTTTATGGAACTTTTCTCTAAAAAAAGGTAAACTTCCGTGAAAAATATTGAAACAGTAATATTTTATATGATACGATCAACCAGGATTGTAAAAAGGAAAAAAGTACTTATCTGTTGAATGGGTAATAGATCGTCCGTTTATCGAAGTATTATTTTGGTGTAAATCATTTATGTACGGTTTCAGCGCCCTAAAATATGAAAGGAAATTGTGTGTTTTGGCGATGGATATGATGTTGTGAAGTGTGTATTGAATGTTATTAATAAGATGATTTATTTATTGGAGAAAATTTTAAAGGGATGTCTGTAAATGACTCACTTCGGGCAATGTAATGTGTCTCATGCCTATGTAAGCTGATCGCTGATTGGCTGTTTTACAAATTCTTAAGCGGTGAAGGTGGTTCGCATTTCCTTGTGAAATAATAGCAAAACGGTGTTTGAGGAGTGTAAAAGTTAATAATTCATAGAAATTAGCGTGCTACCCTCTCTTTGGAGCATGCAGGTAGGAGAGTTAGTTGTATGGGATAAATAATAGGAATTCATGCTATGCTAAAAGTATGTGTAAGTTGCTGGAAACACGGTCGAAGTAAGGGTGTATAGGTAGTGTTGATTTTCGATGTAATTGATGCATTAGTTTTCTTGCCTATTCTAACTGATTTAGAAGGGGAAAAATCAACTATTTTTCTTAATTCATTGGTATGGTAACGTTTAAATGGATGAGAGTTCTTGGGTGAGTAGATATAGAACAGTTGAGGTAGTAGGTACAGCTGGCAGTAAAACATGGGAGGAAGTGATAAAGATGGATTTGAGAGAAAGAGCGATAAATAAAGACCTTACACGAGATAGGTTACTTTGGAAGTCAATTTCTAAAAGCTATTCAACACATACCAGCATGTAAAACAGATGTTAAACCGAATATGATTATGATGGTAATTTTTTTTATAAATGAAAGCCTTTTAATTTCAATAAATTGTCTTCCTTTACGATCTTTTAACAGTAAAATTTGATAGATTTTTACAATGTTTGTAAAAGAAAGAATAAACAAATTCCTTCTGTTTACACAACAAAAATGGCAACAGGAAATGTAAATGGCCTCTAAAACTTTGAAACGGAATGGACTGTTGATTGTTCTCAAACTTGGCTTCTTATCTAGATGTGTACCGATCTAAGATTCCATTGGTTGGTCATCAGTGATGAACTGGTTTTAATGCAGATTTTGGGTTCTAAATCATCAGACCCACTACCAAGAATCCAATCATTTCTCAAAAGAAAAGGGCTTCCTCCTCAAATGGGACATCATGCTAGGCACAGCATACACATTGAAAACTAAATGGCTTGACAGAAAAAAAAAGACTATATGGAACGAGTTTCATTGGCTGATGATGATTCATGTCAACCATCATCAGCCAATGAAAATTGTTCCAGCAATCATACTTCTTGCATTTAAGGTCACCAACAGGATAGATCTGGTTACTTCTCGGAACATAACACTTATAGAATTTAATGGCAGTTTCCTTTTAACACATTTTATGATATTCCCTTCTTTCATGAATCAGCTCTGTTGAACCGAATTTTTTTTGTGTACTGATGAATCACTGCTTATCAAAACCAAGGGGTTACTCAAGGATAAGGGTTAAAAAGGTTGTTGGTTGGATGATGATCGCCTTCACGAGAGGATTGGAAACAATGGGTATAAGATTACTTAAGAGGAATTAATTTTCCAAGAGGACGGCTTGACAAGTATTTATTTATATTAGACTTTAAGATGACCATGCTGTAATTGGTCGGGAAGCAGACTCGTGTTATCTTGTTTCACAGATGGGATGTTCTAGGAAAGAAACTTTGTTCATGGATGTTCCATTTGATTTTTGGTTCACATGGAAGCTGTTTCTGAGGCTAGAGTAATGCCTTTTATCGCCTTTCTCTTTGCCGCTTGCACTATTTCTATTTTCGGTAGGACTGTATAAGGACTGGCCTGAAAACCCTCTACAACCCATTTTAATTGGGTTGTAATGCACTTCCCACTAATAATAATGATAAAGAAAAAACAAAAGTACATTACTCATATTTAATAATGTTATTCAAAAAATGCAAGGGGGTGTCAATTTTAAAATTATGATCTCTCACCAAGTACTAGTACTTCAGTTAGTCTCTTTAATACGAGGAGGAGGGGATCAATAGAGCTGAGATACAGAAATCTTTTTTTGCGGTAGAATACATTTGTATTCTACGAATACATTTGTATTCTACGAATACATTTGTATTCTACCACTATGTGGTTAGGAAAACAAACAAAGAAAAAAAAAACCAAGAAAAAAAAAAAACGAGAAAAAAAAAAAACGAGAAAAAAAAAAAGAAAAAATAAAAAAGGAAAAAAAAAAAGAAAAAATAAACAAGAAAAAAAAAACAATAAAAAAAAAACAAGAAAAAAAAAAACAAGAAAAAAAAAAAACAAGAAAAAAAAAACAAGAAAAAAAAAACAAGAAAAAAAAAACAAGAAAAAAAAAACAAGAAAAAAAAAACCAAGAAAAGAAATCAGCATTTTGCAATCTTCATTGTCGGCAAGAATAAATTTTATTCCAAATTAAAATGTCTTCTTTAACAGGACAAGGAGAGAAAAGTAAAGAGAAAAAAAAATTGTGGAGAATGGAGATAATAATTGATCACAGAGTTTCTAAAAAAAAAAAAAAACAAACAAAAAAAAAACCCAAAGATCTGCTATTTAAAAGCTGGCTGAAAAATAAATGGATGTATAGGAGTATATACAGAAAAGAAAAATGAATGAACTTTTAATTCTTTTTTTTTGCATTTTTTTTTAAATTAAAAAATAAAAGGGCCTTTCCTTAATTTTGCTTCTTGTCTCTTTTATGTTAAAAGATTAATGTCAAAAATTAAGTTTTTTATTTTTGTTTCTTCTCTCTGTTTGAAAGTAAAATATAAGAATATGATGATAAAAGTAAAAATTTAATTGCATAAAATTCTTATCAGGACTAGAAAAAAATACAAGGATTAAGAAAATTACTTTTTCTCTGGTTTAGTATTTTTTTTTTTTTTTAAATGAACCAGAATACTTGACTTATACCTTCAAACTTTAATTCAAGCTAGAAATTATTCTCTAATAAACATTTTAAAGACTTCAAAATCACTTTCAAAGCGCATATTAAATCACGGGCCCCACAATTTTTTTAATGTAGATAATGAATTAAAGTGACAGTGCCGATAATTAATACATGGTTTCAAAGTGATTTTAAAGCCTTCAAAGTGTCAATTAAAAAATAATTTCTTGCTTGAATTAAAGTTTAAAATGTAAAAGTTAACTATTGTTTTTGTTTGTTCCTAAACCAAATAAAAACAGTATTTTTCAACCGGATCCTTTTTTTTGTGTAAAATCGAATTTGTTTTTTTCTCTTTTTGTTTTAAAGCAAAAATTAAGAATAAGTAAAATTCTAATTTAATAAAAATAAAAATCAGGACTAGAAAAATAGGATTAAGCAAATAATCTGATTTAGTAAAGATTGTGAGGGATAACTTGCAAATCTCTGGGAGATAAAACAAAGGATTCTTGTTGATACCCTCGTATGGAAAGAGAGAAGGGGAAGTGGGGAATACAGTGAAAATTGTCGGTGGTAAGTTGTATTGGTGTGAGTAGGGGGCGCTCAAGTCAACATCTGGCCAGGACAAGGCCAATTATTGCCTTCCATTCGCTCAGCATTTGAGAAAAGGAGTTTTTCTTTCTTTCTTTCTTTCTTTTTTTTCCAAAGCTGTCACAAGACTTTGACAAAATAAAACACAGAATCTGATTTCTTTTTTCGTTTTTTGCTTTACATTTTGTGATTTTGCGAAGTTAGGCTTGTCTATTATTAAAATCCACCTTTTTTTTTTTTTAATTGTTTTTTTTTTTTTTTTTTTTTGAAAAAAGAAAAAAAAAAATTGTTGTATTTGTTGTTAATTCCAATCTTTATAGAAACACAAACTTTGTTGTAATTGCTTATCGATCGCGGAACAGTGATGGAAAAACTACCGGAAGAGTCGAGCAAAATCTTTCAGAGCATTGCACACATGTTTAACATTTTCAGCACTACAAGAGGAAAAAAGAAAAATATGTTAAAAAAATTTATTTAAAAAAAAAAAAAATTCAAATCATTCAAAATTAAGATTCACATTTAAATTATATCAAAGGAAAAAGAATAAACAAAAAATCAGTTTTATATTGAAATAAATTCTTATAAAATTCTTATAAAATATATTTAGGCAATGTTTGATTTTATTTTCTTTAAAGGATAAAGTAATACAAAAGTAAATAATAAAAAAGCAGTGTTATACTTTGAATAAACCAGTATACATCTAAATGAATAAATGCAAAAATTTTGTTTATCACACTGAAATTACCATCAAAACAGCTTACTGTTATTTAAATCAATAATACAGCATAGTCCTTTGAAACACTATATAGTAGAGACCGAAGACTCAAACACAGCTATTTGTCTGCCTAATTTGTATAACTATTTTTTTTTTTTTTTTTTTTTTTAAACTTAGTTCACCTTAAACAAGGCAAGTTGCCACTGTAGACGTACGGGGCTACTGAGAATTAGGGTGAAAGTTAAGGGTTCATCCTAAATTGAGAACTGTGCAGACAGATGCTTGTTCACATTAGTTTTAAATTTCTGCATATCGGTACAGTCGGGGAAACAGAGAGCAGGGAGGGAGTTCCAAAAGCCAGCAGATTACAGAAAGAAGCTATTGGAGTAGAAGACTTTCTGGCATCTGGGGACCTCCACAGTGAATGGGTGGGATTTAGCTGATTGTCAGGTTGGTAGAGTGTATTTACGTCGAGGGGGCACCAGAGCAGCAAGTTCATCGGATCACATTCTATTGAAGTACTTCTAAAACAAGTACAAAGATGCAACATTGCGACGATGGGACAGGGACTGGAGCTTGGTGGATAGTGAGAGACCTATTAGATTAGCGACTATTTCTTGGACCTTCTCTCAAAGTGAGAGACTGATGCACCAGCCCCGATGTGACAACATTACTCCATGCATAGGCAGATGGTGGCTTTGTAGGGATATAGGATAATGTCAGGTGTGAGAAGTTTTCTAGCTCGGTAGAAGGAGCCTACCTTCCTTGCAGCAGCCTTAGCAATCTTCTATGTATTTGTTCAAAGACATGTTATTTGTGAATGTTAGCCCTAGTAATTTGGATGACAAACTCTCAGATAGGGTGCTATTAGTCATGGCAATCGGTGGTTGAAAAGGTTTCTTATAATTGTTGAAGGACGGAGCTTTGTCTTAGTAGCATTAAATGTTACCATCCACTTATGTCTCCATTCCACCACAGATTGAGGTCATTTTCTAAGGATTCAGCCATTGCTTTTGATATGCGTGTGTTCGTTTTTCCTACATGTCGGGTATAGATAATGATCCAAGGATCGACCCCTGGTTCACACCCACATTAATGTCATGGTGTTTAGATGTACAGCCATCAATGACAACCTGAATCCTTCTTTCAGCTAAAAAGGATCTGATTATACTAAATACCTGTCCAATAATACCATATGACTTAATTTTCATGAGAAGACCTTCATGCTAAACCCTGTCAAAAGCCTTGGATATATCAAGCGCTACCGCCCTAGCTTCATCAGCTTTATCCAATGTATGATATATGTGTTCCGAGATGACTGTTAGAATATCAGCAGTAGAACGGGCTCGCTTAAATCCATACTGTTGGTCAAAATGATGTGATGGACTATCGCTAGATTGATTAGTGATTCAAAGACTTTAGCAAAGAGCAAGAGGAGAGTGATAGGGCGATAATTCTACGGGTAAGTTCTTTTACTAGAATTCTTGAACACTGGTACCACAGAGGCAATTTTCCAACTGCCAGGGAAGCAATATTCGGCATGGTATTTGTTATAAGTTTGGAGAGGACAGGGGCCAGTTCAGCGGAGCATTTCTTTTAAGACTATAGCAGGGATAAGATCAGACCCATATGCTTTAGAGGTGTCAAGGCTTTTTGTGATATCTCGGACTTGGGAAGAGGTGATGACCAGATCATGAATCAAGGCTTCAGTCAGCAGCGGAAAGTTTATGAGGGTGTGATTTGTGGAGTCCAAGGCAGAGTTCAAGGCGAACCGTTGGCCAAGCAGTTCAGCCTTATCAGATGCCGTGCAGGTAACTTCATGGTGGTTTGATAGCGGAGGAATTGTTGATTGCCCATTATTCATCACACTATTATAGATTTTCCAGAAATCACGAGTCCCTAATTTTTTGTGACTAAATGCGTTTACTAGTCATCTCAGTATATCTTCTTTTAGATGCGGCTATTTCACTCTTGCGTTGATTTCTAGCTTCTAGAAATATTTGCCTATTTACATGAGACTTATGACGGTTATATTGGTGGAATGCTTTCTGCCTATGTGTAATAGCAGTGGCACAGGTTGAAGTGAACCATTGTGGGGAACGTGGCTTGCTAAAGAATTTCCACGCGGAGACATTTTATCCATAGTCATTAGACAGAAATTAAACACAATTCCCTGAATTTCAATTTCTTAAGAGCCCTTAAGTTTAAGCCTTAAATTTTAGTTATTTTCTAAAATCAAAATCAAGCAATGATTTTGATCAAAATTAGAATAAGGATTCTCGACATAAGGTTTGTTAGCATTATATCTTGATTTTAATCTTCATAAAAGGGATATAAAAGTGGTGCAAAACTATTCTGGGAATTAATTTTAGCCGTCCTGGGACAGCTATTCTTGTAGTAGCAGTATAATAATCAGTCACCAACTACTGATAATGATTGGTATGAAAACTCCTAGGGAATAAATAATAATGATAAGTGCAACAGATTATAAAACAACAACAAATATATAAGCTCTATTATTATATATATATATATATATATATATATAATATATATATATAATATATATATATATATATATATATATATATACAGGGTGTCTCAAAAAAATGTACTCACTCGTAGAATGACGAGAAAACTTTTATTTATGAACATAGAGTGAAATGAAATAGCATCGAATACATGAGACAGATGTAATTGAAGAATCATGTTCGCAAATGTTCAAACTGATGACCATTATTGTTCAAACAAAGCTGATAACGCGCACCAAGGGATTCGTAAACGTCGCGTCATTCTAAGAGTGAGTACATTTTTTTGAGACACCCTGTAGATGACTCTTATTCCGGAGTTCGAATCGTGCGACTGGCTTGAATGGTTATCTCTACACTGATAATTCCAAAAGGATGAAACGTATACGTATGTTAAATTATATTTAAAAATTTATAGCATTGGAACTTCAGAAAATAAAATTTAAACTAAATCTATTTTACTGCTATTTAAAACTTAATTTTTTTTTTTCATTTTCAACTTTTAAAAGGTTACTCACACATATACAATTTGTTCTGTACTTGTGGATTAAGCTCTCTAGTGGGAGGAAATAATGATTTCCACCTCGCGTAAAAGCATTATTTTGGGGAATTAGAATAGAGTTCTCCAGAACCAATAATGTAAACAAAAACATTTCTGGTGTCTGGAGCTGACTACTGTACCAACAGTCTGGTTTTGAATTTTAGCTTAAAACCCGCACACTAAAGAGCCATGATAGGGCAAAACAGCTGTTTGTAGATGAGTCACACACACACACACACATATATATATGTCTTGGAAGTTTCTCAACCATTAAAACTATATTAAAAGAAAAAAATTAAAAAAAAAAAAAAAACCTTAGGTCCCAAGTCGTTCAGTGGAAAATCACTCATGTAAGTCAATTTAACTTTTTCAGTTATTATATTAGTTTGCTTCTAACATTATTTAAGGGATCATCAGTTGTTTACCATGAAAAACTGTTTCGGGAATATATATATAGGATGAGTTGAGGCTTATTATCATGTAATAAGTCAATATGTATTCATTCAAAAAGTGCTCGATGCTAAATTAGTTATCAGTAGAGAGAAAAAAATTGTATATATATATATATATATATATATACATACACATACCTCGTGACTGCTTTATGGAAATCTGTGAGTTGTGAGTGTGTTGCCGTAACAGTTCCTCCACTGCTCTCAGTCGGCAAAGCTTTCAAGGTAATCTCCAACCACTGGCAAAATATCTGGAAAAAGAAATAACAGAAATGTGATAAACAAAAAAGAACATATATTCTTAAGATGTGTTCACCACTGAAAATGCTCTTTCAAATTTAAGCATGACAGAGAGACAGACAGACGGTGTTATTTTGTAAAATAACTTCAAAACTAGTCAACCCAGGCCAAACATTAGGCACATATTGTCACAATTGACACCAATTTTTGTAAAATTTACCATTTTTTTTTTTTTTTATGAATTCATATTTATTGAAATAAACTTAAGTCTGACAGAAACACCTTTTAGATGCGAAGAAGATATGGAATAAATACAATTTTTTTTTTAAACCAGCAACTGTTAGATAAATAAATCAAATTTCTGAATGTATTTGTTTCCGATGTAAATGTGTGTAAAGAGAAGCGTCCGTCTTATCTTATCACGAGGACAAAACTGGCGCTTAGTATTTTAACTCGTTCTTCAATACTATCATTCTTATTTACAACCTTTTAATATAGACAATGAAATTAACATTCATAACAAAAAAAGAATAGTTAAAAGTGCATTAATGCAGTTTTAAACAAGTGCATTGATGCATCAGCATGGTCGTATATTTTTGCTAGTATATATGAGGAAGAAACATACAGTACACTACCCCCCCCCCCCCCAAGGAGGTGGTAATGCCTGTGAGGATGGTCTCATAACAGAACAGATACTACACTACCACCCTCAAGAAAGGACGAGGTAATACATGGGAGGATGGTATAACAAAACAGATACTAGCACTCTTTCCCCAAAAAAAGGAGGTAATGCCTGGAAGGATAGTATCATGACGGATGAACAGATATTACACTATCCCCCCCCCCCCACTCCCATTAGGCATTAAAAGATAGTATAGTTTGGGCTTTAGATAGATACCAAATCTATTATTAATAGATTTTTGACATAACTCCTGATCTTCAGACTTTTTGATCATCTCATATCCGGACTCCTGGCTAAATCTGGATATGAGGAGTCCTATTATAATTTATAAAAAAAAAAAAAATTTTTTTAATTTGTTTTTTTGCATAAATTTTTTTTTTTTTTTTTTTTAAAATCATTATGATTGTTAAAGGGAATGTATTTATGTATCGGCAAACAATGGATTTTTTTATCCATTGTTTGCTGATACACACACTAACATCTGACGGAAACCATTATAATCATCTTTTTGTTATAAATACTTACAGGTCGATCGAATAACATCAGTTCATAGATGACATCAGCCACATCAGATACCATGTAGGTAGGTAAACAGAAAACAGCCGTATTTAACAGGGAATGCACCAATGTTTGGCCATGATCACGCAGCAGCTCTTCAATTAATGAACGTCTTATTTCAAAATCGTCTTTGTGCTGTTAATGATCAACGTAAATCATTATAAAACAACTGGATGTTTTTCAAAACAGGAAGATTATTATATCAATTACAGATCAATAAAATAAAATACAAAAAAGAAAAAAATAACAAGAACGAGTTTGGATTATTCAGGCTTAGTTGTTATATTCACATTCTCCAACCTTCTTCAGGTGCATCTTTTCGAACTTCGGAACCTTCTAGTTGAATTTGGGAATTTTTATTTCAATCTCAAGAACATGAACGGAATTTCAAACTGAACCCTTTATTTAATCCATATTGCACCAACCATGAAGAAGTGTCCATTTTTATGTTATTCTTAGTTATTTCGCTTGTATCTTCAACAGGCGATAATTAAAAACATATATTTACACTTCTATCCGATCATGGCTGACGGAATAAGAATCTACTCCTGCGGATTAAATAAAAGGTTCAGTTTGAAATTCTAACCAGGTCCCAAAGTTCGACTCAAAAGTTTTCAAGTTCAAAAAGGTGTACTTGAAGGTTGGAGGTTACATCAGCCAAAACATTGTGAATATAACCAAAACGAGAAAGGTGGTCTAAATAATTCAAATAATCAATCCTCATTTCAAAGATATTGAAACATAAGAATGAGATTAAAAAACAAAAAAAAACTCACATCTTGTGCAGTGGCACAATTAATTAAATCTTCTAAAAACTTCATAACGGAAGCATTTGCATCACGATGATCAAGCGAACAGGCAGCAATTGCACAGCAAAGGATTGGTTTTGCCATCTGACATTGTAAAAATGCCACTGGCGCTCGTTGGACAAATCTAGAAAAGAGTGGGTATAAATTAATTCTTCAAATTGAGAAAATTTTTTTTTGTTTTTTTTTTGATTTATACTTTTATAAATACATTACCTGAAAAACGTACAAATATAAGAATTTATATAGTTGAACAATCCAATATTTAACATTTTGATCCATTGTTAAGAGGATGAAATATTGCATGCCCAAAGTTTACTAAAACTAAAAAACCACACACACACACACACACACACACACACACACACACACACAGTGTTTGGAAAATTGATGGCACATCTTCAGGATTTTGTGTAGGGAATTTTTATTCAAAATATTACAAGATTAGATATTAATTTAATTTTCATACAACACACGACCTTGAATGACATCTATATATTCCGGGACGACACCGTAATTGACATTGCGTTGCCACAAATGACCAGCCAGGGAGATGCATTGGAACAATCAAGCTAACTCTCGGGGCTCATTCCAAGATGTTGATATCATCCGTCCAATGTCTTAAAAAAATCTAACAGTCTTGGGACCAAGCACGCCTGATGTTTCCATTGAAATTGGTGGGAAGATGAATCGGTCAGTGAGCGAGCTGTATTTGCCGTGCTTCGACGAGCAGAGCAGCTGTGCCGGGTTTGACTAGTAATGGAGTGCTATCACAAAAGCAACCCTTCACACACAAAGAGGCTAAAAATAATCCAAAAGTTATGCCATCGATTTTCCAAACACCCTAGAAACACGCATATAAAATATTTTAAAGGTTTAATATTGTTTGAAAATAAAATAGCGATGAAGAGAACAAAATATTCAGTTATTTTAGATTTTAAGATGAGTTCATTTCAATGAGGTTCACCGTTTTAGTTATTCACTTCCATGAAATAATCGAAAGCAACTTATTTTCTATTTTAAAAGATACGGTGAGTTTTCAGTTTTCTGGTACTATTTCCAATTAAATCAGTTACACCCCGAATATTCTTCAGAATACTATTGATTAAGCACCAAATTTTTAGATCATAAATTAAAAAATATATATTTGTTCAATTTTTAGCAGAGGGTGAGAAGCAACAGTTTTCTGTATAAATTTAACATAAAATGGTTGTTCCTACTTAGTTCTTCGACTTGTCTTAAGGCAAAAAAAATTTCGCCTCTTAAATTGAACAACAAATTTTGTAACAATTTTTTCAATGAGAATTTTGTGTTCAGTTTATTTATACAATCGGATATTTTGAGAATTTGTTGAATACAAGAATTTAAAGTTTTTATTAATTCACTTTCTTTCAAGAAAATCCTTCAGTTCTCAACCTTTGGCATCCATCTTAGATCTTTATATAAAGACTTCTGTACGGATAAACTAAAATTGTCTCAAATATACTACCAAATCATTGTAAAAGCAGTAATTAAACAAGAAATTTTCAGAATCTAACCGAAGACATAATCGGAACAGGTCATCCACAGTGTCTGGGTGATTTCTCAAGCCATTGTGTTCTTCCAATTGTTTAAAAGCAGGTGTGCAAAACGCCTGAAAAAAAAAAAAAAAAAAAAAAGAAAAAAAGTTCTAGTTACTTTTAAGTTAATTTCTCAAAACAAATGTTCAGTTAATGAGTAGTTGTTTTTTATCATTTAGAAGGTTATTGAAATGATATTTTTATTTTAAAAAGTTACATTTTTTATATTTATTTTGTGAGAAATGTTTTCAGAGAAAAATATGACCTAAGAGTCCTTTAAATCTTAGAAAAAAAAACAAAAAGCACCAAAGAAAAACAAGATTTTTTATGTAATTTTAAAATCGTATCATTTTTTAAAAATACATTTTTAAAGAATGCAATAAAAAAAATATTACATAAAATGTATATTCTACACTTTAAAAATGGCATTGTAACAAACTATATTTACATTAAAAAGTATACCATTTTAAAATACCATAACATTTTTAAATATTCTAATTTTATTTAGGTTAGTGTTTAAAAAAATATTTAAACATAATGACCATTAAAACGTACAACAAATAATACAATTTTATTTTACAACAATAAATATTCTCGGTTGTAATTTTCATAGCTCATGAAAATTGTCGGGATAGAAATTCCCAAGTGTTTAAAATAATGCGATTATGAAAAATCCAAGGGATAATAACCTAATGTGAACAACAAGTGACAAACAGCAGTGGCTCATTTATTCTGAAATTTTGAATTTTAATTTTGTTAAATTCTTTTTATTAATCTATTTAAAATTTAAGAAATAAAAAAATTAATTTTTCAAATAAATATTTAAAAAAATATTTTCTTCTAATATCGCAATTGTTTGTCAGTTCCAGTGATTATCACTTGCCTTTATATATACTCTCACTCACTCTTATTTATTCATTAACACTGTTTCAGTCTTTTCACAATACCATGGATTTGTTGCTATTGCTAGAAATGAGAGGATTAGATATGTTTGATTATAGTTTAAAATATATTGTACAAGTATAAAAAAAGTTTATATATATATATATATATATATATATATACACACACACACACGTATATATACATAATCTTTGGTATTGTTTAGTAGAAAGAAATCCAACAGTGCCCTCAATTATTTAATAATAAGAGCATAATATTTATTTATTAATAGTGTTACAGAAGATCAGGTCAAATCAATATGATACCATAGGTTTCAAGCCTGGGGCAGATTATATATTATATATATATACAGGGTGTCCCAAAATAATGTATACACCCTTTGAATTGTTATAACTCGTTCAATTTACTGATTTTTATTTGCAAGATTGATAAACAAGATTGAGTAAGAATATTCATTTAAAAATACTGACAGTAAAATTAACAAAAACATAGAAAATTAACTTTTAACAAAGATAAAGGCTACGTAGGGTAATTTCAGAATGTTCACAAAATGAACCCTCATCCTAACCCCAACCTGTTCTGCTCAATACACTTTCCATTTAGTGAAGACGTGAAGAATTGTACCTACAAACGTCCTGCGACATTTACTCCAGTATTTGAGCACATTCTACTACAATTACTACTCCCATTTGTTTGCAATTACTTCAGGTTTCTTGCTTTAAACATTGTAGCCTTTACCTTTATTAAAAGTTAATTTTCTATGTTTTTGTTAATTTTACTTTCAGTATCTTTAAATGTGTATCTTACTGTTCTACTCTTTTATCAATTTTGTTTGCAAATCAAACTTGGTAAATTGAACGAGTTATAACGATTCAAACGATGTATACATTATTTTGGGACACCCTGTGTATATATATATATATATATATATAATTAATTTATACTTGTATATGATACAGCAAAACAATCTGTGGTTGACTACATATGCCCTACCACCACCATCGTGGGTTTATCACTCTAGCAAAGTATACCACTAGTTGCCATTAGCAATATTGCATAACTTTGTAAAATAGAGCGCTCCTGGCTGCTGTAAAATGCTTAACATAAGCATCTAGATTTCACTTATTGTAGTAAGCTTTTGCTGATACTGTAATGAGTAAAATGTCTGCCGGTTGTAACAACAAACAGTAGAGTTTCGATCTCAGTTTGAAATACTTTCTTTTCTAGCTAGAATAAATAGCTGTGATACACCGAAACGGTCTGTTGATGACTATATTCATATATATTGCTTAAAATAAATGTGGGTTCCTGCAATTCCGCAGGATCTAATGACAATATGCCACTGGTGACAAATGACTTAGAGCCCAGATACATCAATAAGTAAATGTATATCTGGGCTCTATCAAATAATGAAAAAAAAAAAGGCCAATTCATTAATTTTATTTCCATCTTTTCATTCTGTATAACTTTTTAGAGATTTGTGAAATATTTACCTGTAACATATTCAATAAACCCGGAACACAAGTTGCATCAGTTCCATATTCATCGACTAAAATACTTCCGAGGTATAAGAAACAGGAATGCTGATGGACCTGATACAGGTTTACCATCTGAAGGAGAAAAACAAATCAAGAGTAAAAAGGTGGCAATTATAAACAACAGACAGATATACCAGATGTTGGCTGTGTGTCAAATATCTCGGTATATACATAAGTTACATTAAGGTATATACATGAGTTTTTCATGCTACTGGAGAATTGCATTAACAAATTTTTATTTGCTATTAATCGATTATTTATTGAAGCAATAAATGTAATAGAATAAAATACTAGAAAATTTGAAAAATCCTATTTAAAAAATAATTTAATTACAAAATTAAATCCATCAGCATGCATTTCCATTTCATCATAAGCAAGTCAACCAATTTAATCTTTAATCTTTTGTTAATAGTTGGAAAAAAAAAAAAAAAAAAAAAAGAATGAATTACTTTGTGAGCCTTCAAAATATGAAAGGAATTTGTAAGCATTTAAACTGTTGAATAAAAAGTAATTCCTGGCTTTAAAATTCTTAGCAAATCCTCATGTACTAAAAAATTGAAAGTTTTGGAAGCTATTTACACCCAATAATTTTATAGAGATTCAAACAATATTACTATAACAAAATTAGTTATAGTTTTATAAGAATTTGGTTCGATTAATAAATTTAATGACCAAACTATACTATAATAATTAAATGTAACTTTTAAAATCATAATTTAAAATAAAAAAAAATAATTTGATAAGAAAAAAAAAGCACAAACGAACAAAATTGTTAAAGAGAAGAAAGACAAAAAAAAATGAAAGTAAAAAGATTGGAGGGGGGGGGTGAAAGCTGATTAGGTACAGCTAGACTAATAATTGTGTTTACATTTGGTGTCTGCAGGTGAGAGGCATATCCCCCCACCCTTCGACAGGTAAGCATAAAAAACTAAAACCTGTTCTAAGAATTAATTTTTTTTTTACTTACAAAAAGTAATTTAAAACAAACAACTATGAAAAATAAAAGTAAAAAATAAATAAAAATCAATAGAAAGAAAGTGAAAATTTTTTTTTTACCTGGCTGACTAACGGTTGCAAAACGGAAGCTGAATTTTTGCCTAGACAACGAATAGCAAATCTAATACAGCGACAACACCTCTCGACAATGCGCACATCGGACTGGTACTTTTCACATGCATTTGACAGGACTGGAAATACCTAGTTGGAATTGGAAAAAAAAAATTTTTGTAAAGTATATGAATAAATCATTTTTTTTTTTTAAATTATGCCAGTAAATAATATTTGTTTAGATAAAAAATAATGTTTCAATTTATAATCTGATCAACCACATCTCAACTTAGATGATAACGAACAATCTATATATAAAAATAATAAACACCTGTCTGTCTACTCTGCTTTTACTATTCAATACAAACAAATTCTTTTATTTCTAATTCATTATTTAATGATTGGAGTGTATTCAACTTTCAATATTTTAATTGAAAGTATTCTAACATATTAAGTTATCTGGTCGGATTTTCAAAGTAACACCCAAATAGCATTTCAGCTGACAAATCAAACTTTGCTTCTGATAAGCAAATTGTTATTGTTGTATCTTGTTATCAGCAATATAATGTACTTAGTCACAATTTATTTAAAAAATGACTCAGTCTTGTCCAGACAATCCAATATTTTTAACGAATCAACAAAAAGACAAAAATAAAAAAACAAAACTTATGTTTTTAATTGAAAAATATAAGAATTGTCTCCCTTCCAACTACAATTTTATTTCTTTTTCTGTATATGTTTAAAAAATGCTGAAAAAAAATAAGGATTAAAAACTAAAATGAACTTCATTACATTATGGGGAACACCAGGTAGGTACAGCTAATCTAACAATAAAGATAAGTTAACTTTCAAAAATATGTGAACATTCATCTCATATCATAAGATCATATTTATACTTAAAATTAATTGCATTCGTTTTATCCAGATGATTTTCTTTAACATAGCTATTTATTTATCAACTACATCCAGCCTTCCACAGCTCAACTGTTTATTCATGTTAAACAATACACCTGAAGAAGGCCAGAGGGCAAATCGACTGAAACATAGTAAAAATAAATAGTCGTCCAAATAAAAATAATGCCAATGGTAACTTCTCATCTAAAAAAAAAAAAAAAAAAAAAAAAAACATTTTTACCAATTTAGACAATTTTTTTGTGACTTACATTTTTTTTCTTTTATTTCACAAAAACTTTATCGATGTTATTTATTCAAAAGATAATTTATAATAATTAATTTTAATAAAATGTAATTTTAAATTATTTTTTTAATTACAATCCAAAGTAAAAACATTTTTCCAGTTCAGTTTATGTGCAGAAGAGGAAAAATATAAGACACCTGGCAGAGACATGTGCTTCCACTAGTGGAAATATATTAATGCAGATTTTAATCTCTGACTATTTGTGGACAAGTAAAAAAAAAATTACTTGATGGAAATTTGACTCTAGATTTGCATATATGTCTGAAAAGTAACGGGACTGATGGTAAACAATTTATTTCAAATGTAAACAACAATCTACATGGACCCCCCCCCCCCAGGCTAATAAATTTTCCGATCCTTCTCTACCATCATTCTATGCAATGATGGAAGGATCCATCTAGGATATCCTTCACGTTTCTCGTTACTGCCTTTTTAAAATGGGTCCTGATAATCCCCTTGGGCTTGAGGAAAAGAAAAAGTCACACTGAGCAAGATCAGGTGACTAGGGAGGTTGTTCCAGTAAAATGACATCCTTCTTGGCCACAAACTGCCAGATGGTCAGGCTATTGTGAGCAGGTGCATTGTCATGGTGGAGACTGAGCTAACTCTGCCTTTGTTGAGAGGCAAGTTAATAGGGACTGAATTGTATACAAAAGCATGTGAAAAGGAATGCAATGGTTGCAGGAAACTAAGATTACAGCTATATATTTCCAGAATGTCAATGTCAATAGCCAGAAGATGCCGAAACGCTTATCCAATCAGAAGGCGAGAAAAGTAGACGAAAAATTAAATTGTAAATTTACCAAATCGTAAATTGGCGATTGTCAAGAATTTCCAACAGAAAAAAAAGAGGGGAAAAGAAAACAAACAAATAGTCAACAAATAACTGTTGCTAAAGGCAATAAAAGGTTAGGGTTAAATTAGGGTTATGTTAGGGTGAAAAAAAAAAACGGTTTGGTTTTTGTCTGGTTCAAAACCTAGACCTATACTGAAAAAACAAAAGAAAAATTTAATTTAACTTTTTCATGCAATTTTTTTGCATGAGAAAGTTAAATTAAATTATAAAAGTTGTTTCATTCATTTTTTCATCAAAAAATAAATAATTTTTCATAAAATAAACATACGGTGAGTGTTTTTTCTTGCTTTAAATGTCGTTTCATTATTTTTTTTTTCTATTGGAACGTCACTTTATTTTGATGCCGGTTCATTTTCATTCGGCTTTTTCCGGCTGTTTACGTAATTCTGGTTTAAAAGCTGTACTAATACCAAAAATCATAAATTATGTTTCTTTTTCAAATGATGTAGTACTTTGCGGTTTTCCAAGTCATTCATCCTGCCGGCTAGATTTGTGTTCAACCGAATCAGAGATTCTGTGACTGAATTGCTTAAGATGTTTTCCATAATAGACATATCAGATACGAGGTACGTTCATGCATGAATAGAAGCAATCGATTGAATTGTAGCCAATCAGAGTGAGGTATATCGAAATTAAGTGACTGGATATATTAAGGTAGAACATTCACATGCTCATGACGTTCACGCTTTACATATACGAGGACGCTGTGGTCTTTCTTTGGGATACAGTAATGGGAATGTGGTCACATGTGAATGAGAAGCCGCTGAGAGGTTTGTAGAGGTGGCATGATCTATCATTAACTGACTGTCATGACAGTTCCAGTATTGCCAAAACTTGTTGTCAGTCCGTCAGTGCGATGCTAGCCAGTTGATTTTGATTGGTACAACCAGTGATAGTATCGAGGGCGACGACTGAATTGCATGAGGACCAAATAAGGCTTGCTAAGCCACAACGGTTTACAAACAACCCTGGGCACATTCTTGAAGTGTGCTCTCCGCTCCACATAAACCTGATAGAGCTGAACTTGGTCACATGTATGACTACATAACTTTGTTGCCGGTTTGATTTCAGCTGTGAACCTTGAATGTTCTGATTTCGTTATATATTCAGCGTACACAAGAGAAAACACAATAGAATAGAAGTACGTTCTTTAGTCTAAGTTGATATAAACTTGACAATTATTTAATCATCAAAGAAGAACTATTTGCATTTGATGTTTTCCTATTCTTGTTTACTGCTACTTTTCAATGTTTTGGCTGTTGTAATCTCCAGCCTTCTTCAGCTGCCTTTTATAATAGTTGGTAACTTTCCGAGAACTTTATACTGACAGAACCCGTTATTTAAATCCACTGGGATATATTGCACTCATTCTACATTCCATGCCATTTTCGATATCTCGTATCAGTTACCAATGGTAAAAGGCACTTAAAGAAGACCAGAGAATATAAACGCTGAAATGTTATGAAAATGGCAGCAACCAACGTGAGGAAACCTGACAGAAACATGTAAATCCTGTCAAAAAAAAAAAAAAAAAATAAAAAAAATAAAAAAAATAAAAACAAAAAATAAAAAAAATAAAAAAAATGATTTGTTACTTTTATCATTAAGTTTTTTGTTTTAAATTTGAAAAAAGGCAAAAGATAAAATCCAATGACTTACTTCTTGAAGAACATTTTGACAGGGATGTGGTTGTCCGTTTGGAACTGAAGGATTCAAATGTCTATCAATAGAAACAAAGATGTACCTACATTATAAATATGTATAACTTATAAGGAATAAAGTATTCCAGATTTATATATCGTTAGATGAGGGTAAAAGTTTTTAAGAGAACCAAAATTCATTGCAAACAGAATACTTTCAACACCACTTAGAATCATCTTCAAGGTATTCAATTAAAGTAATGGTAAAATCCGTTACAATTCAATACAGCATACGATAATAGTAACAAGTATTCTTCTCTGTAGATACCAGAAGATTATCTACTCTAATCACTTCTTTCCTTGGACTGCTTGCCTTCAGAATTCCCTTGCTGCTGCTTGTTTCTCCAACCGTACCAATATGCAGAAATTTAAATGTAATGTGAACAAACATCTTGCTGTCCAAGTCCCCACCCAGATTGCCTCCTATAAATCTGGCCCCTATCACAGTAGCCCCCTACGCTTCAGTGGAGCGAACAAAAAATAAATTAAAAATTGTTTGCAAGTATCTAAAAAAATATTTTCATTAGTTTTGCCACAAAATCAACCAAACATTGTGATATTTGTTTACATTATTTATGTAGTAATGATCACAGGGGGAGACAACTCTTGCTTTACTTATTAAAATTTGATTTTATCATAAATTATTTTTGTGCATGCATAAGGAATACAATATTAGGCAAAAAATTTTTTTTTTCACCCCCTTAATTATTTTCTAATTTAATAATAGCAGCACTTTCTTATTTCTGCATTTAGAATGTTCGGACAGTAAAGTGTCCTATAACCATGGAAAAAATGATGAGTCACAACCAAAATGCAGTGGAGTTTTTAAATGTCTAACAAAAAGATAATGTGAGATTTTTCACCTGAATATTGCAGCCAAACGATCAAGCCACAAAGTTGGATCATGTTTACTTCCTTGTTTCACTGTTGGTTCACCTTCAGCCAAAAGCTATGAAGAAGGAAAAAAAAATGAATTAAGTAAAAAATTAAAAAAAAATTTAAAAAATGATTTTTTTTTAAAACAATCATAGACATACGCAAAATTGTTTTTAAAAAAATTCATCCTAAACATGGGAACATAAAAATGTGAAAAACAAAGTTTTGTTTATTTTTTTAATTCTTTCAAAATTAAAAAAAAAAAAAAACTTATTCACAGAACTCATCATATTATACCTCGATTAAAACGTGTTTTATGAGCCAATAAATTTTATTTTCAAGAATTAGAACATTTTGTTTTTCTATTTAATAATGTTTATTAAAACTACATAAAAATATACATCTTCTACTGGAACTATGAAATACTTGATGGCAAGGGAACATATATTTGGTTTATTTAATAAAACTGAACTTAAAATGGAATATTTAAAGCTGAAACTATTGTAATCTATTTATTGAAATGAAAACTTATTTAATAGTAGCTTGGGGTAGGTGCATCATACTTTACACAAATATATCAAAGTAAGTACAATAGATTTGAATGCTCCCCGATATAAGGCATCCAACTCCCCATCTGGTCAGCTGTTATGGATAGAGTCATCAACCCTTACGCCATGTCTTTAATATTGGTCCTTTGAAACCGTCATGTGGGCAGTACCCACAGACCTTAAAATAGTGATGTAACACTACCCACAAGAAATGCACAACTAGAATTACGACGAATGACTGGTTGTATTCCGGATATATTTATATGTAATACTAACTCATTTCGAGATATATATCTGTTAGTGTTTGCTAGTACATTGGACCTGTCTCTTCATTTGCCCCAATCATACAATTCTGGTACTACATAGCTTTAAGGCTAGGATCAAACTGTTCTGGTTGGTTTCAAGAAGTCATCCTCCCAGGTATTACATCCTCTTTTGGGAGAGTGGTTTGTCTATTGTCGACCACCTGATGTGTTTTCACCGGGGAATGCTGACATCATCGATCATGGCTAAATTCGCACCCATTCGGTGTGCACCCCTACCCCATTTTTAGGTTAGTTGAATTCCCATCATAAACTGAGCCTGCGTCTAACATTGTCTATGTGAAAGGCAAGAAAACAAACTACAATTAATCATTTAGAAATGTTTCATCATTGAATAGATTTTAAAAAGGTTGATATGCCTTAAAACAGACAAATTGAACCATTGAGAAGATCAGTTTACCTTATTGAGGGGATCAAGTTGAAATGAGCACAACTGTTTCAAACCCTCACCAACATTTTCATAGGGTAACTGAGTCAAAATAGTCGCAGTGCCTAGAAAGAAAAGCAGAATATATTGAAATTGAAACAAGGGAGTGAGTTTGATTTTTTTGTATCATAATAACAAATTAAAATCTACAAACATTTTATCCAATAAAAGAAATACAAATTAAAAATTTAATGTTTTAATTCCAAAAATAAAATAAAATTCAAATAAAATTGCCTTAGTTTTATTCGGACTACTATTTTCATCTTATATTCACAAAGTTTTGGCCGATGTAACCTCCGACCTTCTTCAGGTGTAGCTTTTCCAACTTGGGAACCTAATAATTAACCTGTACGGAATTTAGAATTGACCCCTTTATTTAATTCCGTCAGCCATGACCAGGTAGAAGTGTTAATTTATGTTATTCTCACCTGTAATAAAGATTGAATCTTCAACATCCAGAAGACTGTCACTTAGAACTGATTGTTAATTAATGCTTCTAACCATTAGGCCATATGGACATCAGTTCTAAGTGACAGTCTTCCGGAGGTTGAAGGTTCAATCCTTACCACAATCAATAATAATTAAGAATAAAAAAAATTAACACTTTTATTCAGTTATGGCTGATGGAATGAGAACAATCTACCCTTGTGACTTAAATAAATGGTTCAGTTCGAAATTCTGTCCCGGTTCTTTAGTTCAATACAAATTCCCAAGTTTGACTAGAAGGTTCGAACGGATGCAAAAAGATTGATGGTTACAAAACCAAAACGTTGTGAATAATCACCAATGAGAAGTAGTTGAAATAAGCCAAATTATCAACTCTTAAATAAAAAACAAATAAACCATAGAAACATATCAAATATAATTTGCAGAATGTTTCTAGGATGATATTGGGTTTTTTTTTTAGAAGATTATTATTAAAAGATTATAAATAAGATACTTACTATGTAAGTGTCTTTGGATTTGTATATTTATTTGCCTACATATGACCTGTTAGGTCACATACTAATTAGTCGTCATTCATATAATTATTTATAAAAAAATAAAATTTAAATGATGTCTTAAAAAATAATTTTTTTTATTCTAAACATCCCCCCCCCCAACACTTACTGAAATGGTACTGTTCCAGATGACGCACCTAATTTCCGTGACTTTGCGTCGACAACGATCGGGCATGTCGCGGAAGCGCTCGAGCGATGACGGAATAATATCATTTTTTCTTTCTTTTATCTTATAAAAACGACAAAATTTTACCCCCCCCCCCCCAATAAAAAACATTTTCGCAAAAAAAAAAAAAAAAAAAAAAAAAAAAAGATTTTAATCTATATATTTTTTCTTTGAATTTATATGTCTTATATTAGCATCTTCCAGTTAGAGCTTGGCAGTTTGAATGCTGAGCTTAGCTATCACTAAGAACGGGAGCCCTAACTCCTAACCCATTTTCTTTCTTTGTTTTATGTTAGCAAGAAAAAAAAAGAAAAGCGAAACAAATGAAAAAGAAAACATTGACAAATCCCCCCCCCCCAACCCTCAGCCCTGCAAAAAAAAAAATTTCTTTCTATACATTTGATTGAAAATGGTTCATTTGACTCCCACCCTACAGTTTGTTCGGTTTTTATCTTTTTATCTATGTATTTTTTCTTTGAATTTATTCGTCTTATATTATCGCCTGCAGGCCTTCCATTAACGCTTGGCGTTTTCGTCTCGGCAACTCTCGGGCGCTTCCGCGACCTGCCCGATCGTTGTTGACGCGAAGTCACGGAAATTAGGCGCGTCATCTGAAACGGTACCACTGAAATTATAAACAAAATAATTTATCATAAGTATGACATCACTATAACAACCACTAACTAGTAAATAAAATTCTGATATAATTTTGACTGTATAAAAATACCAAATCAAAATGAAAGTTCACAAGATGACACATGACTCCTCATTAGTCACATACTAATTGTATTTTTTAGTTGTAACTATTTATATTATAACTATTCTTTTAGTTTTAGAATTTCAAAGAATGCATTTGATGACATTTTTTAGTCGCCTCCCCCCTCCTCCCCCAAAAAAGAAAAACAAAATATTCATACATTTCCTTTCTTTGATTTAGAGCCATATCCATTTGACTGTTGGAAATAAAATGTTTCTAAATATAAGTAATCACCATGGAAACTAGCAAATAAAATTGTAATCAGTTGTTCCTATTTACTTGCCTCCCCACGAGGGCAGAATTAGACAAGTTCGGTTTTTAATGTGGGAAAAATCCAGATCCCCAAAAAGGAACACAGGATTGAAACAAAAATATAAATTGCCTTAGTCTATGAGGATTTCTCCTTCACTGGTTGAGGACAGAACGGATTAAATGTAGTTTAAGAACAAATACTACACTTTGATCATAGCTAAAAAGCCAAGGAGTCGACTCATGTTATCATCTAGGATAGTTAACAATCATAAATATTGTAACATCGTTTGTAATTTTTGCATTAAAAAATTACAATCACAATTATGATCTGATTGGTTATTTTGTGGCATATCAACCCTTTTCGGGTTATTTAATGCCAAATCCAGTCATTTTGGTAGAAGTTTTTATGTTTCAAATTCTTTATATCTTCAAATATTTATTCATGGTGTTTGGTTTGATTGCTTTGTAAGGGAAAATTGTCGTTTTTTATTTTGACTTTGCAGAACATGATTGAGTTGAAAGGAAAAAAACAATAACATCAATGTTTGGTTTGGTTTGTTTTACGGCATGACAGCCATCTATGGTTTATTTAATGCCGAGTAAAGTTGTCAAATGAAATTTCAAGGTAGGTTAATTATTTTGTATTGTTTTGAAAAAAAAAAGTAAAAATAAATTAAATTAAAAATTGAGATTAAATTTTTTTGAACAGTCCAACTTCTTTGATGAAGATTTTGGTCAGATTTGTGTGTTTAAACAGGTCCTTTAGATTTTTCGAGTTGTAGTATTTCCTTCGGCTTTGTTATAGATCCCGACAATCTATTAATATGTTTGACTGTAAAAGGTTCTTGACATGATATACACATTGGAGACTTTTCACCTTCCAATAAATGTTTGTGAGTAATATATGTATGTCCTATATGAAGTCAGGCTACTACAACCTCTTCTCTTCTTGCCTTTCTGGAGCCTAAAGGCCACTCAGCAATAATTGGCCAAATCTTGTGTAATTTATTACTTTGACATTCATCCCAAGATTCTTGCCATTTTTCTTTGATTAACCTGTTTATAGAATGTCGAAGATCAGTGTATGGAATCTTAGTATTGGTAGGTATCATGTTCAGCGAATCTTTTGCTGCTCTATCCGCTTTTTTGTTTACACGAATGTCGATATGGTTCGGTATTCAGCATAATTTAATTTTACACTCCTCCTCATTATAGATAGAGTAATATAACCTTGTTTAAGATTTTTATGATTAAAGGCTTATCCATTTTTTGTTCTTCAATGCTATGAGCACTGCTAGGGAGTCGAAGAAGATGATGAATTTATCAGTTCTATCTTCTATTATCTTTAGAGCCAGGTATATGGCTGCAGCTTCTGCACTAAAAATTGATGCTTTGTCAGGTTGTCCATACTGCATTTTAGTCTTATCCAAGATAGCAGCACATCCAAGTCTGCATTTTTAGAGCCATCAGTGTAAATGTATTTGTATTCAGGGTACTTTTCTAGGATCACTTGAAGTTCTTTGTGGTAAATAGATGGATGGTTATTTTTATTGTCTAAGTTTTCCAGTGCTAGGATCACTTCTGGAGGTCTGATAATCCAAAGTTGTTTTAGACAAATTGGAAATATCAATGTAGGAAAGTTGGATTTTAGATTCTTTTATAATGGGTTCCATTCTAAGGCCTAAAGGTTTTATCATTTTTCTTTTTTGTTCAAAAAAAGTTTTAAGTTTTGGACTAAATATACAGTCGTATGCTGGGTTCGTTGGACATGATTTTAATTTTATCATGTACTGCAGGCCCAATTTTTCACTTCTAATCTGAAGGGGTGCTTTGTGGGCTTCTGCATATAGGCTATCAACTGGGGAGGTTCTGTATGCACCTAATACCAGTCTCAAGCTTTCATAGTGGATGGAGTCAAGTTCTTTTAGATAGGACTTTCTGGCTGACCTGTAGATATAAGGCTGCCGTAGTCCAGTCTCAGGCAGATTTTAGTGGGTAGAGATGTAAGAGTGTTTGTCTATCAGCTCCCCAGTCTGTGTGTGCAAGTATGCGTAAGAGTTGTGTAGCTTCAGTAGATTTGTTTTTCAGATATTTTATATGGGGGAAAAAAATTTAGTTTTTTTTATCAAATATCATACCCAGAAAATTGTACTCGTCGACAACGTGGATCTGTTCTCCTTCAATCTTAATGATGGGGTCATTATGTATCTTTGACTGGGAGCAAAAGTGCAAGCATTTTGTTGTCATTTTTGAGAAACTGAAACCGTTTTCAGTTGCCCATTTTGCTATTTTGTTTATGTTAAATTGAAGTTGTCGTTCAATCATGTTTATATATTTGGAGTAAGTGTCTAAAAATAATTACAGGTATGATTAACAAGAGTTGAACCCAGATTTACCTATCTTGTAAAGTTAGGTATGTTTATATATTTGTATGTACAGGATTCACTCCTAAACTAATTAACTGATCATTATGAACTTTGAAACACAGCTGTAAGGCGTAAGGAGTCCAAATGTGAACTATATTTAGTTTTATGCAAAAGTGGTAAAGAAGGGATGGAAGTCCTTAGTGAAAATCCAGATACTTCCGATTTTTTAAAAATTTGATAGGTATTAAAACGAACAGGTAATAGCTGGTGTTGTATTAGTCTGGTCGGGCTATGCTGGCTTCCCCTGAAGGAGGAAGTTTACAAGGAATATCAAATTCACAAGCAGTCCCCAGCCGCATGTATATCCCGGTTATGGGAAGATGGCATACAGCGCCTAGCATTCTCAAATGGTCACCCATCTGGTATTGGCCAAGCTCCACGTCTCTTAACTTCAATGATCTAACAAGAACTGGATTGTTTCAACGTGATTATGCTGTACATATACTAGACATCAATTAATTAATATTCCACAAATTTCAGTTTCTTGGGAGTATAATAGGCCATAACCTCCCATTTGAAAATTCAAATATTTCAGATTTGCATTGAATTTTATTAATGTCATTAGACACCAATTAAGCAGGATTCCCTGAATTTCAATTTCTTCTTAAGAACCTTTAAGCTTAAACCTTAAATTTGAGATATTTTCCAAAATCAGAATCATGTAATAGATTTTGATCAAAATTAGAATAAGGATTCTAGACATAAGGTTTGGCATCATTATATCTTGATTAAATTCTCCCCATCCTGAGATGGATTTCTTCTAGTTGATTTATAAAAAGGTAGATAGCGGCTTGGTTAATTTAATCGATGGATTTGAAGTAAACTTAAAAACTTTAGAACTTAAAAAAGGATCGTCATGTGACATTCTGTTAGATAAAGGCTTTAGACCAATCATATCTCCAACAATAACCAGAAGAAACTCAAGGAAATTGAATATCTATTTTTAAATTAAACTGAGTGTTTTCTTTATCCTTTTTTTTCATGAGTGTCCAGCAATCAAGTCACAAAAAAAAAGTATCCAGATCACCAGATCACACAGTCAATCTGAGAAGTTAACAATATACAAAATAAACCTCCCCTGGGGGTATATAACCAATATTAATATATAAAAAAAAAAAAGTCATGTAGTAGAATTTCTGTAACCTTTAAGCAGTCCAATCGCAGCATCATTAGACAAATTAAAAGAGTCCATCGCTTGTGCAATTTGGAGAAGTCCATCAAAATGTTCTTTCATTTGTGACCGACAGCTTGTACAAATACTTTGGAGAGCAGTAGCCGATGCAGATGCCAAAGCGGGTTGTTGAAGACCAGCCAAAAGGAATTGGAGAACAGGATCTGAAAGAAACACAGAATTCAGTCAACAAGAAATTAAGGAGATCAGACACTTCTAGAACCAAAGGTTTTATATTTAATGGTTTCTTTTTACAATATGGATATTGGGGCTGAAAATCAGATTTAAAGACATCATATAATTTAGTATCAGGTGAAAGATAGATTAATATCTTAGAAATATGATATCATAGTCTTGGTTGAGATGATCTATGTACATTCTGATAAATACTTGACTCTTTACATGTTAATTTAATGAAATATTCACAATTTACTTAGTGGTTACAAATTTTTTTATATCTCTATATTAATAAAATTATGAGAAACTTCATGCATGCACTTTTTTTGCTCCATTTTACTTCGGTCAAACTTTTCAGAAATCAAGGGGACCCTTCCTAGGGCTTACACGATCTATATACGAGACACATAGATATCCGAGTGTTCCATTAAAGTTCTCCTTTACCTCTCAAACGTTGAGTTAGTAATTAAGTTAACATTAATTTTCCTCTCACTAATTGACCAGTTAACTATGTTATGGTATATCTTTCTTGTGGTCTCTAGTCTTACCGGATTCCAAGACAAGAATTTATCTAGTCTGGTGGAGTATCCAACTCAGTGCTGTTACTAGACGTAACATCACTTGGAGAAGGTGCACCATTCCTCATATAAGCAAGTGTAGGTAGCCATACAGAAGGGATCTTATTTGGGCTTTGAATACTATGTTATTTTGAATATTTGGTCAGGGTTTATTTGTAGGGGGAAGTACTCTCATGCCAGGTTGTCCTGACAAACTTCTGTACAGAGAGACCTTAGGCACTTGAAGACAGTGTCTAGTAGGCATTCAAGTTCTCACATATGTGCCTGTGTGTGTGTATTTCTTGCACAAATGTAACATGGAATTATTTTTATCTACTAATTATACACTATTTATTAAAACCAAATATTCAATAGTCTAAAATATTCATTTTTTTTTTATAAATCCTACTTAAAAAATAATTCAATTACAAAATGAAATCACCAAAATGCATTTTCATTTCTTTGTAAACATCTTGTTTACAAAGAAATGAAAATCCATAAAAAAAGGAATTATTTTGTGAAAGCATTTAAACTGAAATAGAAAGTAATTTCTGACTTTAAAATTCTTACTAACTCCATATGTATTAAAATATTGAAAGTTCTGAAAGCTATTGACATCAAATAATTTTATAAATAGAGATAAAAACATTACCATAACAAAATTAGTTACATCTTTATAACAATCCGGTTTGATTAATAATACCATAAAAAGTGTAAATAACTAAAGGCATATATATATATAACGAAAAATGAAAGTCAAAAACTATATTATTTACGTATTCATCTACGTTTCGTCTTTATTGTAGACTTCCTCAGGATGAAGAAAAATGCAGACAAATCATACAGTTATTAATTTTGATTTGCCTGAAAAA
Organism: Sepiola atlantica; assembly: GCA_963556195.1. Lineage (NCBI taxonomy): Eukaryota > Metazoa > Mollusca > Cephalopoda > Sepiida > Sepiolidae > Sepiola > Sepiola atlantica. The sequence goes on from OY744527.1 coordinate 109,561,507, forward strand.
TGTTCGAGTTTCCGCATGACTTTGTATGAAAAAGGCAAAAATGAAAAACGGTGATTTAGATTAACCTGTTATCAGCAGCAGCTTACACAGTTCAAGGGAAAAGAGGAAATGGGGTGACAGGTGGGAGTTATTAAATTTTATTTCTATTTTTAGCTTAGGGAAAGTGTCTAGGTCAAATGTGTCGATAGTGGATATCGAGAAGGGGGCAGAAGTCTGAAACTTAATGTCATGTTTCGAATTAAAAAGGAAAACAGAAAGAAAAATAATTATATTTTTTATGAATGTAAACACGTGGAGAGTTTTTCTATTTTGAAAGGCAAATTCTGATTAAAAACGAAAGTTGTGGCAAAAGGAGAGAAGTAGGAAATAATACCAATTAGTTTATTTATTCAAGTGTGAATGTATTATTTATTCCTATTTATTTGTGTCTCATTAATTAATCAATACATTTTTTGCAATATGTAGAAATATGTGTAAAAGAGTTAGAAATAATATAACTCGTTTATTTATTATTGTACGAATGTATTTATTTATATTTATTTAGTTCATTATTTGTGCATTATTAATAGATCAATAATCATTAAAATATTTATGATTATATAAGTGTGTATATGCAATATGTGAATATATGTAAAAAAAGAGCAAAGAAATAATATTCATTAGTTTCTTAATTTATGTGTGAATGTATTTATTCCCATTTATTTAATTATTAGTGTATTATTAATTAACCTTTTAATGTCTCTCTTGTGTTCACCGAGTCATATATATATATATATATATATATATATATATATATATATATTTGTGTGGAAGAGGCTATTTATTTTCCGGTCCCGGTAAAATAACGACCCCCTCGTTATTCCGCTGGCTTATGTTTTTTTTAACCTAACTGTTATGTGAAAGAAAGGGTAATGAAATAAATAAGCACAAATATTTAATAACAATTTATTTTCATCGTCATCATCAGTTATTCTGTCGGTTATTTTAATCTTTTGAATATAAAAGAAATATCTGCTTTTAATACAAAAAACATTAAAAGTAAAAATTAATTAAATGAACAAAAATATTACAGACAATTAGATTCTTTAGTGAGATTTAGAAGTAATTTGCGTCGGATAAAAAATGTTTTAGTTATTTAAGAAAAATAATAGTTTTCATTCATTGATATAAAAAATAAATAACTTGTTAAGAAATCTGATTATTAAAATAATTAAAGATAAGTCCCTAAAGAAATTAAATCAGATATACTTTTTTTTTTTACAGTATGTACGTTTATATAATTTCAGTTTTATAAACAGTCTAAACAGCAATTTTAAAACTGCTTTTTCACTATCTTTTAAGATAAATGTTACGACTATTTCTCATCATTTCACTAAATTAACCATTAAATTGAATGTTTTTCTTGCGATAAAATAACAATAGTAGTAATTGTCAATAATTTCAACATGTAACGACGAATTTTAATGCAAAGTTGAATTGCTTTACAAACAAACATTGTGAGTTAATCCGGTAGTTATATTTAAAAAAGTATACATAAACAGGGTTCAAAGCGAATTATTTGTACTTAAAAACATAATTTGTATTTTTTTTTTTACAATAAAAACAATATGTAAATGCATTTAAATGGACATAGGAATTATTTAATTTTTTTAAATAGTCAGAAGTTTTAATTATTTCTTTCTTTATTGGAAAAATGTTGAAATAAAAATAAACCGGCAGTTAAGTTGACTCGTGAAATCTTCACTGTAACTGTAACAGTTAGGTTAAATCAACATGAACCGGCAAAATAACAGCCCCATCGTTATTCTGCCGGGACCAGAAAAATAACAAGGGGGGGGGGGGGGGGGGCGTTATTCTGCCGGTCCCGGCAAAATAGCCTATTCGTATATATAAGTAAAACCTTCCAAGCAACGGCAGGTAGGTACAACTAGTTGGTTATAAAGTTCTTGGAGAATTTTAACATGTTCAAAATGTATTTCTATATTTTAAACAAAAAGCAAACTCATATTAGTTAAACATTAAAACAACTAGTTTTTCTTGAGTAACATTTTTAAAAATACATTTAATCTTTCAAATATTTTTCAAAAGTACTTTTGTGTTGACATATCTGTTAATATGGACGAATCAGTATATTTTATAGAAATACATAAATTAAAATTTCTGATTGGTCAAAACTCAGTTTTAAATGTAGCAACATATTTTTTTCTTTTTAGTTATTAAATTTAATCCTTTATCTTGGAGGTTAAAACTAAAATTAAATCTTCAAAGATTTTTCATTTATTCAAATTAAATTTTAAAATTAGGAATCGCTTTTCAATACAATTAATATGTTGTTAACAAATATTTTTCTATGTAGGTTCGAAGCTGCCACAAAGTGTTAATTCAGCATAAGATATAAATGTGGGAACATGTAGATATATTTTTATTTACAAAACAAAAAAAAATAACACAAGGTTATAGCATGGATGATATTGTGTTACCTGTAACATGCTTTTATTTTTTTTTCTTACATCTTTAAATTAACGGTTTTGGGAAAGAGCCCCTTAGCTAAGCACTTGAAATTATTAATTAAAACAAAAAGTCATGGGAATAGCATGAAGCAATGACGTTTGACTGTAGTAGTTGGAGTCTTAATCAGTTTGACCTGTAATTGGCTGCTAATTTGTTTGTTTTAAATATTTTTGTTTCCGTAGTTTAGATATTTTTAAGGCTTGTGTTGTATGTTTGGGACTTCAGTATATATTACAATAAGGTACAGGTTAGTGAAATATTTTTGGTTTATAGTCTAGTTCTGAACACTTGTTAATGCATTTTATTGTTATTTCTTTTGTATTCATTTGGTTTGGAATTTGGACTTATTCCATATTATATTTTGTTCGATTTAATTTGGTATGGTAATTTTGTTTTACGGCATATCAACCCTTTTTGGGTTATTTAATGCCGAATCTGGTCATTATATTAAAAGTTTTTATGCTTCAAGTTCTTTATATCTTCAAATGTTTAATCATCGTTTTTGGTTTGGTAGTTTTGTTTTACGGTATATCAACCCTTTATGGGTTATTTAATGCCGAATCTGGTCATTATAGTAAAAGTTTTTATGCTTCAAGTTCTTTATATCTTCAAATGTTTAATCATCGTTTTTGGTTTGGTAGTTTTGTTTTACGGCATATCAACCCTTTTTGGGTTATTTAATGCCGAATCTGGTCATTATAGTAAAAGTTTTTATGCTTCAAGTTCTTTATATCTTCAAATGTTTAATCATCGTTTTTGGTTTGGTAGTTTTGTTTTACGGCATATCAACCCTTTTTGGGTTATTCAATGCCGAATCTGGTCATTATAGTAAAAGATTTATGCTTCAAGTTCTAAAAATAAAATAAAAAAGGGGAGGGAGAAAGGGAGAGGGGCTGTTGTTTTTGTTTTTGTAGAACATAATTAAGTTTTACAAAAAAAAAAAAAAAAAAAAAAAAAAAAAAAAAAAAAGAAAACGTCAATGTAGGTGAATTTCGTCTCAGGGAGCCACAGGGCAGCCTGATCTGGTATCACCAGTCGATTTAATTAATTTTTAATTATATATTATTTTTCTAATTGTACCATTAAAAACAAATGATTCGATCCTAGATAGAAAATAAATCTGGCCAAAGGAGTACTATATGAGAAAGGGGGGTGGGGGTATAAACTATTTTTACCAAGGAGTTGTGGTCGTTTTTCAATCCATTCACATAATTCTCCGATGAGTTGAATGCTAGTATATTTGACTGCCACATGCGCATCCGATGGGAGAGACAGCATTGCTTCAATTACTTGGGGGACATTGTTTTCTTCTCTGTTAAAAAGATGGGAGGAAAAGAAAAAAATAGAAAAGCAATTAATAAAAACATCAGAATTCAAAACCGTAAGAAATTATATACAATATAAATATAGCAGTCTCTTGATTTGTCATGGTATTTAATGACATCACTCAATTTTTACTCCAATGCCATCTGAGGTCACTAAGGTCCAATTATCACTTATCAGGGATGTAACTGAAAACTAAGACCTATACAAGGTTCAAATACAACTATTCAAGTGAAATTTTATGAGGAATCCAATGATGATATTGATTTTGTGTTAGAGGTTTTTACAATAATATCATGGGGTTAGGGTTGGAACCAAACATGCATAAACGGTAAAGATGATGCTTTACTTTTTTATTTCTAAAATAAAGTAAGATGAAAAATGGTAATTTGAAGTTCAAGGCTGGTAGCATGTCCATAGAATTTTAGTTACTTACTGGGAAATGCCAGCTAGCATATATATATATATATATATATATAGAAAGAAAAAATTCACATACACATTGCAACTGTCAGCATTTATAATTTATTTCGACTTTCTAGTCTCTTCAGAATGCTAACAGGACAGCTACATATTGGAAATGATGGAAAAAAATAAATATTCACCAGCTAAAAAAGAAATATCATAGGCAGAGAGAGAGGGGGGGGGGGGTAAAAAGGGGGGGGGGGCAAGCAACACACTTAAGTTAAAATCATCAAGAAAAGAAGGGGTGGGAAATATAAAGAGGTTAGCTAATATGTATCTCCAGTTAGAATAAAATAAAATTTAAAACTTATTAAGATACGTCGATGATACCTTCCAAATCGTATTTGTCATGAGTGCGTTTCATGGACGAAATCACAAAAAAAAAAAAAAAAAAAAAAAGTAAAAAATGAAGAAAAAAGTGCTCTTTCACCAAGACAATGCACCCTGTCATAAGCCAATAGCAACAATATCAAAACTACATGAATTGCACTTCGAATTGCTTCTGCACCCACCCTATTCTCCAGATCTGGATGTTTGCAGACTTCAAAAGAGTGCTCTAAAGAAAGAGATTTGGCTCAAATGAAGAAGTGATATCGGAAACTGAGGCATATTTTGAGGTCAAAGACAAATCGTTCTAGAAAAAAAAAAAAACATTGAATTTTTAGAGAAGTGCTGGAATCTGTATCGCCTTCGAAAGCGATACAGTTGATGAATAAAGTCGAAATTTACATAAAAGATGTTGGTTTGTTAGTTAGGCGCAAGACTTATTGAGTGATGTGTTAGTGCATGCAAGAGATACAAACGACAGCAAATTTCATAGTCCGTATAATTTTAACCCTTTTCCCCATCTTTTTTGGAGCATATCAAAATGGGGCAAACTGTAGGTAACAAAATCATTTTTCTTAAAAAGTGATTTTAAATCAAAACAAGCCAGTACACAAAAGTATTAATCTCCCAGACTCCCTACAGTGTTAACCCTTTCACCAGCAGATTGTCTACTAACTTAATAGGAAATGAGGACAAATCTATACACTTGAAACTAAATTATGTCCAGCTATCTATGTAGAGGGCTGAGTTCACATTGCAGCACTACCAAAGCAGGTATTCTCTAGGAGAAGGTTTTGGGTTATCCGACAGTATCACAGATATTATTTCCCATTGATCATCTCATAGGTTTTATGTAACTCTACACTTGCTGAACCAATCTGGATCATCTTATCTTCATAGTTGTTTGATTGCATGGCTTGGGATGAATACAAATGACATAAAATCATTATATTTTATTCAATTACACAGCTTTATTACAGGCCAGTTTGTGGGTTGCTTCATAAATTCCTAGGACCTTTGTTGATCATCTTATTTTGGTGACCATCGTGACAGAAGCCCCTACATGGGCATCCACAGGTCACCACTCCTACTTTTGTATCTCTCAGTTACTCCCATCAACATTTAACAAAGTTAATGCATGATTTTTGAGGATTTTTCAATTTTATTTTAACAGAATCATCGTTGCATTTAAATTTGAAAGAAAAAGAAAAAAAAAAAAAAAGAAAAAAAAAGAGACTTACGATGCAATGTTTTTTGCAACAGCAGCCATGAGAAAGAGTGCAGCTTCACAGATATCCCAAGAAGTACTCACAGTTTGAGCCTGAAGAGTTTCAAACATCTACAATTTAAAAAATATATATATATACCCTTGCAATTTCAAAGAAAACAGGTTTCAGAAACTCAAAACTCATTGACGTCATTCAAAATAGTATCTCAGATTTAAATACGCAAGAAACAAATGTAGACAAATAATCAACATTTAAATACGAGTCAATTCACGTTCAGATGTAGCTTTTTAAACAAACCTTTTTTTTTTTTAAGTATGTTATTATTTTAAACAATACTATAATTCAATTAACTTCACAAAAATCTGAGTTAAAAATTTTGGTGCTTCTCCAGTGTTACATCTAGATGAAATATGGCTGTTAAACCAAAAAAACAGCAAGAAACCTGTATTATGTACTTACTTGTGAGGGGGAAAAATACTGTTGACCAAAATTTACGTAAATTGATCCAGTAGTTTTGTTTTTATAAAATAAACTCAGCTTTTATTCGTAGGCACAAATTCGCCGCCATTGACGGAGATCTTCATAAATAGAGATTTAAAATGAGGTCAAACGCTAAGAAAATGAATTATCTCCCTTGAATATCATGATAATGGCAATGAATCTGCACATACAAATAAAAAAATTTTTTTTTGTAAATATAAACTACTAGACCAATTTACATAAATTTTGGTCAACAGTATTTTTTCCCTGACAAGTAAGTATGTCATACAGGTTTCTTGCTATTTTTGGTTTAATAGCAATCCTTCAGAAGCACCAGAATTTTCTTCTTTTTTTTTTTTAAATCGACATGCAACAGCATTTTTTTAATATTCCATACTGTCTCATTAGAAAAGAAAGGTATTTATGGGATTTAAATTTCAACATTTTGTAAGATGTCCTATCAATTTTATTGCAAAACAGACAAGACATTTTAATGACATTCTTTCATTGAATTACCTTTCTAAAAATGTAAAAATTTTTGTTACAAGAAATTAAGAGAGATGCTTTTAGGCAGTCAGGAATTTTCGTTTTTCGGTGTTGAAGTTTCATTTCCTGACATTTCTTTATGCAATAGACATTTACTGGCTTCAAAAAAAGAAAATATTTAAATAAAAACAATTTGCAAACTCACTTGGTTGAAACAGGTAGATGATCCAACAATAAATATAATGTCTTTTGTTAGTTCTGAAACTCTTCCTCGAAATTCACCAAAATCGGAACTCTCGTCAGGAATACCTTCCTGGGAGGAAAAATAACAAAAAGAAAATACATTAAGACTGTAAGGCTGAAAAAAGAAATAACTATAAAATAATATGTCATCAAGCTACAAATAGTTGTAGTGTAGAACATTTTAAGAATATATTGGATGAATTGAAAAATAATGGTAAAAAAAAAAAAAAATTCAACGTAACTGCATGCATGAATTATTTTGACTAAAAATGCTTTTGGAAACTTCCACCGCATATTATTCTGATGATTCTTATTTAAGGTAAATGTGTAATAGGCAATTCCTTTTTGAAATGTAACGTTCATAAAAATAAATTTTATATATATATGTAAAATGAAAAAAAGGAAAGCCAAAAACTATGTGATATACGTATTCATCAACGTTTCGTCTTTATTGAAAGACTTCCTCAAGATGAAGAAAACAAGGTAGAAAAATAATACAGAATATTAATTTTGATTTGTCAGAAAGTGTCTAGACTTCGACATGATTGTTGACGTGAACAAATGTGTATGTGTGTGTGTATATATATATATATATATATATATATATATATATATATTAGCAGAACCCATGTCCCTGCGTTGCCCGGGGAAAATATAAAATACTGATTTAATAAATAAATAAATAGAGTATCAATCCTGAACAAAAATAAATCAGAAAAAAATAATTTCACTGTAATTTAGGTGACTAAAATAGGATTTTAATAATGTAGCCACTACAGAATATTCGTGGAAATTGTGTTTATTCCGCTTAAAAAATCTTTCCAGACTAATGCAATTTTCATTTTGTTTGAAGAACAAGATTTTCCACGAATAATAATGAAAATAGGTTTTAAATACTGTATTTTTGTAAATACTCTAAGTTTTTTTTTCATAAATAGGAATGAAATAAAAGAAAGCAATGTTTTTTTTTGTGTTTGAAAATACATGTTAAATATTTTATATCAAAAATATTGTTCCAATAAGATATCAAATACAGAATAATCTCACAGAATTGATTCCGCCTAAGAAGAAATCCTTGTAGACTAAGGCAAGTTTTATTTTATTTGGAGAGATATATTTTCTACAAATAATATTGAAAATAGTGTTTAAATACTTTATTTTTGTAAATAGTCTAATAGTTTTTCGTAAATAGAAATTAAATAAAAGGAACGAAACAGCGCAGTAAGAATATTTTTTTTTAGTTCCACCATTGCAAAAATGTGTTATTTTGCGAACGTCAAAAATGTACTTATGTGTGAAAGCAGATGTTGGAATAAGAAGGACAAAATGAAATAATTTAAATGATTTAACTAAAATTCCCTTTATTAAGAAAGGACCCGGTATAACTGGTGGCGGTGAGAGTAAAAATGGATGCCACCTTCTCTTTGGAAAGTTTATTTAGGAGAATACGGTTATGCGGAGAAAATATAATAAATATTGAAAGAAGACAAAATGAATGCATAATTTCTGGAAACACGCATGAGGGCTTAGCCTAATTAGATGGCGGAACAGATTAGCATATGAAGGTTTTGGTTATTATCCTATTATGTTTTAATGTAGACAGGAAAATTCGACTTTACTTTAGATATATATTTTAAGGGGAGGGTCTCGAATACTAATGGGAAATGACTTATGTTTTTCTCACTGTCCGATATTGTTTTAGCGCTCAAATTTTCTCAAAATTGGTTCATTAGTTCTTGAGGAAATTTTTCATGAAATTATATATAATCATGAACACACAAGACCTGAGTGAGTTAGATTCCCTGAGAAAACTCTGGGTTTAAATATGCCAAAATGGCAATTATTAGGGAATTTTTTAAAACTTCATTTGTTTTTTTCTCAAAATTCATCAAAAATTAGAAGGGATGATTATCTACATGAAACAAGTACTGGTGACCCCAGGAAAACTCTGGTTTGACTCACTCCACAGAAAATTGAAAAATGCTTCCCAACCCCCTAGCCAAGTTATTTACCCCCAGGAGCTTAGACACAAGGTCAAAGTACCTTTATTTACCTTCTCTCCAGGATGCTAGACACAAGGTCAGGTGTGGTTAGCCAGTGCACTAGGATTAACACGCTCTAGCCTACAAAAAATGCCTGAGCAGCTCCGTCGATATTCCCCAGTAGAGGCGCCTCAGGCGATTAGCAATATACTAACCCCTTCTCAAAGAGAAGGTAAAGCCTGGGTGGGTGGACCTCCAAGAACTGTACAGGACAATACCTCAGACCTGCGGAATAAAGTCCCGAAGGCCAAGATGGTACCGGTCTACAGAATGTAGCATCCATCGAAACAGATACTACACTGATCTTAGCCAAAAGGCCAAGGAAGAATTAACCCCATAGTCAAAGATTGCACCTTTTCACTAATACCTAACGGCCACCACCAAATTCAAAAGTTTTGATCAATTGCTGTTTATATAATTCAAGTAGTAGTGATCACAGGGGGAGATAACTAATGCCTTTGTTTTATTAAAAATTGAAAAAGCATTATTAAAGTAAGAGATTTCCATAGAGAAATAAATAAAATAAATAAGAAATAATTTTAGGAAATTAACTTACATGGTCTGGTTCAAGTTGGCAATGGCGACATAAAGCCACAATCAATCTTTGAATATAGGGACGGAATATTTCATTGATTTGCTCAACATTCTTGTGGTAAAGTTCTTCTGATAATCGATACCAAAAGCTAAAAGTTATTTCAGCCACCTGTTCAGAAATAAAATGTAAAAAATAAAATAAAAAGCACAAAACTGAGAAATTAACTTTTTTTGAAAAAAAAAAAAATCACAATAGGATATTGTCAATGAAAATGTATCCTGAGCATTATTGTACAAACGAGAATACAGTGTTCTAGAAATAGTAGCATAAGATTCCATGGATGCTAATGATAACATTTATATGAATTATACATGGTGAATACACACATACACATACATATTGATAACAGTGGGAATGAGATCACACATGGAGATAGCTGTGTGTTCCTAGCAGCCATTTTGAATCATCACATAAAGCACTATTTCAATTCAGGCCAAAGAGTTTGGCATAGTAAAGGACGTAATAACAAAGAGTTGTGTCCCCTTGTTCGTTAAGAAAAAGGAAAGCGAGCCTTTTTAAAAAAAGGCATTTACATTATGTAGAATGAATGAAATCAAGCCAGATGTTCATAAAATAGAAGATTCTATTTCAAATAGGGTCGTGTTAAGTATGTAAGAAACAATTGAATGTTTAAATTCCCTCCTTCAACTTAAGAGAAAAGTTGAAATTTAATTTTTTCATGTATAACCTTTTTTTTTTTTAATTTCTAGACTAAGAAAATTAATTTAAAAAAAGAAAAAAGAAAAAAGTTATCCATAAAAATAAAATGGATCTTAAGTTGCAGAGGGTGGGAGGGAAGTGAAAAAGTGCAAGCAAGTGAATGCAATAAAGATTGGAAGAATGAGAGAGAAGATCTTACACTCTGAATAAAATTAGATAAAACTTTTGAGTATAGATTAAAGAAAAGAGTAGAAACACGATTTTACGTTGTATTTTATTGTAATTGAACACCCCAATTTCTTTTAAATTTATAACTTTCCAAAACAAAATTCTTCTGAATCAAATTGGACTAAATATTTTTGGTTTGGTTTGGTTGTTTTGTTTTACGACATACCAACCCTTTTCGGGGTATTTAATACCAGAATCCAGTCATTTTGGTAAAAGACTTTAGGCTTCAAGTTCTTTATATCTACAAATTCATGGTGGTCTGGTTGTTTTGTAGAGGAAAATTTTTGTCTTTCGCTTTGCAGAACATGATTGAGTTTTGCAAAGGGATTTTAAAAAAACAATAACATCAATGTTTGGTGCATTTTAGGTCAGGAAGCCGGTATCCACAGACAGCCTGACCTGGTACCACCAGACTAAAAACTTTTGCAAGTTGGTACTAGACGATGTCGGAAGTGCAATAAACAATAATCATCATGAAAGTTCAACGAACACTTACCTCATATAAATGATGCCCTGCACAGATTAAAAGAAGGTCCAAGGAAGTGAAATCTCCAAGTCCCTAAAAAACGACACAAAATATTGTTGAGATTAATTAGCAGTTACAGTTAATTTTGCATTTTCAAATCAAAACATAATTTAGAAAATAAATAAAAATAAAAAGAATAAAAAATTTGTCAACCACGGTTGAGGAGGACCCAAAAGCTCCCTTTGCCAATCAGTAGGTGTTCTTATGTGCAAACACGATTTTACTTCAGTAATTAAACAGGCACCTATTTATCAACCATTAAAGGATAAAACACTATATTAACAAGGATCGAACACAGACCTCAGTGATGAGAACATTTGATCACTTACCACAAAAATAATAGAATTTATAGATACAGGTACATCAATAAGTCCGCAGCCTGATAGAGGTTTTAGATGAAATTTGCTGAAGACATTTTCATTGTAATGTTCAGTTAAGAAAATATTTTGATGTTCAGCAGACAGGTATCTTAATGCTTTGACCATGACACTCGTGTGCCTTCTTTATGTTAATCATTTATTCAATCCATGTGGTAGATTTTAAATCATTCTGTCCAACATAGTTTTTTGTTGTTTTACAGCATATCAACAATTTTCATGTTATTTAATGTTGAATCAGGTCATTTTAGTAAAAGTTGTTATGCTTCAAACTCTTTATATCTTCAAATATTTGTTCATGGTGTCTTGTTTGGTTGTTTTGTAGAGAAAAATTGTTGTTTTTAGCTTTGCAGAACATGACTGAGTTTTGCAAAAGGAAAGGAAAAAAAAACAAAATTAATGTTTTGTGCATTTTAGGTCAGGAGGCCGGTATCTTCAGACAGCCTGATATGGTCGCACTAGCTGTCCAACAGACAATTAAATCCTACCCCTTCATTGTACAGATACAGGAAGGCTTTCTACTTTAATAGCTTCTTTCCTCGAACTGCTAGCCTTTGAAATTCCCTCCTTGCTCCCTTGACTGTACCAACATGCAGAAATTTGAATGTAATGTGAACAAACATCTTGCTGCAAAACTCGCCATTTAGGATGCCCCTAATTCACAGTAGCCCCCAACATCTCAGTGGAATTGTGCCTTGTTTGGGATGAATTAAAGTTTTAAAATAAATAAATAAAAATAACTAATGAGTTTGTGTAGCTATTTAGATTCTAGTATGTGAAAATAATGTTAAGGGCGGTATTTTCTACAATAGGTTAAAATTAAGCAGAGAATGGAAATTCCATTTAAAAGTCAAGTTAGAGATTAGGAATACGTGTCAGGATATGACGTCACGGATAGGATGTCCAAAATGAGATATGGCAAAGAAGAGAGAACGGTCTGCCTCTTTTAGCCTGTAAGCTTACTGTGTTGGGATGCTGATTTTCAAAGCTCTTTCTTTGTTCGCCCCTTCAGGGAGCTGGCAAAAGCAAGCTAACATAATGCTGTAAAAGAATATAGCAACAAAGCACATAAACCATTGAAACACAAGGTTTCTGGCATTGTCTTCTATGTTTTTAGCCATTACTACAGTTACCAGTAAATAGTGGTAGATCATAACGGCCAAAGAGGAAAGTAAACAATTGTTTCTGCCGTCAAAACACCACAGCGATAACCGCTACAACTATAAAGAGATGTCACTATCCACTAAGCATCTACTGACTTACATGTCAGAAGGACAGACAGCTGTTTCTGTCGATGAAGAAAATGTCAGACAATCCATGGGGATCGAAGAATCTCTCCATGCTATGCTACATTTGGTTATAACACTCCTAAGCAGAGGTGGAGGAGTCTGGGATTTTTTTTTTCAGTAAACTTGGCAATTTTTGCACGAGTCAGGCGTCAGTAGTGTTTTCTTTTTTTTCTTTTTAAATTGGCACAATTTTTTTTTTTCAGACATCTCTACAGCCTTTCTTTTAATTTTATCAATAATGACAGATGTGAAGAAAACTAGATTTTTGAATGTAAGTAATGCATATCATAAATCCCCAATCAGAAAAACCATTTCAATGTTCAAATTCGGCAGTACAAAATTACAACCTGAAATTTCATTTTAATAATATTCGAATAAAATTTGAATTTAATGTATTTTTACCTGAGTTGGAGTAGAAATTATCGCTGGTAAAAATGATTCTGCCATTTCTGCAAAAATCCTACAATAGTTGATTGTTCTGCAAAAAGATTTTACAAAATAAATAAAGTTTTCAATGAATATCAACAAGACAAAACAAAAATGATACATTTAGATAAGAATTTTCCATCATAATTTTGGTATAACTTAAGAATAGACGTAATACTAATTTTCATCCCAATTTAAGAACTAAGATTTAAAAAATAATTTTTTATTTTATTTCAAAATTTTGTGAGGTGGTTCTCAAACATCTTGTCCAAAAGTGTCAGAGGTAGTTTAGTGTTGTGCACGAAACGAAGAGATGAAAATATGATTGAGTCAATATTGAGTTATAAAATTGTGGTATATCATGACAAAAAATATTCTATTAGTAATATATAGTGAAAACAAATTTTCTTCATTAGTATTTTTGGATTATTCAGACTACTGTTCTCATCTTGGATGTTATTCTTACAACGTATCAGCCGATGTAACCTTCACCCTTCTTTAGGTGCATATCCACGAGGATAGCTTGTTCTCATTCCGCCAGTCATGACTGGGTAGAAGTCTGAAGCAATTTGTAATTGTATTCTGAGTATCGCCCATACTGAGGATTGAACATTCAACCCCGAGAAGACTCTTACTTAGAATTGTTTATTGCTTAGCACTTTTATTCGTTTCGCTATGAGTCCTAGCGAACAATTGTAAATCAATATCCTCGTCACTTGAAAATATGTTGCTTTCGAAATGTATTACGATCTTCCATGGATAACAAACTTTTTGATGTGGTTTATATTTTTTTGCGATATTTACTAGTTTAAAAATGCATGACTTAAAAAACTTTTTGATCTTCAGAAGAGAAACTTCTAAGTGATAAAAACAGTAATTTGGATCATGCAATATTAACAAAGATCTGCTGTTTTTTTTTTACTCTCTCCTCTAATTTGTATAGCAATACACATGAAAAAATGTAAATATATAAAAAGAGCTTGATGATCTAAGAGAGAATCTTTAAATTCTTTTTAAATCTGATTAAAAATAAGAAAGTTATGACTATTTTTGTGCCTCACACGATTGGATATTTTTTCCCTCTTTAAGATTATATGCGTTTCGTCACATTTTTTACACTAATCTTTCAGTAAAACTGTTATATTGTTGTTAAGACAAGATTAAGCAATGAAATTTGTCATATAAGTGTATTTTTGTACAAGGAATCAGAATATGCCACTGAAAATCTCCAGAAGTTAATGGTTTCCAAGTAATCTGCAGTAAATGCACATAAATATGCTGCAATACCTTAAAAAAATACCATGTATCCATTAAAAAAAGAAGTTAGAGAATTCAAAGTTCGATTGTAATACATTTTATGTATAAGAAACTGAAATCTAATACTAAAAATGAATATATTACAAGATTTCTTTGGTATTATTGTAGATTAACACTTTCCGTTAAATCGACCCCTTTGCCTCCCCAAAATATGAAATTCTACATTTTTTAGGCAATTACATGTGAACACTGAAAAATTTGGAAGAAAAAAAAAAAGAAACAATTATTTTAGAATTTACAGTGGGGATTTGTTTCATATAAATTTAATGTAAAATAATCCCATTCCAGGGCCATTTTTTATTCTACAGGAGATAAATCCTGTACGTTTTTTTTCTTTTTTTTTTGGGGGGGGGGGGGGGGGGGCTCATTTTGTTCTTCTTTCTATTTAAACAATTATGTGTAGTTTTAAGAGGGTCTTTGTGGGAGGAGTAGAGGCGTACCACTTGGACTTCAGGTTAGTGGTAGGGTTAAGGGCAATTACGTGTGAACACCCTGAAAATTTAGCAGAAAAAAAAACAAAAAAAACAATTATTTTAGAATTTAATGTAAAATAATTCACAATTTCCAGGCCATTCTAGCGTTTTAGTGCAGTTAACTTCTTTTTTTTTCTATGAAAAATAAATCCTGTGCGTTTTTCTTTATGGGGGACTGATTTGATTTTTTTTTTTTTTTTTAAAGACAATTATGAGTGGTTTTAATGGGCTTTTTGTAGGATGAGGACTTGCCACTCGGACTTAGAGTTAAGGTATGGCCATCGTAATAGTAAACTATATTACATAGGCCACGGTTAAGGGAGTTTTTGGGGGGCATGGCTTGTCACTCGAATCTACAGTTAGTGGTAGAGTAATTATTTTATATTATTGTTTCAGCTTGAAAAAATATTTTTAAATTGCACTAAAATGCAAGAATGGCCGAGAAATGGGCCTTCATTTTATGTTAAATTTATATGCCAAACTGATCCCTCACTCTAAATTATTTGTCTTTTTTCTTTTTTCCAACAAGACTTTTAGGGTGTTTACACATAATCGCCTAAAAAAGTAGAATCTTATTTATTTTTTAATTGGCAACTTATCATTATTACTAGAATTAAAGTTAAGTTGAGTATATTTGAAAACCAGTATTTCTTGAAGTATTTATTATATAAGAACCACAAACAGCATTAACTTTTTTAAGCACAAAAAGTATTTTTGTCTTTTTTTTTTTTTTTTTCAAACATCCGTAATGAATTTTACGAAGCTAACTGCTGCTGATTGATGTCTATATCAGCATACTAGCATCCATTGTTGACTTTCGCATAAAAGGGGACAATATTTTTTCAGATAGAGTAATTCAAAATTACTACTACCGAAAGACGAAACATACAATTATAATTTTAATGCACAAAAAAAAATTTACTTACTTATTGACTTATTTACTAGTTGGGGGTACAAAATTTTTTTTTTTTAAATGTTCGATGCACGTTATGTTGAAGTTTAATTTTTAAGATTACAAAAAAATAATAATGGATCAATTAATTTTGTACCAACAATAATTGTAATTGATATTTCCCCCCCGATTGTTTTCCAAATTTCATGACGTAATTCCTCATACACGAATGGTACAGCATTGTTAAAAGAACGGGGGTTAAAACAAAAATGTGACATAAATAGCCGAAAATGGCATTAACATTTTTATGACTTTATTTGCTGAAAACTCTTCAAATATATGATGTAGATTATTATTTATTAATACATATGAATGGATATTCATTTCCGAACAAAATGGTGGTATTTTGAGGACTTAAAGTGCTTTGGTTTTTAAAATATGACTATTTTAGTAGAATTATCTTGAAATCTGTGATTATCCAAACCGTTTTATGGTCGGTGGGTATTGCTAATTTTTATCTTATATACCTACAAATATGAAACTGTATACAATATAGAACAAGATTGCTCTATTTTTCCCCTTAGGAAAACACATGATAAAACTTAAAGCTGAGGTCGACTATAGGTGATGCAAGGCTCGGAAACTGCGCTTTATTGGCACCACTTTCAGTATTGATCCAACTTGTCCCTCGACATGAGCCAATAGTGTACACACTCTGTGAGCTGCAAGTTGCCCTATCTTGACCTATATTCAGCTCAACTGCCTACACACAGACGAGGACACTTCCAGGGGGAGTCACCATGGCAAAATGGGGTATCGCCAGCTCGACAGAGCGCTATTATGGCAAAGGCGAGCAGATTCCAAACCAAGGGTTCTTGTTTAAACACTGACGTTAGGCAATATTGTGCTCAGTCAGTACTTAATGGATGACCATTTGGGAATAAGATATCTTACGTTAATTGGTGTAACAGTTACAGGCATGAATGTAAACTTGGCATATTGTGTTCAAGTTGTGTCATTTTCTTTAATACGTTTTTTAAAAAAAAAGGTATGAAATGATCTCCTCTTCCTCTCATATATGAGCACAATAGCAACTCTTTTTCAATTAATCATATACAATGAGTTGTTTATAATAGGCATTGTGTATTACATAACTAAAAAATGGTTGTTATGCTGCAAAACAGACAAATCAAATCATTTCGAGTGTATGAGGAATGATGTAACAGGTAACCACACAAAAGGAATGGATATTTGCATGAGGCTAGAACTTGATGCACTAAATAAAGTTTCATTCTTTCTCAAGAGACAATGGATACAATGACTGAAATGGTATCTGAAAAATTACAAGTTTATAATAAAACAAAGCTCATACAATCTCAACCGCACTTTTGACCAAACATTGCTTAAGTCAGGTGATAAAAAATCATTGGAGATGACTAAAATTAATGCTGAGATAAACAGAAAAGAATTCTTGTCATTTTTGTCTTCCTTCTCCTAAACCAGTAATTCCACCAAGGCCCAATGTTAGATAGTGGGGGTTGCAGAGAGTAGGAGGGCTCCCTGAAAGAGAGGGTGGGAGCCAAAATGGAACTCTTGTCGGCCTTTCTGTTCCTGACGACCAAGAGAGAAGCAGGTGCGAAGCGGTTGTCCGCTGCTAGTAGCAGGGATGATGCACAGTGGCGCAAAATGGCCTGAATATCTTTCCCCAATAGTTAGTTATTCTCTCTTGCATGTGCAAACAACCACACAAAAATTCTGTCAAGCGTGTTATGTCGGAATAAATGGCTGAAAACTTATCCACGGCGTTCGCATACTTTTGTTGTGATAGTGATGGTGAACAGCCTTACAGCAATAATGGTGGTGACGGGGCAATCACGGCAGGGCAGACAGACACCCATTTGCGTTATAGCAATGGCATCGAGCGGAAAGCTATACTGCTAATGTAAGCGAGAATCTAACATCAAGAGTCTAGTCTACTTTACTATTTTATTCATAGCTAAAGGGAAGAGAGGGATTCATATCTTTCCTGATGACATTAAAGAAAGTGGCTGTACAGCCAATTCTAATTTATCTCTAAATACATAGTTGTAAATACCTTTATCCCTTAGATTGCATCCTTTTAAGAACAGAAAAAAAAAGTGTTGGGAAGATTAATAGTAGATATGAATTAATCATTTTCTTTTAATTCTATGATTAATTAATTAAAATTCTACATGCACAATGTATTTATGTTATAAAAAAAATGGAAGAGGGTGAAAGGCAGAGAGGCCTAAACCTTACTTATCTGTATCCTCTTGTGCTACCGATATATGATAAGCTTCCTGCAGAGTTAATACACCACGAAATAATGCTTCTGCAAGCTCAAGATTCCTTCCTAATTCCTGAAATTTAAGAAAAAAAAAAAAAGTTACAAGGAAATTTAAGTTTATTAAAAGTGCAGAATAGTTAACAGTCGAGAAATCTTAAACAAAAAAACAACAAATACTTTCTACCTAACGAAGTATAATTTAATTATCTACTGAACAGTATACTTTTAATGCGCTGAAACTGTTTTTAAGTTTTTGTTTTTATTTCAAGATTTTATTTCGTTCAAAGCTGTCTTTGCGACACATGAAAAAATAAAGATGGATGCCTATATTTTCATTCATGCTGAAAAAAATAGTAAAAATAAATAAATTACTTACCCTATCACTAACTCTGGGGGGTTGCCAGTAGGATTTAGAATTAGTAATAGGTTAAGTCAGTTGAAAAAATAAAAGTTTAATATCTTTTCTGGTCATTTTGGTATTGTGTATTGATAAGCCAATTTATGTAGAAATAAAATTATGAAATAAAATTTTGGTGCTATTTTACTTATAGGCTGATCAAGTTAATTGTGTTCATGTAAAAGCATTATTTTGTACTTACTCAGTCATATTTTATCTCTCACGCCCCGAAAAAGAATTTTAAAATATCAAGCAGAACTTTAATTAGAACGATTTTTCCATTTCCATAAGGGTTATATGAAATGGCGAGTCTGCGATTTTCGGAGTGGCCGGTTAGCTAACTAAGGGCAGATAAGTGTCGCGAAAAGTTACCATGTAAATATGAAAAAAGAAAAAAACCCAAGAAAATTATATCGTGGAAAGTATCCCGGTGAACAAAGTAAAAATAATTATTTAATTTTCTATTTTTTAATTTAATAAATATATATTTTATTATTATTGCTTATGTGTTTCTTTTTATAATCCTAACAATAAAAACGGAGTTAATGCCCTTGTCTATTCTACCGACCGCTCACAGCCCAAAATGTCGGCTCGGGCACAAATACAGGTTGAACATCGAAATGGAAAAATCGTTCTAATTAAAGTTCTGCTTGATATTTTAAAATTCTTTTTCGGGGCGTGAGAGATAAAATGTGACTGAGTAAGTACAAAATAATGCTTTTACATGAACACAATTAACTTGATCGGCCTATAAGTAAAATAGCACCAAAATTTTTTATTAACAACTTAAGCACATTAAAAATATACAGTTTAGTAGATAATTCTATTCTGCACTTTTTCTGAAAGTTCATCTATTAATATAAAAGAACATTGTCTGTGTCCATTTTACACACTTTCCCCGAATCTAACGCAGATTTCAAACCCATACAAATTATAAATAATCGTACCCAGAGAATTTTTTTTATAGAGAAAACAGACAAATAAACACAAACATTATTTATACAAAAGAACTGTGCACAATGAAAAAAATACATTTTCTCACTTCAAAACAGAGAAAATATTTAATAATTTAATTCTTTTTTTTTTTCTATGACACAAAATTTAATTGAGTTTAAGATTAAAGTTTCCATATGTATTTATTATTATTTTCAGCCCGGATTAAAAAAACATGAACATATGAAATAAAATAGAAGTGAAGACAAAGATGTTAAATTCCATTTATTGATGGTAAAAGAAAGAAAGAGAAAAAAGTGTAGACATACCTCTACACTGCACAAAGCAGAACATATACAATCTGAAGCAGCTTCGTGGAGATTGGAAGGACAGTCTTTTACTGACTGAAAAACAAAAGATTGTTCAGGTTTTGTGAAAAAGAAATAACAATAACAAGATGGAACATTTGTTTTCTTATATAAAGACTGAACATTAAAATAAAAAAAAGTGACGAGTGAGAGTCAAGAATCGGCAATTTTTGTGGGGCAGACTTCACACTCATGATGAACGGATGTAAATTTTATGTTATGATATAAAATTGTTTTTTTGTTTTTTTAAAAAACTTTTAGATAAGCTTAAAATCAACACCTAAAACGTTCTCCTGCAAAGCGACACTTGCATAAAATATTGAATAGCCTTGTGCCATACCCAGTTTAGTTTGGTAGTTTTGTTTTACGGCATATCAACCCTTTTTGGGTTATTTAATGCCGAATCTGGTCTTGTTTTCTTCTCTTTTTTGTTTCTTTCCCCTTTTAATATCTGTTTCTATTTAACCCATAGTTGGGACCCTAACAGGTACTACCACTCCGGGTCAGGGTGGACCTGGGAGCAATGGTAATTAAGAGGAGGCTCCACATTCCCCAAAGTCTGTAAGTCGGATCTCACCATCGGATGTAGTTTAAGGTCATATCCAGGACCGGGAGTAGGGTAAGAAAAATAAAAATAAAAAAGGGGAGTGAGAAAGGGAGAGGGGCTGTTGTTTTTGTTTTTGGTTTTGTAGAACATAATTAAGTTTTACAAACAAAAAAAAAAAAAAAAAAAAAAAAAAAAAAACGTCAATGTAGGTGAATTTCGTCTCAGGGAGCCACAGGGCAGCCTGATCTGGTATCACCAGCATACCCAGTTTAAATGTCGAATGTTTTAAGAGAAGTTAAAACAGTGGCCTTGAACAACAGATTTTTGATAAGCAATACATCAGAAGATAAGTGCGGATCATATTAGACATGAGTGTTTCTATAAATAATGAGGGAACAGAGGCATATATGTAAGAGAAATGACATACGTGAGAATTCTTAGTCTGTGATGCAAGTCCTCTCTCTCTCTCTTCAATCTTAACTTGAAGGAAACTTGTGATGAAGATATTAACAATCTACAAAAATACTTATCAATTCAGTCACTTTGGAAAAAGTTATGCTTCAAGTTCATAGTATTGTCAAATATTTATTGATACTGTAAATGTATATAATTCCTTTCACACAGTAAATGTAATGTCAATCAAATATTAACTTGTATTTATAAACTTTGTAAATAGTTTGTAAATGATAGATTCTATTTTATCTATTAGATGGAACCCTGACTGGTACTACCACTCTGGGTCAGAGTGAACCTGGGCAGAAATTATGGGGGGGTGACTCTATACTTCCCAACACTTTAAAATTGGAGCCTCACCACCCGATGTAATTTAAGGTCATACCCAGGATCCTTTGCTTTGGAATGCAAGCCTTTACCTGGTACGGAAACACAAAATAATGACTTCCGACAACAGTAACAAGACAAAATGATGATCGGTGGTTGTAGGGTTGGAAAGAGGAAAGTTCCCTTGCTCAGTTTGTGGAAAGGGAGTTGAGTGAAACTTAATTTTTTGTGGTTCTTGTAAACTTTGAGTACACAAGAAGTGCAGTAGATTTAGACATAGGTTCAGAGATGATGACTAGTTTGTGTGCAAGAAGTGTAAAACAAAGGATACGGATGATAGCTCAAATGTGGAGAAAGTATATTTAGATGGCAAAGCTACTGAGGTTGTTCAAAAGTTTTGTTACCTTGTTGATATCATTAGAGGACAGGGAGGAGCAGGCACAGTGGGCCAAAACAGGTTTTTGGAGGACATTTGGGCATAACTTTAGTTTTACTTGTCCATATAAGCTGTTTGAGGGCTCGTTAGAAGCGAAATTTCAAGAGCTTTTCGGAAAAATCCAAAAAAATTCATAAAATCCATTTTTCGGGGGTCTGGGGGCGAATTTCCATATTTGGGCATAACGGCCCAAAATCACATTTTTGGCCATATCTTGGCACAAAATTGATCATAGAAGCTCAGTGAGGGCTCGTTAGAAGCGAAATCTGAGGGCCTTTCTAAAAAATCAAAAAAAATCTGGTAACATGTGACATGAAGTAGTATTTGACACACTTCTTTTCTTTCATTTGCACACCTTTTTACACACTTTAATTTCCTGTCAAAGCATTTTACAGGAAATCACTACAGAATTTTCAAATCTTTGTTTTGTTTATTTAGATAGAGTTACTATCAAAAATGGAAGCGGTCAGCGATAACGCACTTTTCCAAGTGTTTACTGTAGAAGATGCAAAAACTAGAGACCATCTATCCATCACCGCATGTGTTCAATTGCTGGAGCAAAAGTATCTCATCCAGTTAACAGAGGAGCAGAAAGACGAGGTCAAGAAGTCGCTCAAAAGATACCATTCGCTGAAGAAACGACGATATACAGATAAACGGATTGCTGTTAACTGGGATGAGCTGAGCTCACTAGGTGAAGTTGAAAATGTTGTGTTCCGCTATTACAAGAACCCCTCGACGCAAACTGCATCCAGGAAAAGGCCCCCTGAAGAGTTGGGCAGCCGCAAACAGTTGTTGAGAAGAACCAATGATATCGGGGCAAAAATTCAGGCAGTGGCTGCAGAGGAGAAAGTGACTTCTTCCCAATTGATGGGGTTACTCCTTACTCGTTGCCCTGATCAGGAGTCGAGAGATTTTGGTAATGCTCTTTGGAGCAAGTCCACACGTGACACAAGCGAGAAACTTCCGGCTTGTTTTTTGAAAAATCCGGGATAGGGCACATAGATCTGCTTGGTTTTTCATAATCTATACCTCCATAGCTTTCAGAAACATATATGGTTTGGTATGTGCCCTATCCCGGTTTACAAGTTATTTTCTGATGAATATAGAATTTTATCGCTAATTTGAGCCAAAAAAGAGGGAAATTTAGCTCAAATTTTCCTAATTTCTTTCATAAAAAGAGCTAAAAATCGACAAATTGGGTCCCAAAGTGGTCTATTTTTGCATTTTCACAAATGGTTATCAATAAACCAAAAAAATATGCAATAAGTAATTCCACACTGATTTTTGGAATTTAATCATGGAAATCTGAAAATTATAATTTTGGGGGGAAAAATCGTGGATGTTTCGCGTGAGCTGGAGAAAAATGCGAAATATCACGAATTCAATGTTGCATATTTTTTCAACCGTTTAACGATTTGACTTACTTTTTTTTTTGTTGAATCAGGAATATAGAGTAGTTTATAAGAACACCAAACATCAGCAATTCCTCCGACATTCTTTTTTGCCTAATGTCCACCCCCCAGCCCACTGTGGCAGGTGCTAGTGTAGTGTGATCGCAAGAGTTAGGAGCAGTGATAGGACGATTCCAATATTTTTCCGATTCCGATACAATTACCGATTCTGTTCTAAATTCCCGATTCCGATAACAAAAGTGCCCGAAAGAACAGAGCCACAACACAAAGTAATCACCTGTGCAACTATAGACACCCTATTGAAAGAGTTCATTAAATGGCGTTGATTTAAGTTTATTTATATAGAAATTTTCTGATATTTGGAGCTTTTCGTATCGTGGTGACTGAAATGATTTTAGCTATAGATAGTGTATGATAGAGGATGACCAACAACCCCTACATTCCCACACTTGTGCCATGTTATATTATATGTTTTAAGCAAATAAATAATTCAAAGTGTAGTATATTTTCTGTCCTCAGTCAGTGAAGGAGAAATCCTTCTAGACTGAGGCAATTTTAATTTTTCTCACAATCTAGAGTGCCCATTCTTGGAGAGCTGGATTCCTTACATTAAAAACTGACCTTGTGTCTAAGTGCCTTCATGTAGAGACAAGTAAATAGGATGACACGTAATTAATAATACACTTAACTAAATCACTCCTCTCCAACCACTAGCCTCTCACTTTTAGACAGGGTTAAAAAAAAGAGCCTCCAATCTAATAGATCCCACACTATCTACCAAGCTCCATCACCGCAAAGTTGCATCCCTATGCTCGTTTTACAAGTACTTTAATGGAATGTGCTCCAACAAACTTGCTGCACTGGTGCCCCCTTGACGCAAATACCGCCGACCAACAATCAGAAAAATCCTAACCCTTTAACTGTATAGGTTTCTACTCTAATAGATTTTTTTCTCAAACCGCTAGCCTTGGGAATTCCCTAACCGCTCCTTGTTTCCCCAACTGTACCAACATGCAGAAATTTAAATGTAATGTGAATAAACATCTCACTGCACAACTCCTCAATTAGGATGGCCCTATAGGTATGTATGACCCCTAATTCACTTACGTCTCGGTGGTAATGTGCCTTGTTTGAGGTGAATAAAAGTGAGAAAAAAAAAAAGGGGGGGGTTTCTTTTTACAATACTTTTTTTTCTCTTTCTGTTTATCTTTGGGTTTATTTATAAACTAGCAGAACCCGTCGCCCGGCGTTGCACGGGAGAAAGTACTACCTATTGCATGATGTCGAATAAAAAAAGATACGGCCTATTGTTTTTTCTCCCCCGTCTACCGTGTTGGCGAATGTTTTAAATTTAAAAAAAAAAGAAAAAAGTGGTAGAGTAGAATGGGATCGAACGCTTAAACTGGCGCTAAAGAAACCTGTCTCCTTACCGAATGGGCCACGGATTCGGGTTAAAAATATATGTGAAAATAGGCCAATTAACCTAAGCCTGATTACCAGGAAAATAATAAATAAGAACCGGTGTTTTGTGAAAATTAAACAGTGTGTATTTGTTCCCGGTGTCGATGAGTAGAGTGACAGTACATAATTGTTAGGGAGAAAAGTTTTTGCTACCACCTATATGGAGTTGGTTTTTCGGAGAGACATTGATGGTGAGCCAAATGTAATATTTAGTGTTAAGTAGAAAAAAATAATAACAAATTTACTAAAACACGCTCGAGTGAATAAGTGTAATATAATGGTGAGTTTAGTAGCCTGTGATGCATGTGGTTATTTTCCTATACTCCGAGAAGGTACAGGGGAAAAATCGTCTCTACTTTATATATTAGATGTTCGTCCCAAACAAGGCATATTGCCACTGAAGCGTTAGGGGCTACTTTGGTATGGACCAGATTTAGGAGGGGGGGGGCAGCCTGGGTGGTGAGTCGTTCAGCACGATGTTTGTTCACATTATATTTAAATTTTTACATGTTGATACGATCAGAGAAACAGGGAGGGAATTCGAAAGACAAGTGATCCAAGGAAAGAAGCTATAAGAGTAGAAAAACTTTCGGCATTTTTTTGTTGAGGAAGTACAAGCGCAGTAAGTTCATTGGAGCACATTCCGTGGAAGTACTTGTTTTTTTTTTTAGCAAAGCAATACAAAGACATTTAAGTGATGCCATACAATTACAATCATATAATACAATGAGAGCTTTCTCGAGATAGCAATTAAAGAGAAAAAAAATACAATAGGGTATTGCTAAAGATAGGCAGAAGATTACCATTTCCTTTTAGATAATAATTTTTTTGTTTTTGTATTGGTTTCCATAAATGTGTGTCATCCAAAATAGATAGAAAAAGTTCAAGTGAAAATACTTCCAGCTAGAAGTGTGTTCCCTTTTCAATAAGGTAAATAAAATACCCTAAAAAAAGAGTCAGGAAACATGCACTTATGATAGTAGTAATAGCAGTTATTTTAGTTAAAGGACTTTAGGAACAGTGCTACATACAAGCCACCAGATATGTTTTATTTGCCCAAGAATTGTATGATCTCTTCCCGGCTTCCTTTGTTTCAGCTCGTTGGTATAGTGGTCTTCATCAATTTGCTGTTTTGATACTGCATTGTAATACAGCTTCCTATTCCAGTAGCTTCTTTCCAAGAATTGCAGGCTTGAGGAATTCTCTTACTGCTGTTTTCTTCCTACTTATAGCCTTGGTCTTTTCAAGACTAAGGCCAATAGGCATCTCCTGTCTTTGTGATAATCATCTTTCGTTCTTGTTAACTTCTTACATCAAGTGGCTCTATGCCTTGTCTGGAGCGATTTCCATTAAAAAATCAAAAAAAAATCACAGCTTCTTTTTGTGTTTTTCTATGTCTACCATTTTTTTTTTAAATACTCACCAAAACATGAAATGCAGCATGAAGAACTTTGGAGTTGACGATATCATCCTGGGAAATAACATTAATATTGAACCAACTCCCTAAGCAACGAAATATTTTCATCTGCAATCGACTATCAAATTGGTTATTTTCAATACAGGCAGTCTGTGGGAAAAATAAAAAAAATTCTTAATGAAGAAAAACCCAATGCAAAACAAATTACATACTGAAAAGAATATAAGATTCTAAAAAACAAACAAAACAAATAAAAAGTAAAGTAGGTGTAGTCCTCCTGAAAACACTAGAACTACTGTTGTAACCCCTCTGCCTTTGTCGTCGTCATCTGCAACTGGGACACACGTGTGTCTGGCATCTTTAATTGACACTGCATGGCACAGACCAATGCTGTTGGAAAAGACAATACAACAAAAGTTCACAGTTTAGTTATTCATTAAACCCTGGCCAGGGAAGACATCTTTGTGAACCGTGATACTAAATCGCCATTGTTATGTACCCAAACTTCTTCCTCTCCAGTTCGGTTGGGTGAGGGAGTGAAGTGCCTTAAATCACTTGAGAAGACCACTCTTGCTGAATTCTAGCTGGGAAAGAGGCTCAGTTGACCTCACACTTGTTGCTTGTGACATGACATCACAACTACACAAGACTTACTTCCCCCTTGTCTTTCAATATACAACATTACTTGAATAATTTTATTCATAACTTTTGATGGATTAAGGCGAAAATGAGTGTACTTGTAGATAATTGCCAATTTGTTAAGAAGCATTTTTCAATAATCCTTCCGGAGGAGAAGTTTTCCTGGGGTCACTAGTACTGGTTTCACATAAATAACCATTACTTCTAATTTTCGGTGGATTTGCAGCAAAAACTAATGATGGAATTTATAGATATTTGCAAACAATTCATTTTTTGCCATTTAAGGGCATTTTAAACCCCTGAAGGATAAACCAGAGTTTTTGCAAATAATTTGGCTTAGTCAGTTTTCTCTGTTGATGTAAAATTTTGTGAAAGACAAATGAATTGATTTAGAGAAGATCACAAAACAACGGACTAACAGAGAGCGACAAAAAAATAAGTCCTTTCTGATTATCACAGAGGACCCCTCCCCCCCCCTCACATTTTTGTTAATGTATTTAAAAAAAAATTTCTAAGAATATTTAATGATTTAAATGCTTTACATACAAATATAATTTAATTAAATCCATTGCAATCATTTTTGTTAAATATTAGTTTTAAAATTGTATTGAAGGAACCTTTCAATTTTTACATGTTATCTACATCACCATTCAAATATTGGATTCTTCCATTATCCTAAGTTGACATTGTATGGTTTGGGGCAATTGTCACTCATGGCAAGGGGTTAAAAAAAGCAATTGAGGATAAGAGTGGCCAATGAGAAAAAAAACAAAAATACCGGGTTTTCTAACCCCTCCCTCGAAGCATTTATATTGAACCCCAGGGAGGAGAGAGACAGGCAGCGGATAATTCTAGTGATTCCTTCTTTTTTTTCTTTTTAAAAAAATTTTATTTTAAAGGCAAAATAAATAAATAAAAATAACCATCAAAAAGGCTGAAAGAGATGACTTCCTTGGAATTGTTAGTGATGATAAGTAAAAATAAATTTGACGAGTTAAATATCACTTCATTACATTAGGTGGAAGTTGATCCTGTGACTAGTCCACTTGGATTTTTTTGGATTCCAGTGAATACTATTTGCATTCATTGGATATTACTGCTTCAATGTAATCATTTTCATGATAAAGAAGACAATAGAAAAGCAAGTGGAACAGTGAAACTTTCTTTGATGAAACAGCTAAAACCTTTTAATCCCGACCTATCTTCATTAGTTTCTAAGAAAACATTGAAAATTATTTGTCACAATTCTAGAAACATGACTTATCCACCATTATCACAAAATTCAAATTCTAATACAATTGGAAAAACTTCTTTTTTTTTTTTTTTTTAAATGGCAAGACAAATAACTTACTAAAAGTTGTACAACTACTGGGGAAGTTTTGTATAAATCTCCGTTGACTTCCATCCTCCTATTAGCACCCAAACGTAAAGCTTTGCTGCCAATCTGTAAAAGAATCAATAAGAACAAAACAAAAAAAATCTGTAAAGATCAATAGGAAAACAACCTCTTCTGAGAATCAGTATTTTAACATGCAGCACTGCTTTTTAGTAGACAAACACCGTTATTAAATGAAACGGCTTATAATTATCTATGATGCAGGGAATATAGAAAATCCACAAAGAGAAAAATGAGATTCAAACCTGTGCCTAGGCTTCGAACAGGAATCAAACTTGTGTTTTAAGCCAGTATCAACATAACCGTTTATCCAATGGGTCTAATATTTAGAGAACTCATATTTGTTTGCTTTTTTTTTTTAACATTTCTTTTTATTATATCTTGAGTTTTGTGTCAGCATCCATTTAATAACGGGATTTGCCTACACAAACATGTTTCCACTAAAATGCAGAATTTATCTATATATATATATATATATATATATCTATATATATATAAATTTATCTTTAAATTAATCTTATCTTGAAAAATCAATGCTCAATATACGAGATAGAGCAATAATAAAATGAAATGAGTGATGAGAATAAAAATTGGAAAAAGAACAATATTTGTTGAATCATCAAATAGTTTGAACAAGGAATATATAAATAAACTTTTTTTTTTCTTCCTTCACCCATGGATTTTCAAAAATGCAAGCTTTTATCTTCAGCAGAGGATATTACAGGGATAAATCAATAAAAATATTACTGTTAGCACAGATTTGAAAATAAAAGAAAATATACAAAAATACAAAAACATACAAAATTCTTGAGAAAAATTAACTTCAACAAAATTTTTTTGAGCAAAGAGAATCAACCTCGATGGAAAAATGCAACGTCCAAAAAAGGTGCATCCAGATATTATGAATGTTCAGCAAACACAGCAGAAAATCTTCCAGAAAGTTGAATATTATGAATGTTAAGCAATGTTCAACAAGTATATCAGACAATCCTCCCAAAATTTGAATAATGAAAAAGTTCCGTTTACAAAATAAAGGGATCCATATTCGATGTTAAAGTTACATTAGCAAAATAATGTGTAACTCACCAGAAGGAATTCACGTATATAAATCTCCAAAATAGAGAATTTATATTTTGTCTTTATTAATCAAAAGACTTCATCAGAAATGAGTTTGTGATAATACAAGAAGTGTATGTCTGTCTGCTAACTATTAGGTTAAGAGAGCTATGAACTTCAAATTCAGAAGGGGCGGGGGTCATATTTATCTTTTTTTAAAGAGGTCTTCAAAAGAGCATGCCCCCCCCCCTTAAAAAAAAAAACGTGTAACTTTGATTTTAATAACATTTAAACTATAGTTAAATTACAAAAAATTACACGGATGCGCAAAATTCAGGTGACATGCCTCTACCATACCTACATCTTTGGTGATCTGCTTAGCTAATGAGATCAGAGTATTTATTGACTGAAACATTTAAATTTTGAATGTTGAATATTTTATATAGATAAACTTCATCTGTACTTAAATCCTTTGGCCCCGAAGAGATCACTTGGTCAAAACCTTGACATATCTATGTAAGCCATAGCGCAAGGGTAGAGGCGCTGACTGTCAGCTCGACGGTTGAGTTTCAATCTCGGCTTGAGGCACTAGCTGGCTTAGCCACACTAAAGAGCTGTGATACAGCAAAACAGTTTGTATGTGGATGACTACATATATATATATATATATATGGAAATTGAAAAAAGGAAAACCCAAAAATATTATTTATGTATTCATCAACATTTCGTCTTTATTTCAAGACTTCCTCAGGACGATTGTCTGAAGAAAATAACACACAAGTACAAAATGTTTGAAACAAAGGTAGTAAACATTTTGTACTTGTGTTATTTTCTAGAGACAATCATCCTGAGGAAATCTTGAAATAAAGAGGAAACGTTGATGAATACATAAATAATATTTTTGGTTTTCCTTTTTTCATTACGTTGGAACACTATTTCCATTCTTTATCATATATATACATATATAATTTTGTAGATCCAAGTAGGATATAGGGTACTTTTCAGGGTAACTCCTTTTTAGAGAGATCAATGTAATTACAGAACAATATTGATAAAGTTATATGGAAAAATTCAAAAGACCATGTTAGTTATAGGTAATAATTTATTTAATTTTCACAGCAGAATCTTCCGCCCCAAACGAGCATTTAATTACACTCCTGAAAAAGATTTTTTAAATTCATATCCGGTTTTGCAGGTAACAGGAAAATCTAAACAGAAAAATGGAACCAACATTATTATAACCACACTATCTCAAAACCCGAATTTAAAAAAAAAAAAAAAAAAAAAAAAAAAAAAAAAAAAAAAAAAATCGGTGCTTGTTCAGTGCTTCGGCCATATGAAAACAATATTATGTACTCACTCAGTGGTATTTTATTGTTGGTGCTTGTTCCCGGTTTCGGCCAAACGAAAAATTATTTATGTGTGAAAACAATATCATGTACTTACTCACTGGTATTTTATTGTTCAATGTTGACAAAAGTAGGAAAAATTATCCAGTAGAACTTTAATTACAAATATTTTTACATTTTTCGTAACGTACGAGTAACTTCGATGACTATGCCTCCATTGGCTACAGGTCGGCAGAAGGCAAGGGCAGATAATTTGCGGTGGTAGGACAAAAGCCCACCGGACAGAGCGGAAAAATACCAAGTTTCAATTTAATTTAATTTTATTTACTTTCACATTATTACAATAAATTATGTTTTTTTATCAATGTACTTGTTTTTTTTTGTTTTTTGTTTTTAAATGAGTATTACCTGCCCTTGCAAATTATGGCCCGGAAATGGGGGATCATTTTATGTTAAAATTATATGCAAAACTGATCCCCCAATTTCAAATGTATTTTTTGTTTTACCACACGGACTTGGGGTTAGTAGTAAAAAGGGTGCGTCATTTTTTTATGATGCAATCTTTAAAAGAATGCAGTATTTACAAAGTACGGGAAAATATTTAAAAATGGAATGTAAATTGTAAAAATAATAAATATCAAAATATTTTTAAAAATTTTTAAATAATTAATTTATTTTTAGTCCAGGTTTGACTTATTTTGGTGGGCTTCTGTCCGGTGGGCTTTTGTCCTACCACCGCAAATTATCTGCCCTTGCCTTCTGCCGACCTGTAGCCAATGGAGACATAGTCATCGAAGTTGATTATCTAAGTGGGCGTCTAGACAAGTATTTGTTAACATTGGGCTTAAAAATGACCACGTTATACTCAGCAGGGAAGCAGCCCTGCGGTGTTGTATTCAACAGATGGAAGTTCTTGGAAAGAAACTTTGTTCATGGAAGTTCTGTTTAGTTTTATGTACACAGATTAAGAAAGGAAAATTCTTTACAATGGTTGACATTAGACAAATTTTTGTTGTGAATGTTTTACAGGGGGAACCAGAGATTGGAGCAACTACCATGAAAAAAACCCAAAAAAACAATGAATTAGAGAAAGGCAAACAACATCTCTTATGATAAAAGGACTGCAGGGAAAAGAAGAGATCATCCCCTATCAGATTTCAAAGTCAAGTTTGTACCCTGTGAAGGCAGGAGAGAGTACTCTGAGCGGCACCTCCCCAGATATGGCAACAGTACTTTCTGGAGCGGTCGAAAGATCTGACCATTTTTCCTGCGACCATAGCAATGGATTTGAAGTAAGTCTTCCATTTCAGGTCTGGAATAAACGTTAGTGCTAGGAGCTTATCAAAGCAGGGCGATTCCCCAAGAAGCGAGTAATTCATTTCAACTCGGTATGTATGTGTATGCATGTGCATATGCGTTATGGTGCGGTTGTGGAAATATACGTATGATGGCTTATCAATATGAATAAACTCTAGCGCCTTCACACCTACTTGTGAATTTGTCATTCTTGAAGCAGAAAACGCTACCACCACCTACTATCATCAAATGTTAAACAGAGAAAAGTATCTAATAACTATTAACTCTAAATGCCCCTCCCCTTCCCAAAAGATGGATGGGGATGTTCTTTTAAAACCCAGATATTAAATTTTTGATCTTTGTCTTGAGTACAATTCAATGTTTATAGCTTGGAAGTCAATTTCTAAAAGCAATCCAACACATGTCAGCATGTAAAACAGACGTTTAACCGAATATGATAATGCGTTTGATGATTCTGCTGTTAATACAAAATAAATTATTACCTATATAACACACATATATATATATATGTATGTATGTATGTATGTATGAGAGAGAGAGAGATAGAAAGAATCAGAGGGATGCTTGGAAATGCCACTATGAGAAATTATTGAGATTTAATGGAATTGTGAAAATCTAAAAAGGCATTTAGATGATTACAGATTTGACAAATAGATCATAAAAGAGGTTATCCCGAAAGACTGGAAACTTAGTAGAATTGTAAATTGTTACAAGGATAAATAGGAAGCACTAGGTAGAGGTAATTATGGAGACTCAAAATTGATGAATCATGTCCTGAAAGTGATGGAGAGAATAACTGAGCAGCAAATAAGAAGTCAGATAAGCACAAATGAAATGCAGTTTGGTTTTATGCCTGGACAAAGTACCACTGCTGCTATATTTATCACGAGACGTACCGAGGTAAGAAGAACTTGTACCTTGCCTTTGTGAATCTCAATAAAGCTTTTGACAAAGTGCTACGAGAGGTTATCAAATGGGCTTTGCGTAAACTAGAGACAAACAAGTGGTTGGTGAAGGTTGTTCAAGCAATGTACAGAATGCTCAAAGTTATGAGTACACTTAATGACTGTTTTAATATTAAAGTAGGAGTGCATGAGGGTTCTATACTGAGTCTGTGGTTTTTCATTTGTGTCTTAGAAGCATTGTCAACAGAGTTCTGTACGGGTTGTCCAGAAGAGATGCTGTATGCTGATGATTTAGTACTTACCTGTGAAACAATGAATGGCCTACTTGCTAAGTTAAAGACTTGGAGGAATGTTATGGAAAATAATGGTCTGAAAATTAATGTTAACAAGACCGAAGTGATGATCAGTGGTTGTAGTGTTGGAAAGCTCCAAAAAAGAGGAAAGTTCCCCTGCTCAGTTTGTGGAAAGGAAGCCGTGCGGAATTCAATTTTTTTTGTTATACCTGTAGGCATTGGGTACACAAAAAATATAGTGGTAGGTTGAGAGAGGATAACAAGAGACAGTGGAGATGGATGAGAACTTGAATGTGGAGATGGATGAGAACTTGAATGTGGAGATGGATGAGAACTTGAATGTGGAGATGGCGAAGCTATTGATGTTGTCGAGAAGTTTTGTTATCTTGGTAATACTATTGGAGCACAGGATGGAGCAGTTGTTAGTGTGATTGCAAGTATTAGGAGTAGATGGAGTAAGTTCAGGAAACTTTTTCCATTACTAACTAGCAGAGCATTACCACTGTCAGCCAAGGAAAAGTCTATCAGGCATGTGTATGCAGGATGATGATGTATGGAAGTGAAACCTGGCTAGTGAGGGTGGAGAACATGTGTTGCATGGAGAGAAATGATATGAGAATGATACAATGGATGTGTAATGCGAGTCTTAAAGACAGGCTTAGATCTGATGACCTCAGATGAAGATTAAATCTGGACATTATAGGGAGATGTGTGCAGAAGAGTAGACTTTGATGGTATAGTCACGTTGAAAGAATGGATGAAAGTTCTTGGGTTAGTAGATGTAGAACAGTTGAGGTAGCAGATTCAGTTCACAGGGGAAGGCCAAGGAAAACATGGGAGGAAGTAATAAAAAAAGACCTGTCCAGAGATAGTTTACTCTGGAAATCAATTTCTTCAAGCCATCCAATGCATGCAAAATGGACGTTAAACCGAATGAGATATATATATATATATATATATATATATAAAAGAAAATGACTATGCTTCCGATGAAGGTATCTTGTACCGAAAGTACTCAAGTTTAAACAAAACAAAAAAAGTTTTTAAGATAAATAATTTATTTTAAAAACACAAATTTTCTGTGTTGTTTCAGGCTTCAAAATGTTTTTAAAAAAAATATTCTCTTTATTATTCTGATTTCATCAGCGCTTCAATGTGCGACCTCTCAAAATACGTTAATCACGTGTCCGCGTGCTGCACAAATAATAGACATTTCAAATTTCGCCGTCAAATACATCAGACGAATTTCAACTTGACTGGGAAAATGTCTCAGTCAGGGAGAAATAAAAAGAAGAAAAAAAAAAGAAAATGACTATGCTTCCTATGAAGGTATCTTGTACCGAAAGTACACAAGTTTAAACAAAAAAGAGAAAAAAGTTTTTAAGATAAATAAATAATTTATTTCAAAAAACAAATTTTCTGCGTTGATCAGGCTTCAAAATGTTTAAAAAAAAAAAAATTCTCTTTATTATTCTGATTTCATCAGCGCTTCGATGTGCGACCTCTCAATATATATATATGTATGTATGTATGTATGTGTGTGTGTGTACCAATAAGATGATAGCCTGATAAACAATACTATTAAAATAAATTTAGGTTTGAACAAAATCTCTTTAGTTGTCAATGGACTAAAAAACATCCGCATTTATCACATCAAAAATAGATTTTTCAGCTAAAAAAATTAGCTGATAACCAATGCTAGGTTGTGAACTTTTATAGACGGGATTAATTTGAAATTGTCAGTTTTTTAAAAGAGAGAAAAAAAGATTGATTCTTACACTATTTAATTCCTGAAAATGAAAGAACAATTTAGAGGAATATTTTAACGCTACTACCTCTTCTGGCAAAACAGTAAGGACTTCAAGTAAGAATGGTAACTGTTGGGTATTAGAACCATATCTATAAAGAAAGAAAAAAGTAAGAATGAACATTTGTATTAAAAAGAAACTGAAAAAACAAAAATGTAATGTTGGGCATCAGAAAGTCAATAGAATAATAAAACAAAAACATGGTTCTTAAAAAAATAAAAAATAAATGGATATAGGATGTTTAAAAGTAATAATAATAAAAATGGTAGCATCAAAAGAATTAGCTTCATTAATCTGATTTTATTTTTTTGAATATTGGACTGGAGAAAATATCCATCAGATAAGACAGTTAAGCAAAGATTCAAATGAGATTCAGAAAAGTACTTAGAAGAGAGAAAGTTTATTGTATTTTGATCTTTCCTCGGTGGCTGTTATTATTTGTCAAAAATAAAACAAAGAAAAAAAAGTAAACAGTTTTATCTTTTTCATCGCTTTAAGACGGCAAACGTCCTGAAATTGATTGCTTTGCTTAAGGGTACATCAGTTTGTGGGTGTTATGAAATGTTAACTTTCAGACACGTTTTACAAAAATAGTTTATAGGCAAGTAGTTTTTGTTTAAGAAAAGAAAAAGACCCCCCCATCCCCAATAAATTTATATCCTCTTTACTAAAGCTTTGGGTGCACAGCTCCATAAAAGAAAGCTTCTAACTTGCATTATTCAAAAGATATCTGGCATGCATTCTTCCAAACCTTTTTTTTTTTCAAAAGGTTTTCTACCCGATTTAAGATCATTTTTGCATGCTGAATTCAAAAGATATCGTCCACTTTCATGAGTCAACTTTGGTTTCTAAGATAGGCTTTATTTTTTTAATTTATTTTTTATTTTTAACATAGTTCACCCCAAACACGGCAGGCCGCCACTATAGACGTAAGGGGCTACTGAGTAAAAAAAAGAAAAAGGGAGAAAGTTGGGGGAGGGGGGGCAACCTAAATTGGGATCTGTGCAGCGAGATGTCTGTTTACATTAGTTTTAAATTTCTGCATGTCAGTACTGTTGGGGGGGGGGGGGGTAAGGGGACAGGAAGGGACTTCCAGATTCTAGCATATTTTTTTTCTGAAATATGGACTTTCTTTTTTTTCACTGTTGGTCATGGGTAACTTTAAATAACTAGTATTTTTTATTTTTTTTTTTACTTTCCAGGTTTAGATTTGTACTATAAATCGATCAGAAGTGCAATAACGATCCTAATATGTTATCTTACATCTGTGAACATCTGGTTGTTCCAGACTGTCGAGAAAATTAAAAAAAAACGCATATTATTTGAAGAAGGGACATCATGCTTACTTTCGGTAGCCTTTTTTTTGTATGCTGTACACTTTTCTGGTATCTATTAGAAATATTCTGTAAACTTTCTGTGAATAAATAGGTCTGAGAATTGCTATTTTGTACTTCATTCACCTACAAATAGATTGGAATATAGGAATTTAGAGTATGGGCTTATATTTTAAAAAATTTGATCTGATCACGTAAAATGAGCATGAATTTTAAATTCACTAAGACGAAGAAAAAAAAATAACTGCCTTAAAGTCGAGTATTATAAATTAGACCATGAAAACAGTGCCGACCAACAAAACCCATTTGGAAATATATATCACCCCACCATTATAGGTAATTTTGTGTCATACAGTGTACGTATAGAATAGTCAGGTTCTGAGCTGGCAGTTAATATTACTCCTAAAAAGGTTGAGGTTATAAAAATATGCTGTGGTTTTCAGATAGCCTTTTCATTTTAAATTGTATCTGGTTTCTTCTAAAGGAGTTGGAAATGGTTTATTTTCCTTTAGATAGTCTATAATTTGAGAAGTAGGAACATTTAGATAGTCTATAATTTGAGAAGTAGGAACATTTAGATAGTCTATAATTTGAGAAGTAGGAACATTTAGATAGTCTATAATTTGAGAAGTAGGAACATTTAGATAGTCTATAATTTGAGAAGTAGGAACATTTAGATAGTCTATAATTTGAGAAGTAGGAACATTTAGATAGTCTATAATTTGAGAAGTAGGAACATTTAGATAGTCTATAATTTGAGAAGTAGGAACATTTAGATAGTCTATAATTTGAGAAGTAGGAACATTTAGATAGTCTATAATTTGAGAAGTAGGAACATTTAGATAGTCTATAATTTGAGAAGTAGGAACATTTAGATAGTCTATAATTTGAGAAGTAGGAACATTTAGATAGTCTATAATTTGAGAAGTAGGAACATTTAGATAGTCTATAATTTGAGAAGTAGGAACATTTAGATAGTCTATAATTTGAGAAGTAGGAACATTTAGATAGTCTATAATTTGAGAAGTAGGAACATTTAGATAGTCTATAATTTGAGAAGTAGGAACATTTAGATAGTCTATAATTTGAGAAGTAGGAACATTTTTAAACAGCATAATGAGATTTGGTAGATTATAGTTTTTCTTGCAGGTATTCCAATATTTTTTATAATTGATTAGAATATGGTTGAGTGTGAGCAGGCGATTGCAGGGAGTATATCTTTCGTTTGAGTAGGTATGTGCATGTTTGATTCCGACTCTGGTTCATATTATTGTCTTGACTTCGGTCAGGTAGCGATTCCAGGTTTACCAATTCAACTATCGGTTTATGTTCACATAATTTGTTGTTTGGGATTCCGCATTAAGACACCAGAGAAAGAAAAAGAACACCAATCAACTCATCCTTTTCTTTTTTCTTGTCACTTTACTAGAAATTTATTTTCAAGAATTTATTTTTTTATATAAACTTCGATCAATTTTGAAAATGTTGATGCGGAGCAACCATTTTCACCTTTGGTCTAGATCCCTTCTTGTAAATTTCCTTCTGGTCGTTTCTTAGACATGCGGCCCTAAACGATACCATCCACAAAGGTTCCGCTTCGGATGGATTTTCCAACCAATAGGTTTCAACTGAGGAGATAAGCGCTAGATTGCATCAACCACTTTTCTGCTTAAAAAAAGAAAGATTCCTCATATAGAACGCTACTTGTATTAAAATATTTTCTAGTGGTAATATAATTTTAGCATAGACAATTTATAGAAGGCTAATCAAATGCGAAAATATATGGGTTGTAATTTTGGCCTTGTTATAGCCTTCTATAAATTGTCTATATATATTACACACAATGCTTCAAGCAAACTACATCCCCCTCTTATAATTTTATAATTTTTGTTCAAATGTTGATTGTAAAACAGAATATTTGACTGGAGAGACAGAGTGGTTGTTACAATGAGTTTTGCTTGCAGTCGAAAGGTTTTCCAAAATTGAGGCCATCTTTTTGTTGTTCATTTTGACTTTTTTCCTTACTTTTCATTTCTATCATCATGAAACGTTTTCTCGATGAATACTGCAGAATTCGATCTATCATTAACCGTTTTCAAATTACGTTATTGTGCCAGCTTTTCGATTGTTTGTCGTCTTTTCTGAACTCTTCAAGACAAGATCACCAAATATACATAGATCTGGAAAAAGGAAATTTTATTTATAATTTCTATTTGATCATATATTTTAACTTATTCGTCAGAGTGTGTGAATGCTGGGAAATAGCATTGTATAAATATCAGCGTCAAGTGTATCCCTCTTATCTGCAGAGTCAAAAATCTATCGGATATTGATTACAGAGATGTTTTTTCTATAAAAGAAAGCTTACTTTATTTGAGCAAGCAGTTTTATTTCATGAAAATAACATTTTGTGGGACTTATTGAATTCTATTTTTATTTCTATTACATTAGTCAAAATATTGAAAGTTTTTTTTAAAGTTGATTTTGCTTGCTATTTTTACAGAGTTTACATAAAATTTTACATAAATGTTCAATAATTCCTTTCAGAATACAATTTTGAAGTATATAAATCCTTAATAACAAATCTTAAAAGAGAAAAAAATGCGTATATTTTTTTTTGCATATTCAAATTTCATCGTAATGCTTTCCAAATAGTCACCAGTATCAACAGAGCATGTGGAGAAGGGTCCATATGTGACTGAACAGTACAAAGATTGTTTCAGAAATGCCATGGTGATAATGCGAGATTTGAAAATGAAGGTAGAGGATGGTCATGTACTCTTGCCAAAGAACATTTGAAAGCAATTGTTGAACAACACCCACGTCAGTGTAAGAGAAATGTCTAAAGCACTTGATGTCAGTATTTCAATGATGCGAGATCATCTGAAACAAATAGGTGAGGTAAAAAAAGCTTGATAGATGGGTTAAAAAATAAATGTGATTTTGAAATTGGTCATTATTTTCCAAACAACCTAATATATTTGTGTGTCTGAGGATGAAATTATAAACAAAGCCTGATAGCAAGATAAAACGACTTCAAGGATTCAAACGTTGGTATTCATTTTGTATTGTTGGTTTTTTTTTTGGCAATAATATTATGGGGGTCTATAAAAAAAAAAAAATCATAAAAAATGATGAAAATAGCTGTGAGAACTAAATATGGCACGTCAAGCTTGCAGTCTGCTTTGGTAACTACACCACCACCACCACCACCACCACTTCTGTGGGTCTGCGTTTGCACTGCACATTCATTAGCAGCAGACAACTTATTCATCATTTATAATTTGAAAATTATAGAAATTAAAATATAATAACAATAGTAATAAAAATGCTAATATGAGGTTCAAGGCTGGGAGCGTGAGTAAACAAGGGTCCTTATCCTCTTGCAACACTGAATGTGTCTGCTAGTATATATATATATATAATCAATGAAACAGACGAGTGAAAAAAAATCACCTCGTTAGTACAAATAGTTGTTCTGACAAGTATTCCGATGGGTGGTTTTCTGTTTTACACAGTATCAGGTCGAACTACCATCTCAATATTATTGAGGCATTAGTCATTAACAACTCTCGACCTAGCCTGTGTAGACAAAAGATTTTGAAGCATCAGTTGGAGATCTTTAATGATTCAAAGCCACCATAACGTTGAGAGATTTACCTTCTTTTTTTTCTTTTTTTTCCCCCCCCTCTCAATCGTTTCCTCCAACTGAAATAAGTTTTTTTCCCCTCATATCTCATTCGACTTTTAGTTTTTAATTTACCATTCTGACGTTTCCTCTCAGAGGGTCAGACGATAAGGCCTTAAGGTAATTTTAACAATTTTCCTTTTTTTTTTTCCACTCGTCTGTTTCATTGATTATAATAATGCTTCCTCTAAAATTAATCCTACGATTCTGTTGTACACGAAATTTACTTATATATATATATATATAGGATCAGATAAGTCAAAAGCAAAGACTTTAGTAGTATAAAGTATTAATCCCACCTTAAGTGCGGTTAAATCAAAATCAAATTTTGAACATTATATACTCAGAAATACTGCAGGTATCATATCAGTTCAATGTTTGAATCTATTTGGTCAAACAGAGCTATTACATAATGCATCGAAATAAATAAATTTGTGACATTATTTATATCAGTTCTTTATTATTTTTATATATCCGTATATGTATATTTTTATGTATATGTTTCTTTTTTCCAATTAACTATATACTTGAGAATGAATAGTGTTGATGTATTTGTCCGACTTCTATTTGTGATCTTTAGAATCAGTGCTGATGAAGAAACAACTTGGAATCAATAAAAGTATTTTCATATTATAAACGATTGTATGCAAAAAAATATTGTTGATGTTTAATTCCTGGAACTGATGTAAATGTCAAATTTATTTATTTCAATTTACTAATATATATATATATATATATAGTCTCGGAAGTTTCTCAACCATTAAAACTATATAAAAAAATAAAAAAAACAAAAAAACAAACAAACTTATAGTCCCAAGTCTTCCAGTGGAAAATCACTCATGTAAGTCAATTTATTTTTTACAGTTATTATATTAGTTTATTTCTAACACTATTTTAAGGGATCATCAGTTGTTTACCATGAAAAACTGTTTCGGGAATTTATATATATATATATATATATATATATAAGACTGAAAGATTGAAATTAAATAAATTACCTTTCAATAAGGTCAACTACAGCTCTTTTCCAGGTGCCCATTTGTAAAGCAAGATCAGCCACAGCTAAAGACAACTGAAGAAGAAAAGACAACGTATTAATAAATCTGATCTTCAAAATATTACATTTGCATATCATGTATATCAAATAGACAACATCCAGAAAACGGAAATTATTTACTGTTGATACTTTATGGAATTCAGCAAAGTTTAAATGGTAAGAGAAAAATTAATTTCAACAAAAGAGTCAACTGTAAAATAGTGCAGGTGAAATACATCTCAAACACATTTTAGGGATGCATGTACCCCGACTGAAGTAGTTGAGTATGCACTCAAAGATATACTCCCACCCTCTAGTTTCGAGATCCTTTAGAGAATGCCACTTGAGATGGGAAGCAACATTCTTGCTGGACAAAGTAATGTTCACTTAAAATGTCCATTCCTTGCTCAGATTTAGTTTTAACGTCTCAAGGGGTAGGTGTTAAGCTCTCGTCATTCATCTATTTGTCTGTGGGGACCCTGAGTGGTACGGCACAATCATGTTGACACACCGGTTCTTGTTAGATAACCAAAGTTAAGCGACGTTGACTCTAGTCAGTAGCAGGTGAGTGATTGTTTGGGAATATCAGATGCTGTATGTGATAGGTTGGTGACACATCCATGCAAAACAAGAAAGAAAAAAAAAAGAAAGAAAAAAAAAGAAAAAAAAAAAAACAAAAACATTGTCATCTCTCCTGACTGGGATATACATGGGACTGAGGCCCTACTTGTGGATTTAATATTGCCTAGAAACTACCTCCTTCGAAAAAAGCCAGCTCAACCACCAAGGGTGAAAGCCACACCAGGTACCAGAATTCTGTGTGGTACTTGAAACATAAGCAGATAATTTAATAAGCAGATGATAATGCCTATATAAGTAGGATGTCAGTTCTAAAGGGGAGTTAAGTCTTGGCTTTTAGTTGGACAGACAAGTTGGGCTTTGGTTTAAGTAGCAATACACATCGACCAGAAAACTGTTTGGATAATCACAGATTTGAGAGTAGTTCTATTAAAATAGTCATATCTTAAAAACTAAAGCACTTTAAGTGCTCAAAATACCATCATTTTGTTAGGAAATGAATATCCTTTCAGGTGCATTCATGAATAATAATATACATTATATATTTTTAAGAGTTTTGAGCAAATAAAGGCAAAAAAATGTTAACGCTATTTTCAGCAATTTACGTCACTTTTTTTTTTAACACCCCCCTTCGTTTAAAAGTCTCGTACCATTGCTGTATGTGGAATTTCGTCCTGAAATTTGGAAATTAATCAGGAAAAGTATCACTTTTAATGTTTGTCGGTGTACGAAGTAATTCGGCTCATTCATTTTTTTGAAATTTTAAAAATAAGACTTCAACTCGACGTCGGTTGAACATTTTTGAAAAATACATTTCCGTCGCCCAATTAGTAAGTAAATCAATCATTTTACTTTTTTATGCATTAAAATTATAATTGTATATATGTGTTCTCTTTTGGTAGTCATGATATTTCATGACCCTATCCGGAAAAAAAAAAGCGTTTTCTATTTATAGTTTGAAAAACATAGTAATAGCAGCTATAAACACGAGACGATTTTTGTTATTTTCATTCTAGAACGAATTTAAAAATTTTTTAAATATGAATATAAAAAATGTTACATTTTTCGTACCCAACTAGTAAATAAATTAATCTTTTATCTTTTTTTATGCATTAAAATTATAATTGTATGTTGTTTTGTCTTTCCGTAGTAGTAATTTTAAATTACCTTATCCGAAAAAATAGTCCTTTTTTTTGAGCGAAAGTCAACAATGGCTGCTAGTATTGCTGATATAACAATCAATCGGCAGCAGCTAACTAGTCTTGTAAAGCTTTGTAAAAATAAGACAAAAATACTTGTGCTTAAAAAAGTTAACCCTATTTGGTTCTTTTAGAAAAAATACTGGTTTTCACTCAACTTTCGAACTTCTAGTAGTAATGAGTTTCTAGTCGCCAATTTAAAAAAAAATTAAGATTCTACTTCTTTAGGCGATTACGTGTGAACACCCTTAAAGTCTTGGCGAAAAAAAGAAAAAACAAAAATTTAGAATTTAAAGTGGGGGATCAGTTTCGCATATGAATTTAATGTAAAATGATCTCCGATTTCCCGGCCATTCTTGCCTTTTAGTGAAATTTATAAAATAAATAATTACTCTACCATTAACTCTAGGTACGACTAACAAGCCCACCTCCTAAAAATGCCTTCTTGAATGTATCGTACTATTAACCTTAAATATGAGTGGCAAGCCACCCCCTAAAAAACTCCCTTAACCCTAACACTAAGTCCGAATGGCAACCTCCATCCAAAACAAAACCCCTTCCTTAACCCTATCACTAACCCTAAGTCCGAGTAGGAAGCCCTAGTCCTACAAAAAAGCCCATTAAAACCAAACATAATCGTCTTAAAAAAAAAAAAAAAAGAAAAACAAAGCAGACCCCACCACCCCCCAAAAAAACGCACAGGATTTATTTGCCATAGAAAAAAATTCATTAATGCCTAAAACGCTAGAATGGCCCAGAAATGGTGAATTATTCTACATTAAATATATGTGAAACTAATCTCCCACTCGAAATTCTAAATGAATTGTTTTTTTCTTTCTGCTAAGTTTTCAGGGTGTTCACACTTAATTGCCCCTAGCCCTACCACTAACCTGAAGTTCAAGTGGTAAGCCCCCCCCCTCCTCTCACAAAGACCCTCATAATCGTCTTAAAAAAAAATTTAAAAAAAAAAAAAAAAACGCACAGAATTTATCTCCCATAGAAAAAATAATTAACTGTCCTAAAACGCTAGAATGACCTTGAAATGGGGATTATTTTATGTGAAACTGATCCCCACTCTAAATTCTAAAATAATTGTTTTTGTTTCTTTCTTTCTGCCAAGTTTTTCAGGGTGTTAACATGTAATTGCCTAAATAAAAAAAGTAGAATCTCATATTTTGGGGAGGTAAGGGGGTGAGTTAGCAGAAGGTGTTAATCTACAATAATGCCAAAGAAATCTTGTAATATATTCATTTTTAAACAGTCCTAGTATTAGATTTTAGTTTCTTGTACATAAAATGTATTACAATTCAACTTTGAGTTTTCTAACTTCTTTCTTTTAATGGATACATGGTATTTTTAAGGTATTGCAGCATATTTATGTGCACTTAGTGCAGATTACTTGGAAACCATTAATTTCTGAAGATTTTCAGTGGCACATTCTGATTCCTTGTACAAAAATACATTTATATGGTAAATTTCATTGCTTAATCTTGTATTTTAACAAAGATATAACATTTTTACTGAAAAATTAGTGTAAAAAATGTGATGAAACGCATATGGTCTTAAAGAGGGGAAAATATCCAATCGTGTGAGGCACAAAAATAGTCATAACTTCCTTATTTTTAGTCAGATTTAAAAAATTTAAAAAGATTCTTTCTTAGATCATCAAGCTCTTTCTATATATGCCATTATTGAGATATTTTAAGCAATTTAAATTTTTTCATGTGTATTGCTAGTTTAAGGTTGCAGATGGTCTAACCATGCTATCATAATACATTTTTGCTGAAAGCTTTTTTGTTCCAGCTAGACTGTTGCTTTACCATGGCCTGCACTGGAAGTAAAGATCTATTGATTCTGGACAGGATGCACACACAAAGATGATCATGAACCCCCCCCCCCCCCAAAAAAAATGTAAAAATCTGGGTTCATATGTTCAGTTTGTGTGTGACAGTGTATATTGTATTGCATGATTTTAGGCCAAACTTGGAATCAGTCAAGAGACTATCTTAAGTGACTATCATAGAAGGTCAGAAATCAAAAATAAGATGCGATGAGTTAAATAATAAGGGTTATTTTTTCATTTTTCAAAAAAGCGTAGCTGGAACATTTTTATATATATATTTCATAGAGACAGATACGTGACAAATCTAATTGTTACATGGGAATAGTCAGTCAGT
Source organism: Sepiola atlantica (assembly GCA_963556195.1). NCBI lineage: Eukaryota > Metazoa > Mollusca > Cephalopoda > Sepiida > Sepiolidae > Sepiola > Sepiola atlantica. The sequence goes on from OY744527.1 coordinate 109,606,234, forward strand.
CAGTCAGTCAGTCAGTCAGTCAGTCAGTCAGTCAGTCAGTCACTCTCTCTCTCTCTCTCTCTCTCTCTCTCTCTCTCAGTAATGCAATATAAATGTATCCATAAACACAAGCAAAAATGTATCCACATGTCAGTTGTCAATGGCTGATCTCCATTGAAAACAAATGGCTTATTTGGACGGGGGAGGGAGAGGAGGTGGCATAGGGATGGGGAGATAGCGGGAGAGAGGTTTTGCAGTCTCCTTTAAACATAGCTAGGTTAGGCTTTGTATATCAAGTCATACGGTTATTTAATAACAAAACAATACCTACTGCAACCGATTCATTGTTATTTGAAGACAAGTTGCTCGTTTATACATAATTAGGGAGGAAATGGTGGGTTCATACCTTTCACAACATTATTAGCATGTAATTTAATACAAAAAATCTAATAGGATTTAAACTTGGCACATTAGATTCCATAATCCGTTACTGCATCCATTAAGCCAATAAACACTTCTCCAGGCTTTTTTTGTTACAACATCTGGCTTACTGGGAAACAAGTTTCACTTTTAACTTGAGCAACATATTGTGAGAGAGAGAAAGACAACAAAAGACTTAAGCAACAGACAGTCAGATTGAGGGATAGAAATGTTTATCAAACAAAAAGGAGAACATATCGAACAGGCAGCCTATTTCGAAGATCCCAATGAATGATGTGCCCTAAAATGGGAAGCAGGAATTCCAGAGCAAAGGGCAGTACACTTATCCTGCATATGTAATTTATCCATAAAAAAACAAGGCTTAAAAAGGACCTGTTTTGTAACAAGAAGAAGAAACAAAACTTGATAAATATGATATCACATTTTATGCAATAAAGCAATGAATATGTTTTTTTTTTTATTTCAGTAAAATATGCTGATTTATATACATTTAAAACAGAGCATCTATCAGGTATGTTGGTTAATATGGTAAATATAAAAACAGAAAAAAAATGATACAACTCACTTGAGTGACTATCACAGGAGGTGTTTCAGGAGTTATTTTACTGGCATGATTAAGAAGTGAGTCTCTTAAAGACTGAAAAATAAAAAGAAAGATCACTTGTGTTAAATATCCAGTTTGTTGGCGACAAAGAAGGAAGCACATCTCTATTAAAAAAAAAGAAGTATTTCTTTATTTGGTGTATTTGTACTCATACAAAGTTATTTCATAGATCATTAATGATTGTCACTAGATGTCTTGAAGTTATGGTTGGAGTAAGAAGCCGAGGAGGAAGTTAATGGTATGGACTAGTTCGTGAATCACACTGATGTAATGCTCTTACAACTAGGGTTGTGATGTCTGATGTTTTGGAAGGAGGTGGACTCTTAGGAATTCCAGAATTCGGATATTTTAGTCTTAATATTGGAAGATTTTAAAATAAGGAGTAAGAGTCAGAATTTTTGGAATTATCGACGTAAGAGTCAGAACTTATAACTTTCCAATTCCGCAACCCTACTTACATCTCTTGCGTTTTCTCTGAATGAGTTACTCATCCCAAAATCAGCTGTTCGTTTTTCAACTGTAAATTCTTTCACTATTTCTAAAATATCTGACAATCGGACCAGCCTAGTTCAAGGCTATCGATATTTTACAATTATATAAAACAGATTCATAAATGTTATCTATCGATAATAATAATATGAGAAACATTTATCTGTTTCTTTGTTCTAACTACTTTTAGGCAATAAACCTAAGAATGATCCTCCACATATGCAGAGTGTTCTGAAAAGAGTCCTTAAATTAACACGAGACCACTTCTAATGATCAGAAGTCTCTTTCTATATATGCCATTGAGATATTTTAAGCAATTTAAATTTTTTCATGTGTATTGCTAGATTGGGGTTTCAAATAAAAAATAAATTAAAAATATAAAAATACATGAAGTTCATAATTTCAGTTGTGAAGCTTTATTTTCTGTTTTCACCATAATATTTTTTTGTATTGCTTTGAAATTTTTTTATTTTTTTATTGCTTTGAAATTTTTTTTTTTTTTTTATTGCTTTTAAATTTTTTTTTTTTTTATTGCTTTGAAATTTTTTTTTTTTTTATTGCTTTGAAATTTTTTTTTTTTTTATCTCTTGCATTTATTAAAGGGTCAATGATTGTTTATTTATCATTAACCTGTCCCGAAATGAGTATTCCAACTACTAAGAAATTACTTTAAGAATAATATTATGTATTATGCTGCCTTTTTTGTTGTTGACATTCATGTTTGCATGGATAATATCATTAAATAAAAGATTAATTTAGCCCACAGGGCTGGGAATAAATAAAGAAAATCAAAGTAAAAAACAAGACTCTTCGAACCTGTGCCTCCGAAATAGGATTATCTTAAACTAGCTTAAGGACGATATTGATAAATTAAAGAACTTCAATAAAATAAACAACACATCTGTTAAAGTGATACAATTAAAACAGAAAAAAAACTAAAATTATTTAAATTCTGTAGCAAATTTTAAAACTGGTGTTGGCCAAACCATTTAAAAAATAAGTAAATAAAAAATTAAAAACTTTACTTTCTACTCAATTTTGTGGAAAACGGTTCAGTTTTGCATAATTCTGTTAACAGAAGAAAAAACAATACCCATGTCCCACCTGGCAGAGGTAATAATATGCTATTTTATTTATTTGGATACTTACAGAGTGTGAGGAAGCAGGAAGTTCGTGGAAAAAACACTGGATCTGTAATAAAAGGAAACAATCACCAAAGATTAGTTTTAACATAGAAACATCTACGATTATTTTCACAATTATCATTATCATATTTGGTTTAACATCTGTTTTACATGTTAGCATGTGTCAGCCGATCATCTAGTATTATTTTTTACAACATCTATAATTATCTCATCAAGTTAACGAACATCTATGATTATTTTAATAAATAAGTCAATTAACATTATTTTCATTGGGTTTGTACTTTCATATATTGCTCTGTTAAAAATAAATAAACCAAAGACACTAGCTGGCAGTTATTCATGGATATAAATTTAATATTAAACATTGCTTTTTTGTTTTCAATTTTCTCATCTTTTTGTTTTTGCTGGGGATGGGGCATCCTACCGGATGCCAGACATTCACCCACTATTTTAGAGACTCCAACTGAGAGATCTTTTTAAGATTCTAACCGTCCCTTTAAGCGCAATTGTTTATATCTCTCTTGCACTTGGTTCACAGGGTATATTTGCCAGTTTTTGAAATTCTTTTTCATGAGCCCGGTTGCTCCTATAATTACTAGAATGATGGAGATCTTCCTAAGATTCCAATTACTTTTCATGTTGTACATAAGACCTTGATATTTCTATAACTTCTCTTTCTCAGCATTATTAGAGACATTGACTTCAACTAGGGTTGTTACTTTCTCCCTCTTGTCCCATATCACTAGGTGGGTTAACAACTCCATTTTCTAGTTATGTAGCTGTAGCAATTGCATAGTCAATGGTGTATGACTTATGCCAGAAAGAACTGTTGGAAATATGTTCACAGGACTTGCTGCTACACTGGATATTCAACTTTTTTGTGTGTGTGTGTGTGTGTGTAATATATATATATATATATATATAAATGATTATCTACTCACCTTTGTTCTCATAGTTTGAGCTGCAAAATAACATGATTCCAGATCTGTGTTTTGAGTCAACAGCTGGTCAGCCACTTGCCAAGCAAATACCTGAAATAAACAATCAATACGCATTGTTAACAATCAAAAAGATATATAAAAAAAAAAAAACCCGAAAGACGTCACCAAAATTATCAGATTTAATATTAGGAAAATAAAAATAAAAATTGCATACCATTTATACATTTATAATATTTACATGTTTTGATTGTTAGGGTCACAACGTTTCGGCCAATTTCAGTGCCTTTACTTTTAATTAGTCAAAACGCTGAACATAACGGTCCGAATCGTGTAAATTTGGAATGATACCTCAGTTCAAAAATAGTGTTGACTACTGTGTCAATTAGTGCAAATATAAAAGATTAATTAATTTCTAATTGTGATATTATACCCTGACACCCCCATACCCAGAGCCGAGCCAAGACCCTGGAGAATGTGAGAAAATGATTCACAAAAAAGGAACAGTGATCGGAAATGAAATGAGTTTTCAGACGACGGGGAGCACCAAAATCTTTCAAACTATCTAGACGGGGTGGCGCCTGTCAGTTGGTGGTCACTTCCGGGTGGACAGCTGAGAGTGCTAAAGAAAACAGGTGGAATTAGTCATTCTTAATTGATCAGCAGAAATGACTAAGACAAAGACCAGACACGTAGGATTTCCGGTTTAAACTAAATATATTTAGCAGTCAGATTTCGGCTCGAAGAGATCATCGAGAGAGTCTGTAGTTCAACGACTCGGCGTTGGGTAAAGAAGATAATCACTGGGGAGTCAACACAACTGTCAACAGACAACGTTTGGAAGTCCTTTTCCATGCCGACGGTATCTATCTATCTAACACACCGAGTCTTGTGTTGTTTTTACCAAGATCAAAGTGTAGTATCTGTTCCGATGGATACTGCACGCCTGTTCTGTGCAGTTCTAGGAGGTCCACCCTCCCAGGCTTCGCCTCCCCTCTTTGGGGAGGAGTAAGTTTATTGCTTACTGTCTGAGGCGCCCCTACCGGGGAATGCCGACGGGGCTGCCCAGGCAATTTTTAAATGGCCAGAGTGCTCACCTCTCGAGCGCTGGCTTTTAACCCCACTTGCTCGACCCGATCTTGGGTCACATCTTACTTGTGGGAGCAAGATAAAACTGGCCTTGTGCCTAACTCCGCGAGGAGTAAATAAACAACCACAAAGGTGATCATCATTGAGCTACAATTGTCCTAATTAATTATTTACATGTTTTCGGACCGTTGTCTTCATCATGGTTGTTATGTTTACAAGATTTTATCGTCAAACTTTCCGCTGTTCTTAAGATGCATTTTGTTGTAGTCGTCGGAAACAAGATGAGAACAACAGTATGAAACATGTAAATAATAACAGTGACTCATCGAAAAAATACTGTTTATTTCTAAAAAAAAAAAAACAGAAGGAAAAGCATGGATGGAGCGTAGGTAGGTTCATAGGTTGACACTAAAAGTAGGTAACCTACTTTTTTTCATCTAGTTAGTATAGCCGAGGAGAGAGGTGAAAGGGCAGTGAAGACATTAGAGGGGGAAGAGGAGGAGAAAGGTGTAAGGGAGGCGGCAATACAAGGAAAGAGGTGGAGGAAGTAGGGAAGAGAGACAACACACACACACAAATGTTGACCTACGATGTGGATGTGACCGGGTTTTTTTTTCTGACAAAAATATTTTAGTTAATGCAATAACTATCTAGCCTTTTCTTTAGGAGAAAATAAGCACATATATTTATTCCAAGTTGTAAGTAGTAGTGGGACAACTTTATATCTGTTTTGACTTTGTTTCAATAAATGCTATTCTTGACAAAGTTTCGTAAAAGAAATGAAATATCGAAACAAAATAAGCATGAAGGTTGGCCGACCAAGGAAAACTTGGAAGCAAGTGATTAGATAAGAATGTACAGAGTGGAATTTGGAGACAGTTGACCCACTGAACCGGAGAGTGAGTTTGTGAAATATCAAAAAATGTCTGACCCCTGGACAAAAAGTAAAGTGATGTTTAAGTTAAATGAAATGAAGGGTTATTTTTTTTTCCAAGCGACAGTTAGGAGCATTTTAAAAATTGTCTCTTTAGCTTCCCTTATTTTGTCAGGTGCTAGAAGAGACAGAACCAAATATAGATAGAGATGCGAGTGTAATATATTGAATGTTGCACATGTTAATTAGTTTTAAATAATGTTTATTTTCTGTTTGGCTGGGTTACGGTTAGATCAACCAAACGTGGAAATGACAGGAAAAAAAAAAAACGGAAATCAGATGAGGAATGACATCAGGAAAGAAGAAATTTGCTTAATCAGTTAACCACTCAAAAAGAGTTGAAAAACATTAAGTTTGACTCTTAAACAAGAAGAAATAAGAGTCTCTCGTTATCTCCCTTTCGCTGTGTGTAGTATATATAGCACATCAAATATAGGACTGACTGTCATCATCATCATCATCATCAACCGGTTTATTTGTTGAATCAGGCCACAATTAATCCTCTGATGAGGGTGGGGCCTGATTGTCTAGTCTCGAAATCTAAGTCTTCCTCTCCACTCCTGTCTTTGGCAGGTTTGATGGAATCCATACCCATGGCCTTCCTATCACGTTTGACTATGTCCTCCCAAGTCAACTTGGGTCTGCCAGTGGTGATGTTCTCTGCTGGCACATTCAACTTTCGGACTTTAGCAATCCAGCCATCGCTACGCTCAATGTGACCCAACCAACGCAGTCTGTTCTTCCGCATGATGTCCGTAAGGCTTTTCAAGTCGACCTGTGAGAGCAGGGATTCAAAAGAAACGTACTGTTCAGGCCTCACCAAACAGATCCATCTGACCATTGCCCTGTCATTACGGTGCAGCTTCTTTAGTATGCCAGCAGAGACAGCCCAAGTTTCTGAGCCATACAACAGCACACTTCTGACACATGAGGAGTATACACGCCCTCTCGTAGTTGTTGGCAGGTGTTTGTTTGTCAGGATTGGTAGCAGCTCTCTAAATTTTTTCCAGGCACACTTGCAACGTCCATTGAGAAATCATGTTGGGGTTAATTTCATTCATTTCCAAGTAAGGTGGAGTTTTATTCAGCCAAAAGAAACTGGCTTCAAATGATTTTGATAAGTTTCTAAAGCATTTCAGTCCCACCCATCACACTGGACATCAGAGTGATCAGCATCACAACATCAAGATACAAAATTATAACATCTATGATCAGCCACGGTCACATTCATCATATAACATTAGTTAAAACATTTGTATTTTATGATCTACCATAAAATACAATTTATGTAATAATACTGATTCTTTTTTGTGTTTTGCCCCTTCCCCTCCAATTTTATTCAGTTTTCAAATTTGCATAAATACAGTCAAATATAATTATTAATTCAAAAACGAGATAATAGTTTTGCAAATGAATATATAGAGAAATTTAACATAAAATATGTGAATAACATTACTTGATATGAATTATGGACATTTGGTTTTCTCGGTTTGCAAATCAAAAAAGAACCAATCCAATATTAAAATGCTACGAAAACATTTCAAATTAAACCAATCTATATATCAATAAAAGTGTGTGCCCACTTCTTGCACGTGTATGCATGTTTCTCGCCTCTACATGACTTACACTTTTATATTTACTATTAATTATTTATTGAAATTAAAAAAAAAAATGCAATAGCATAAAGTACTAAAACGAACATTTTTTTAAAATAATTTAATGACAAAATTAAATCCACCAGAGTGCATGAGGTTTCTTCGTAAAAAAGTCAGCCATTTTATTCTTTTATTAATAGTTGAAAAAATAAAAAAATAATGGATTACTGATAAAAATTTGAGAAGAATTTGGGAGCATTTAAACTGTAAAATAGAAAGCCATTTCTGGCTTTAAAATTCTCAGAAAATTATTTAAAGTTTTAGAAGCTATTTACATACAATAATTTTTAAAGAGATGAAGACATTTATACCTTACAAAAATTACTTATAGCTTTATAACAATTCGGTTAATTTAATAATTCAAAACCAAACGATACCATTAAATATGGTACCATATATTTTGAATTTAATTTTCCAGATCCTATTAAAAAATAAGAAAGTGATTAAAGAAAATAAACAGAAAACTAAACAAAAAGGAAAGAAAAATACCCCCACCCTCAACTATACGGAGTGGGTAGAACTAGTTTTAACTAAGGTGAATTTGATTTAAGAAATTTTGCATTTCAAATAAAATTAATGTTTATTGACTGTATGGAGGTTAGACAAGATCAGGTGGGTTTTGAAAAGTCAACATACAAAAAATGCTTGATCAGCCCTGTCGGCATTCTCCGGTAGGGGCACCTCAGATTAGCAATAAACCTCTTCTCAGAGAGAAGATAAAGCCTGGGAAGATGGACCTCCTGAGACTTAACAGAACCATACCTCAATCCGACAGCAACAAAGCCACGATAAAATAAATATGTGACCCAAATAAATGATGTTCAGATTAACTAATTTTATTTCAAGACATTCTTGGAAAAAAAAAAAAAATGGATTTAATCCTTTATGGAATAATAATTATCAGTCATAATTAATGCACAAAAATGTGCTGATCTCGTCCCTCCTGTATCCACTAAGCAATCAAGATAAAAGTTTGAATAAAAAATAAAAAAGTTTGAATTAAAGAAAAAAACAAGCCGCGCGTGCATGGTCCCCCTCTGTATGTGACTCGATGTGGCGAGTGTAAAATGCAACAATAAATTTGGGCAATTTGGGCATTTTTGACCCCCCCCCCCCCTTTGACCCCTGGGGGCGCGAACCAAAATTTTTCTAGAGTCAAGGATGCTTATTTTATATTCAGAACAATTGCCTCTACATTTTGGCCAAGTTTCAGAAAAATTGAATGGATGGATCAAATGTTATGGGAGAAAAGGGTCATTTTTTGCCATTTCGGGGGCTTTTGACCCACTGGGGGCGCGAACCAGATTTTTTCCAAGGTCAGCGATACTTATTTTCTATTAGGAACAATTGCCTCCACATTTTGGTCAAGTTTCAGAGAAATTGAATGGATGGATGAAAAGTCATGGGGCAAAAAATGTCATTTTTTGCTATTTCGGGGCCTTTTGATGTCCTGGGGGGCTAACCAGATTTTATTTTTTTTAAATCGGAATATGTCACTTTCTAACCTGACCAAAGTTACAACTTCATGCAAAATTTCAGAGAAATTCAATCGATGGTTGCGGAGAAAAATCCGGATGGACAGACATGCCTCAAAACATAAGTCCCCCGATTTTATAAAATCGGGGGGGACCAGTTTGAATTAAAAAAAAAAGAAAAAAGTTTGAATTAAATTCAATAAATGAAAAATGAAGTGTTTGTTTATCTATTATAAACTCTGAAGGAAGTGAATGGATTTCAAATAAATCTGACATGAAGGTAGACAATGTAAAGGTTGACCTGGGCAAACAATAAGGTCAAAGCCATTTCTCATGGAAGTTGATTTTTATTTACTCCTCGCGGAGTTAGGCACAAGGCCAGTTTTATCTTACTCCCACAGGTAAGATATGACCCAAGATCGGGTCGAGCAAGTGGGTTTAAAAGCCAGCGCTCGAGAGGTGAGCACTCTGGCCATTTAAAAATTGCCTGGGCAGCCCCGTCGGCATTCCTCGGTAGGGGCGCCTCAGACAGTAAGCAATAAACTTACTCCTCCCCAAAGAGGGGAGGCAAAGCCTGGGAGGGTGGACCTCCTAGAACTGCACAGGACAGGCGTGCAGTATCCATCGGAACAGATACTACACTTTGATCTTAGCCAAAAGGCCGAGAGGTAACTATCCTATTAAAAAGTGACAGAAAAAAAATGTGGAGCAAGCCTAAACATGGGATGGGGACCATTATTTCTTTTACGGTAATGTTCAGTGTTACTGTTATATAATCATCATATTCCGTTTAACATGTTGGCATGTGCTTGACAGATTTTAGAAATTGAGTTCCAAACTAAGCTATCTCTGGCCAGGTCTTTATTTTCTCAAATCCATCCTTATCACTTTCTCCCATATTTTCCTAGGCCTTCTATCAACTGACCTTGCTACCTTAACTGTTCTACATTTACTAACACAAGAATTCTCATCAATGTGACCATACCATCGAAATCTCATGTTCTGAACACACCTTGCTATACTGTCCAGATTTAATCTTCCTCTGAGGTCATCAGATCTAAGCCTGTCCATGAGACTCACATTACACATCCATCATGTTAATCTATGCGAGTGATCTCCCCCTGAACACTCTCCCAGACTGGAGGCGGCTTCCGGCCGGAAGTGATGAGACCGCCATTATTGTTTTACCTATTATCTGTAATGGAGCGCGAATAAAATATTCTCTCCATATACGTTATCGAAGTCCGTGTTTACATTCCTTTTGTTACACAGTAACACCTGTTTATTTTCTTATTAACACATCATATCATTTCTCTCCATGAAACATATCCTCAACTCTCACTGACCAGGTTTCAGTTCCATACATCACACAGCATACACATGTCTTGGTCGACAGCAGTAATACTCGTCTGGTTAGTAATGGCAGAAGTTCCCTCAATTTACTCCATCCATTCCTAACTCTTGCAATTAAAGCAGCACCAGCGCCTCACTGTGCTCTAATGATATCACCAAGGTAAAACTTCTAGATAACCTTAATAGCCTCGCCATTTAAATATACTTTCTCCAAATCTGAGGTTTCATGGTCTCCATGGTCTTACACACAAACTGGTTATCTCTCAGCCTACTTATAATTCCACTGCACTTGAGCATCGCTTTGGCTTGCTATCTACAAGGAAAAAATATCTACACTGTATGCCTCTCATTTTTTTCAATATACAAATCTTCGCATCAAGCCATGATCTTTCAATTCCTTGTGTATGGTGTTCCAGTGTTGGTATCTACAATATTTTTCCTATGATTTACAGAAAAGTTACGAAAATTGAGTTGGTTTAAATTAGCGTAAGCTTTACATTCATCGGAATAGATTACTGAGTCTTCAGAGACTTCTTGTTGAATAATTTGATGAAGTGTTGTACGGTCTCTTCTTTGAACGTTTGAGTAAGGGGTTTGGGTTTAGGCTTGGTAACCATACATTCTGTTAGCTAATACCTTTTTTCTTTTCTTTTCTTAGTGAAAGTATTGACTGATATGTTTTTATTTGATTTTGCTTTTAAATTTGTTAAATTAGCTTTTTGTGTAAAAAGAATGTTCAAAGTTTATTTTTGTGTGTAATTAAAGTTTAAAACATTAAAAATATGT